>CM066172.1:12284538-12829575 GCA_033629205.1 Lithocarpus polystachyus | reverse complement strand
ATAATTTATGGTGAAAAAGTATAATTTCTCTTCTCACTTTCTCTTTATTTTTTTATTTTTTCCTTTTCTTCATGCAACGAAGGATATATTATATTAGATTTGGAAATTAAACAGTAAAGTAGATTGTTCAAAGTTACAAAGCCAATTCAAAACTTAACTGCAAATGTGTGTGTGTGTTAAAATACTTATTAGTATTCTCAAAAGAAAAAAACAGTGAGTTAATCCCATGTCAAAAAATAAGTGTAAGTTAAAAAGATTTAAACCACGTGTTGTGTAACAGCCAACAAAAAACATTTGGTTTGCACACAAGTGGGTTATCTACTAGGAGTAAACAAAAGCAAAGAGCTTTCTAGCTCAACAGTAACCTTTCCTAGTATTTCTAATTGAAACATCAAGGATCAAATTTCTGCTCTCCATTGTAATCATGAAATCATCCCCCCCACCCCCCCCCCCCCCCCCCCCCCCCCCCCCAAAAAAAAGAAAAGTAATACGCAAATTAGAAAGTGCAACAGTTCATTTCTTGAAAACTTTTGCGCCACTACAAATAAATCTCACAAAACCAATAGAAGAAAACCAATCTAACAAGGGTTAAGCTACACAATTCTTAGGAGGTGTTTAATTCGCCGTGATATTACATTATTCCATAATATTACGTTATTGTAATCTTACATTCATAAAATTTCAATACAAGAATATAATATTACATTATTTAGGAATATAATGAGATTAAGATGATGTGGTATATTTTGTAATTTTAAATTATGGTAGTGTTAGAAAAAATAAAATAAATAATAAAATCTTAATGTCACATCATTGTAATATGCATCACATCAAGAGCACGTCACAACGAACCAAACGTCCCTTTTAGAGGTTGATGTTTAGTTGCTTTTGGTACTGTACTTTCCAAAACAAAACCTAGCAACAAATGGAGTAGCTAGTAGGTAATTCGACAAAAAAGATAAAAAGGAGTTGTAAGAACAAAATGAATGGCCAAATATTGTAAGAGAGTTCCTAGACAAACTTGTTACATTTTTTTTTTTTTTGCTTCTTTTCTTTCTATAATACAATATTTAACGTCATTATCGATGCCATCGTAAGTCTCAAATTTTGTTGTGACATAATAGTGGTCATAATAATATGTTGAGGTGTAATGGGTAAGGGAAAATAATAAACAAATATATGTTTTTGAGTTTTGATTTTTGAGACTACAGTAGCTGCAATTTTAAACATATGGTCATGTATGCAATTTTAAACATGATACTTTTGACTTTTGAGACTAGAGTAATTTTTTTTGGGGGTCACGTGATGTTTATATATGGTCAAACAAACTTTAATATAAACTTTGAAAGTTGGATGAGATATAAAAATTACGGTATAAATTAACAATAAAGTTAGGTCGAATTTTTAATTTGAGACTTACAGATGGCATTGAAATTGATGTTAAATGTAACATAAAAAAAAAAAAATATATATATATATATATATATTTATAACAAAATTCTGTCTAGAATCTCTCTGCTACTTCAAATAGCCAAAACACGGGCTCCATTTCTTGCTTGTTTTTTGTTTTCAAAAGTATGGCACCAAAAGCAACTAAACATCAACCTCTACGAATTGTGCAGCTTAACCCTTGTTGTTGTTCCTGGATGGGTTTGCGTCTACTTCTTCTGCTGGTTTTCTTAGTAGTAGTTGCCTCTGCAAGCTCAAACACTTCCAAGATTGTCACAACTTTACCTGGCTATACCGGTGAGCTTCCCTTCACGCTTGAAACCGGGTAAGTTTTAATTATTGTTGTTATTATCATCATCATCATCATCATGCTAGTTAGGGGAGATTTCTTTCTGGTGCCACAAAATATTTTGAGAAATGAACAGTTGTGCATTATGAATTTATGATACATGTCACGCATTTTAATTTGCTTCTTACTTCTTCTTTTTTTTGTGAGTGCGTGGGTAATTTGATGATTGCAACGTGGATGAGGGATTCCATTTGAACCTTTGACGCATCAATTGGAAACACCAAAAAATGTCACAGTTGAGCTAGAAAGCTTTTGACTTTTGTTTATTGCCTTTTACCCCACTTTTTAATGTTTTTTGTTGGCTCTTATATTTTATACTTGCTTCGTCACTTTGAATAATCTATTGTATTATTTTATTGTTATTATCTATACTATTATTTAAGAGACTTTCCATGTTTGGTATTCTCACTTTTTTTGTTCAAAAATGATCTTACACCCATATGTTTAAGTATAGACAAAACTAAAGGATAATATGGTAAAAATACAATTCTAACTTCTACTAAAATATTGCCTAAAAAATAAGGCCACTCTCATGTTGATTTTTAAATTTCTTTATCTAAATTAAATTCTCAAATCACACTCTACCACGTCGTAATTGTGACAAAAAATTGTGAAAAATATTGTAATTACCTCAAAGAAATAAAAATTCATTTTTGTACTTTGCAAATAGGGTCACCATCAATAGCTGTTATAGGAAGGAACCCAAAAAATTGTGTATTGCAGGAGCCCATAAAATTGTGTGTATTTAATATAATCTCACCCAAAAACTGACACAGTGTTCCAAAAACAAGAATCCTGACTTTTCCAATGAATTTTATTATAACTCAAAAAAAAAAAATGTTAATAATGTGTAAATAGCAGTAGATACTGATTTATTTTGTTGGATATTGGTCCATGTAGATACATTGGTGTGGGAGATAATGAGACCGTTCAAGTATTTTACTATTTTGTTGAGTCCCAAAGGAGCCCTTCAAGGGACCCTCTTGTGTTATGGATGAGTGGAGGCCCTGGTTGCTCTGGTCTTGCTGGTATCTTTTTTGAAAGTGGTATGCTACTCTTACTCGTCTTTTCATTCATTTTAGGGATAATAGGTATTGAATTGGAATATATATATATATATATATGTTATTGAATTGGAATATATATTTTGAATTTTAAAATTGTACCGTTGAATTTCTTGAGTCAATTAGTCGTATGTTATATTAAGGGTCTCACCCACATCACATGCAAGATAATTAGCTTACAAAGTATTTCCAACTAACTATTTATAGAGGATTCAAGTTTTAAATTTGGTCCTGGTAGGTACATGAATTGTGTCTAATTTACAAATTAAACTTCAACAATCTTCTAAACGTATATCTCGCAAATATATAGGTTCCTGTAACCTTCAAACTTGGAGATTACAATGGGAGCCTACCAACACTTCAGGATAACCCATTTGCGTGGACACAAGTATGAATTTAATTGCACTAATTTGATTTTTATGCACATTTCATATCAACTTTATTATAACAAAATTTTAATCCATCTTATTGAAATGTGATGATGGTTTTTCAGAGCCTCAACATCATATATATGGATGGACCAGTTGGGACTGGATTTTCTTATTCAGAGAGCTTAGATGGCTATATTACAGGCGATTACAAATTCGTAGCACAAACCTATGAATTTCTACAAAAGGTGTGTGAGAAAATGGATGATAATAGAATACACTTAGTTAAGGTGTTTGTTTTTTCAAATTTTATTTGATGAGGTGTTTAAATTTTTCTAAGTTAATTTCAATTTTTATGCAGTGGTTGAATGAGCACCCTCAATTTTTGGAAAATCAACTCTATGTTGGTGGTGAATCGTATTCTGGCCTAATTATACCAATACTTGTGCAACAGATAGTGTTAGGTAATATTTGTGGATGAGGAGGATCCAAACTTATCAGAAACTCTTCCTATTAACCTTTGTACAAAGTTTAAATCAAACCGGTTTGGAGCTATCTTTTCTAGCCCATTGCATTACGATGTATAAGATTATCCACTCTCTTCAATTGCCACATTATAGATCAGAAAAAGATAACTCCAAATCAGTTTGAAGCTAACGTTTTCCTTATTATCTATGTTTTGCTTTTGTTAAATTCCCAAGTCACCATAACTTGGCTCTTCTTAGAATACAATGAAACGATTTAGTGAAATATCTCAACTTTCAGAGAAATTCTTGTATGCGCCAGGCGCATACATCTCTCTCACAACCAGGTGGGCCCCACACCTGTGGGGCCTACCTGGCTGTGAGAGGGATGTCTCATGCGCCTGGCGCATGAGACACCCTCTCCAACTTTCAATAACAATAACAATTACTACTACTGTGGCATGTGAGTTTAAGGCTTATAAAAAAAATACTACTATTTACTGATGAATAAGGAAACATGTTGCATTTTTTTTTTTTTTTTTTTTTTGCTAACAAAAGAGCCATGATATCTACAGGAAGGATTTTATATATATAGAAAAAAATTAGGTACAATTTCTTAGGTACTAAAATTTAAATTCTCCAATTAAATTCAACCATGTAGCGCATTAATACCCAATAATGCAGCCAAATTGTTTAATTAAATTGGAGAAACTAAGGTACAGCAATTTAGAAAGTATATTTAGTTTTGAATTTTTCTAATAGTTGCTGCTTCGGTTTAAACCTAAATTTTAGTTAGGATTTCTTCCTTTAAAAAGAATCAATTTTATGGTTGGTTAGGATCATATTTTGTAAATATAAAAATGTTTCTAATGCTACGTCATTTAAAATTTTAAATAATACAAGATACAAACAAAATAAGCCTAACTTCACAACTCCCGTGAACATGAACCAAAATTCTTTTTCTTTGAAAAGAAACACTTATAACAAGCTAAATACTCTCTAAAATTGGCATTGGATTTTGTTGTTGTAGGTAATGAAGCTGGAATTGTGCCAATGATTAATCTCAGGGTATGTAATCCAACTATATTTTAACAATAAAATAGAAAATGGCTTTAGAATATTGTTTTCAATAGAATAACTTTCTTTTGTTTTTTCAAAAATATTTAAAGCATTGTATTTTGAATATCAAAGTTTTGTTGATTGAATATTGTTAAATTGTTATTAGGGGTATGTGCTTCAGAACCCAGCGACAGATTCATTCATTGACACTAATGCAAGAATCCCTTATGCTCATCGTCTGACTCTCATATCAGATCAACTCTATGAGGTAATTTGATGTTTAACAAGTTTCTTCTTCTTCCAAATAGAGGTAGAAAAGAAAATTCTATATGAGTTATTTGTATTTAAAGCATTTTTTTTATTACAATAAGTCAATGACTTTAAACACTGTCTGATTCTAGCAGCCCTCTATATCCACTCTTATGTAAGCCTGTACCAGCATGAGTATTATTTTAAGTTGTTTTTCATTATTGTCTTTTTGATAATGCTTCCTTAGCTTGTATTTTTTTTTTTTTTTTTTTTCTCACTAATTATGAATCTCTTCTATTCAATGCAATTACATTCTAAACTCTTATTTTTCATGCTTTTAGTCAGCCAAAGCAAGCTGCAACAGCATTTATGTAGACATAGATGCTAGCAATTATCAATGCTCATCAGATGTTGATGCTATAGATGAGGTTAGAGGATCAAAATATTATTTAGACTTATTTCATCATCAAATTTCAATATGCACTGAGAATTGGTGATCATTTGAATTTGCAGCTGACAAGTAGTATCAACTCGTTACACATTTTGGAACCATATTGTAGTGATGGAATCCCAGAACCAAATGAAGACGTCGAGTCAGTTCGAAGATCTCTCTCAGAGAAGTCCAGTCATGCACATTGGTGTCGTGTAAAGCCCCTTCTCTCTGTCTCTCAAACAAATTGTGTTTTGTTTTTTTTGTATGTGTTTTATACCAACAAGTATTTAAGATATTGGTTTAATTTCATTCAGAGCTATAATCATATGCTCTGTTACGTCTGGGCGAATAATAAAGGTGTTCAAGAAGCTCTTGGAGTTCGACCGGTATGTGTAATCTATTCATATATCACAATAACCCGTCCAAACATAGAATTATTATAACATTTTTGTGATGCTAAACAGGGGACCAAAACCTTTTGGCAGTACTGTAATACCTCCTTAGCTTACACCAAGGAGGTCACCAGTGTTGTTGCCTATCATCAAAATCTCACCAATGCTGACCTACGAGCTTTGATATACAGGTAAAATCTAACAGGATACTTTTGCACTTCTATTTCAGCTATTCATGGTGGTGACATGCCAGGTTTCTTACCCAAATTCCTCACTTAAAAAGTGCAAAAACCTTTTCAACAATATTCAAAGTTGTTATCAAGCACATTTAATTATCTCTGTCGCTATCTATCTTGGGTTATAGTCACAAAAATTTCATGAACATGAAAATTCTCAAAATGTTTTTGGTCTAAACCTCTTATTTCATTCATCTAGCAAAGTGTTTCTTTGCAAATAATTAGCGACTCCACTCACATCAAGGACCTTCTTTTTCCTCTGTTCCCCCACATTTTTGCCACCATAGCATCAAGGTATTGGTATGCATAAACGTACCTTTTTCTTAATCAATTATTGAAATATGTTTAGATAGGTAATGCCTAAATTTTGGCAACAAAACCTCAACACCTTGTTATTTTTATTTATTTTCTTTTATTGAAATTGTGGCTTACCTTTACTCTGCTGTCGAAATATGACTTAGTGCAGTGAATATCAGTTAGCAAAACTATATAAGTCTTAAGTTAGCAATAGTACAAAGTAATATACCAGGATTAATGCACCTGATTTCATCAAAACTCTGGAGTTTAAGAGTGCTTGAGTAAGAGTAATAATAGAATGGGTGACTAATACATTCTTTTTAATCCAACAGTGGTGACCATGACATGTCAGTTCCACACATTGGCACACAAAAATGGATAAAGTCTCTCAATTTGAGTACAGACGAAAGCTGGAGAGTATGGTCTCTCGATGGTCAAACTGCAGGGTGGGTTTCAAAGTTTGCAAATCTCTTAACAATCACCCCCCCCCCCCCCCCCCCTCTTTTTTTATCAGGAGCCTGAACTATGTTCTCTCTCACACGAACTTGCAGGTACACAAAGAAGTTGATTGGTGATGCTTTCACTTTGAACTTCGCGACTGTAAAGGCAAGAAATATCCTTCACTAAATTGAACTCTAAATAATGTCTACAAGTAGAAATCTAAACAAACTTTCATATACTCTATTTCCTTGTACAGGGAGCAGGCCACATTGCTGCTGAATACATGGTCAGGGAGTGTGCTGCAATGATAGATAGGTGGATGGCTTATTTCCCTATTTAAGTGTGACTGGCTGAAATTTTTTGGTAATCTAACATTGTGAAAGCATGTCTGCTCACAATGAAATTTTCGGAACTTCAAAAGTTAGTGCAGGATAAAGAGAAAAGTCTATCACAAATTTATTATTCCTTTCTCTCACAAGATCATAGCCATGAAAAACCCTTTTGAGTTTCATGCAATAATATGGATCCAATTTAGGACTAAAGCAGCAATCTAGGACACATGCCTATTATGATTACCAGTAAGTGTGAAGAAAACCACCCACCCACCCACGCGCGCGCGCCAACAACCCCTTTGGAATGATCAAAGTAATTAGGATCCAGAAGATTAGAAACCATGATTCTACGAGAACCATATATGCTTGCATTTTGCATATGCTAGTAGCATGCGTACATACCATACCATTGTGACAAGTAACCCTAAAATCACTATTTTCAAACCAAAATCAGTCACCTAAACTTGAGGCCTGTGGGAGCTCATGGTTTTCAAGAAAATTATTAAAGAGATAATTACTAGTAGCTAGCAATGGACTATTTATTTATTTTTATAACACGGAACCTCACTAAGGCAAGGAGTTTGGAGCCTCTTTTGGGGAGTAAACCACGGATATATACACAACCTCACCCTCCAAAATATTGTATAAAAAAATGGACTAATTTTTTTTATAGCTAATGTGACATATTTTTAATGTTAATTAAAAAATTTTAATATTATTTTATAAGTCATGGAAACTTCAAATGTGCTATTAGTGCACAACGTTTACTACGTAGGCGTTTTCTATTAATGACTTCACAATAGAGACCAAATTGATTACTACCAAAATGTATTAACCAAATTGAATGTGGCCTCGAAATAAAAGGATCAAAATGGTATTTTTTTTTCTGTTTTTGTTTTTTTTTTTTTTTATAACCAATGAACAACTTTGTCATAGTCCTAATGGCAAAATAACAACCCCTCGGAATGATAAAGTAATTAGGATCCTATTTGAGAGCATAAACTAGTTCTAATAGGTTGTTCACACTAAGACACCATATGCGAGACAAGATTTCGCACCAAAAGGATGGGCTCTGCTACTGCCTAACTAATAGGACTTTCAAAAGTACAAATCAACCAAGAAAAAATGAACAAGTCAACAAATAATAGTATTATTGATATCGCAACAAGTCACAAATATCAAAATACAAGACCGCAAAAGTTTATAACCAAGATTAAATTACAATTCTCCTAAGCTACAGTACTCCTCAGCTAAGTTACAAAGCTACTCCTAAATAATTCATGCAAGGTGGAACACACTTATAAACATGAAGTTATCATTTCGTTAATCGGGTATGAAATCTAGTTTGTTAGATTATTTGTGTTTGTGAAAGAGTAATTGATTCCTATTTATACTTCATCATTAGCAGTTATTTCATCATCTTACAAATTGAAACAAATATTTTCTCTAATAAAATGACTGCTCACATGTTCGTGTGACGTGCTCTGATAACTGCTCACACACTTGCCTATCCCTTAAGTTCTCAGAGAACTGTTCGTAGGCTCATGTGCTCTTCACGTGTTTGAATACTTGAATAACTGCTCATCTCCAAACCAACTCTGCAATCTCTCACACTTAATAACTGATAAATAATTAATTACTCAATACCATGATGCCACTTGTATTCTCTTAAAAGCTTCATTTTATTGGTACTTACCCAATAGTTTGTTCTTATATAACAAAAATTATATATATATATATATTTAGTAGTATTTATTTTATGTAATTAAAAATATTACTAATATGCTGAATAAATAAATATTTTTTATATTAATTATTTTAAGTGGTGCATTAATTAATAAATTGTAATGAAATTTTGATGTGAGTTTTATAAAAGAGAACGACTACGTCCACAACATTTCTCACAACATTTTCACAACAAATCCTAGTTGGCAGGTTGTTACAGGTTTTAAATTTAAATCTAACACTGAAATTACTTTCTTACCCACTAGTAATAGCAAATAACAATTTGCCAACTAGGATTTGTTGTGAGAATGTTGTAAGAAATGTTGTGGACGTAGCATTTCTCTTTATAAAATTTATATGAGAAACAATTTATTAGAAATATGGTGTTCATGCTAAAATATTCTTACTTATGTAATGGTGGAAACAAAGACCAACAAAAGAAAAATAAATTAATTTAACAACACACAATCAAGAAGATAATTTTATATTTATTTTTATTGTCAAAATGATATTTGCATTTTTTTTATTAGGCATGAAACAAATCTATCTATATCAGTCACAATATTATGCAATTTTCAAAATTTTAAACACATATAATATGATCAAATTATTACACTAGTTTTATTGTCATTCTATTTTGTCTATAAAGTAGAATACTAAATATTATAATTTTTTACAAAAAAAATTATTAAAATATTAGAGGAAACTAGCTAACAAAATGCACCGCATATTGGAACTCTATTATTTCATTCATTGCTCTCTTTTGAGGGAAATCAACCTTCTAGGATCTTACCATGGTAGAGTGTTGAAGTCTCTCAAAGATATTTGTTAAACTCTTACCAAGCCAATTTATCAACAACCTAGATACTGAAATCTTACATTCATAAACCTATGAAATGCAGGCTATGAAAGCTCTCTCTTTCTTTCTAGAATGATGTTCGTCCTATCAAGTTTTAGATCCTTCCCACAAGTTTTATATCCTTCCCAGGGATGTAATCAGTATTTGTTGTGTGTGTATTTGAAGGTTTGATAGAGACCAAAAATACTTCTGAAGTGTTACTGAATTGAGATTGAAATGCAGTCTGTTCTTTTCATGAGAACACTGGCAAGTAGGGAATTTGGATTAGGCATTAGACCACTGAAGAAGAATATCTTCTAATGTAATGCTTAAACTCAATCATTTTCACAACTTGTTGAGGTGATAAGATATTATTGATTTTAAATACATATCAAGAAATCATTGGTAGATACGTTAGTTTTTTCTACAAATGGAGAGAGAGGATTAGAAGTAGAAATAAGAGCATTCATAATTGTGATGCTAACAAATTTAGTTTTTAATTAACAACTCGAAAAGCTTTTTTTATTTATTTAAACACTTCACTTTACTACACACCAAACATCAAAGATTCTATTTTTTTACCACTTCATTTAAATATTTTTTTCATTATTCTTTCTTTAATGAAAGATAAAAAGAGAGAGAAGACATTTTTTAATAAGGAAAAAGTCCAAACCGAATAAACAATAATTTTTTTTATCCCTCTGGAGCTATAGTAAACTTGCAAAGATAGCAATTTACTAATAAATCTTATAGATATACCACTATCAATGTAGCATGCCTATGCCTATTGGTATTTTGGGTGCTAAAATAATATTTTAGCTATTTTCAATATGAATACTCTAAGAATCAATCTCTTGTGTGATGGACCCATGGCCCAAGAGCCAAGGGATATCTCTTGTGCTCGTTCCATAAAGTGAGTCTATCACAATAGATAGATCCCACACTTGGTCCCTGGGGTAGAGGGGTATCTCCCATGTTTGCTCTATGGAACAGACCTTTCACAATATATAGGCTCCACAAGTGTATAGGATTCATGTTGTCTACTGGAACAGACCTTTCAAAGGGTTTGGCAGCTTTTAATCATGGTTCCTCCAATATTGGAAGAGGAGAAAACCCTTAGAAGAATATGAGTGAGTTTCTTTGAAGAGTAATTTGGTAGATTTTGGGGAAGGTCAAGAGATTACCCATTTTTATGGGTTGAGAGATTGTTTTGCTAGTGTGGGAGAGTTATTGGGTGTATTGGGGCTTTGAGACTGAGTTTGTGTTTGTGAGAGTTATTGTTTACGAGAACTTGGAACCAAGGAAGACCGAGCATGTTTGTGGAGTAGGAAAACCTCTGTTGATGGAGAGGGCCAGCTTATAAGGATCCATTCATTGTCAAAAACTAGATTGTAGCATCCATGTTTGATCACGTAGAATAGCCACAAATAATAAGTCTCTTGAGTCCTATGGAGTGACCACGAAATTATTAGGTACAAGTACAACAGGTATTTAACCTAATCACCGATGGGAACCAGGCATGAAGAAATTAAGCAGGCGGAAGAGGGTTTTGTCCACACTAGTAGCTTGATTTGACATAAGAAAAATATATGCTCCACTGATTCTGGACTAAAAGAACAGAAAGGACAAGAGACCACCTCCGCAAACTATAAACTTGCTATTCAACATCATCCTTTGTGTTAACAAAACCATACTTCAAATCAAAAAATGAAAACAAAATAGAGAATGAAAATCAATAAACAAAAAACAACACTGGAATCCATAAATTCAAATCACAGGGTAAATAACCCAGAAAATAACAATGTGAAACACAGCCCACCACACATAAAATAACATTTAGAAAAGAAATACAATTAAAAAAGAAAAGAAAAGAAAAGGAAAGACCTTAGATCTATCTCAAAGACCTTAGACCTTAGATCCAAGGTTTACAGATTACAGAGAAATGACACAAAACCACCAAAAAGGAATATGCTAAAAGCAAGGCCCTCAGATCTCATAGCTTAAAACAGATCATCTCTGATTAATGCCACTGGCTTCACCATAGGCCATTTCACACCACCAAATAGTAAACACAAATACACACACACACACACACAAAAACACACAGTCCATTTGGTGGCGCAAAAAGTGCAACCATGGATGAAAACAATGCAATCGTTCAACACTTCTGAGTTGTACATCATCGGGCGAAATGGATGGTGGGTGATATCAGACCTAATGATAAACCTACAGCACCATATTCAAAGCTACTTCACAAACCTAAGATCAACTGAAAGTACTCAAGGAGTAGGTGAGTAGCAGCTATGCAAACATACAAATTGTAACCATAACTTTTTCTACATACTTAGCAATCATAATCTGAGATTTTAAATAAAACAAGTGTAAGGGAATAAAATAAAGGAAGACTGAAAGATATCCGGATAATATATAACACTTCTGGAACCAAAACTTGTAAAAGAAAATGCTTCAAGGGAAAAAAAAAATTAACTAAGCTTCAGCCCTCAGATCTCATAGCTATAATGATTCACCGACGGTGAAACTTATGATTCTCTTTGAAAGCCATTCAACATCTTTTATGGCAGTAAGAATACCAACCACTACCACCTCCACCAAAACCAATAAACAAAAAATAATAATAATAATAATAACAATAAAGAAGAAGAAGAAGAAGAAGAAGAAGAAGAAGATGCAGCAGCAGCAGCAGCAGCAGCATATTGATGATGGTGAGTGTGGCAGTAGAGATGGAGGCTAAAAACGAGAAAACAAAAGCACCGCTCAACAGAACTATTTTTCATCATTGGGCAGATGTAAATACTGTAAAGCTCAAAGTCTTCAATCATACAGAAGGCATAATGTAGACAAAGCAACATCATTTAAAAATAAAATAAAACCTCTCCACAATTTAAGTACGTTAGTCAAAGACCGAAGATCATCTATATCCCAAATACCATCAATCAAAACATGATACAGCAATTGTTTCAGGTAGATCCAGATATAGAGCTTTCTAGATCTAACTCCATCTAAAGAAGCAATATATCTCTCACAGCCCAGTGCATAAACCATTCAGAACATAATTAATTTTTAACATCTAATGCAAACTACAGCAATATAAAATATTTCAACTTCAGAAAAAATATTCAGTCACATATGTAATAAATAAAAGCTATATAATATAAGCCAAAGTGGCAATTGAGACCGTAACCTTGCCGAAGACCCTAATCAGTGCTTTTGGATCTGAAACATCCAACCAACGGCACATGCATGGATCAAATTGAGTAATCAAGACAACTGCTTCCTTTTGGAACAAGAATTTATGTAACAAAAAAGGCTACAATTTAACAGTTTCTGACATTAGACCAGGTCTAGATACAGTTGACCCACATAAACATGTATGCTCTGAAAGCCCACAGATCTCATAGCTCTGACAAAATCATCTACGGAATGCAAATGGCAATCATCAAAAGGCTCTGCACACCACCAAGGACACACACACACACACACACACACACACACACACACAACTACATAATGGAGAAGACAGTGGTGGTGCGCAAAGGCTAGCAATAAATTGAAACCATGCAACCAATCAATATAGTTCAGATGTCCATCATAGGGCATGACAGGAATGCAGTATGCCAAAAACAAAGTGCAAGTCAGCAAATCAATAATTGTAAAATCCACTTAAGAAATAACCATGATCAGTGAAAACCAAATAATGAGAGAGATTACAGATGAGCTTTCCATTAACAATCTTAAGGGTGTGTTTGGTTGGGGTGAAAACAAGAAGAATGAAAAATAAGAAGAGGAAAATAGGGTGAAAAATGTTGTTTTCCACTGTTTGGTTGAGGAAAGAAAAAAGGAGAAACAGAAAATAGGGGAGAAAGTTTTCCCTCCTAAGCCCACTTCTTTTATCCTCCCAAATTATGAGGAAAATGAGGAGGAAAAAGTGATGAGAAATGCATTTTACACAAATACTCCCACTTTATTGCACTCACCTTCCCCTCTCACTTTTACACTATTATATAACAAGGACATAATAGTCAATTTATATAAACTACATTTTTCATCCTCCCCTTTTTCTCTTCAACCAAACAAAAAAGTTTTCCACCCTCCCACTTTTCTACCCCTCCAACCAAACACACATGAAGGAAAACCAAATATTTTCTATCCACCCACTTTTTCATCCCCACACTAATTTTCCATCCTCCCACTTTTCCACTCCTTCAACTAAACGGACCCTAAAAGTAAATAATACAAATACACAAGGAACAAGCATAATGGAAAACAAAGACTTGCCTTGTAAGAAAGTTTAAATCCAAAAATAGCCACTTCTTTTACCTAAGAAATATCCAGGGTATCTCTATCTGGCTGACACCCCCAGAATATAGCACCTGAAAACTTCTGTTATCCATTGTTTAATTCAGGCACAATAGAGTAATGAAAGCCAGACTAGGCAGGCTGTGAACAAACAGCTTACTCAAATGTTAATGCTAAACATGCAGGCTAAGAACTTTAAAAAGAAAAAATAAACCAATTTAAAGGAGGAAAAAGGTTGGTTACGGGGGAAGAAACTGCTGCAGCCCTCAGATTGTGTAATCAAGAACAGTGAAGCTTATGATTTTCATTAAGAGCCTTCCCAAATTTTGAAACAAGAAAAAAAAACAACAATAATAATCATCATCACCACCACCACCACCACCACCACAACCAGCAGCCAACAGCCAGCAGCCAGCAGCCAGCAGCCAGCAGCCAGCAGCAACTAGTAGTCTAGAACACATGCTGGTGGGCTCACTGGATGTGTCAATGGGGGTTCAAAATGAAAATCAAAATAACTGTCACGATGCAATTTAAATTCATCATTGGGCAGACGAAAAAGGCTTCAATTCTCTTTCAATGCAATTTAGGGTTAAAGAAATCAAATAAGTGAAGAAAAAAAAAGTAGTCTAAAAGTATCTAGCGCACTAGTAGAAATAGAAAAGGAATCAGGAATTACCAACTATAGCCATAGCCAAGCAAGGGCCACATGCATTTTAGAAAAGGAACCGAGATGCATAAGATTAATGTCGATCTTAAGGCAGGTGTGACCAAAATTTATAGTCAAAATTATTTTTTTTACTATTATAACATTCCACAGTTTAAAAGAAACAACAATAAGCAAGCAAATATGAAATAATTTCACTATTTAAAAAATTATATATTATGACCCAACATTAGATAGAATTATTCAAAGAACAAGAAATCTTGCAAATTTTACAATGTGCTCAACTATATATACATAAAAAATTATGAAGTATCAGAAATAGCTTTCTAGGCTGCATTTCCATCAATAATGCAGTGATAAATTAAAACTGCCAAGAGCCCAGTACATTTATCATCATTCACAACAACAACAACAAAAACCCAAATCAAAACACATAATATAATATAAGAAATGCATGTAAAGAAAAATAAAGAAAAGTCCTCAGATCTCATAGCTTTGAAATGATCATCCACTTTTTTTTAAGGCAAAGGGCATTCATCAAAGACCTTTACAAACCACCACCAAAGAAAAACAAAATTGTGTGTGTGTGTGTGTGTGTGTATTTATATGCATGTTAAAAGAAGAGTACATGGTGGTTGTGGCAGTAGTGAAAGTGGTGGTGAGTTAAGGGCTGATAATAAATTAAAAACCATGCCAAACCGCTCAATTAAATTTTGATTTGTACATCATTGGGCAGAATTAAGGACTATTCAACCAAACAATAATTAAAACAAAAATAGACACAGAGGAAAGCAAGGTGAAAACTGAAGAGAGAAGCTAAAATTAGGGTTCCATGCGTGGACAGTCAAGATGGTCCCCAGAATTTATAGAGTGGAGAATTTTACCCAAAAAGAAACCTACCTTTCTGAAATTTTGTTTGAAGATTTAGGTGTTCCTGGTCTCTAACAAAATAAGAAGATCATCTATATCCCAAATACCAACAATCAAAACATGATACAGCAATTGTTTCAGGTAGGTTCAGATATAAAGCTTTCTAGGTCTAACTCCATCTAAAGAAGCAATATACCTCTCAGAACCCAGTGCATAAACCATTCAGCACATAATTAAATCTTAACATCTAGTGAAAACTACAGTACTATACAATATTTTCACCTTCAGCCAAAATATTCAGTCACATATGTAATAAATAAAAGCAACATATTATACAGTAAAAGAGGCAATTGATACCATAAGTCCATAACCTTGCCAAAGGCCCTAATCAGTGCTTTTGGAAAAAGGATTGCTTAACTGCATCTGACATTAGACCAGGTCTAGATACAGTTGACCCTCATAAAAATGTAAGCTCTATGAAAGAGCTCAGATCTCATAGCTCTGACAAAATCATCTATGGAATGCAAATGCCAGTCATCAAAAGACTCTGCACACCACCAAGGATACACGCACAACTACATAACAAAGAAGACAGGGTGGGGGTGCATAAAGGCTAGTGATAAATTGAAACCATGCAACCGATCAATATAATTCAGAAGTCCATCATAGTGCAGGATAGAAATGTAGTATGCCAAAAACCAAAGTGCAAGTCAGCAAATCAACAATTGTAAAATCCACTTAAGAAATAACCATGATCAACAAAAACCAAAATAATGAAAGAGATTAAAGATGAGCTCTCCATTAACAATCTTGATTCTTGAAAGTAAATGATGCAAATAATCAAGGAAAAAGCATAATGGAAAACAAAGACTTGCCTTGTAAGAAAGTTTTACACCAAAAATAGCCACTTTTACTTAAGAAATATCTAGCATAGCTCCATCTGGCTCACACCCCCAGAATATAGCACCCAAAAACTTCTGTAATCCATTGTTTAATTCAGGCACAATAGAGTAATGAGAGTCAGACTAGGCAGTTTGTGAACAAACAGCTTACTCAATTGTTAAAGTCTGGCAAATAATATTTCCCAAGTTTATAGAATACATAATTACATGACAGCCAGAGACAAATTTCACATGGAGACTTATTAAAGAATCTTGACTAAAACTTTTGAGTTAGAAAACCCATTGAACAAAGATAAGCTTAATATAGAACCTTGTCAAAATAAAAACCCATTGAACAAAGATAATATGACCATGCCTAAGACTCCAATTAACCATCAGAGAACTCTATGCAAAACACAAGTTTAAATTTTTAATGCTAAATGGAGGGATAAGAAATTAAAAAAGACAAAAGTACAACAATTTTAACGAGGAAAAAAGTTGGTTATGGGGGAAGAAGCTGCTGCAGCCCTCAGATCATGTGTTCGTGAACAGTGAAGCTTATGATTTTCATTAAGAGCCTTCCCACATTATAAAACAAAAACAAAAACAACAACAACAACAACAACAACAACAACCACCACCACCACCACCTCAACCACAACCAGCAGCCAACAGCCAACAGTGACTAGTAGCCTAGAACACATGCTGGTGGGCTCACTGGATGCGTCAATGGGGGTTCAAAATGAAAGTCAAAATAACTGTCACGGTGCAATTTGAATTCATCATTGGGCAGATGAAAACGGCTTCAATGCTCTATCAATGTAATTAAGGGTTAATGAAATCAAATAAGTGACCTCATCAACTTGAAGAATACTAGGAGAGAAAAAAGGTAGTCTAAAAATATCTAGCAAACTAGTAGAAATTGAAAAGGAATCAGGAATTACCTACTACAACCATAGCCAAGCAAGGGCCACATGCATTTTAGAAAAGGAACCAAAATGCCTAAAATTAATGTCAATCTTAAGAAAGGTGTGTGACTGTGACCAAAGTTTATTGTCAAAATTCTCTGTTTACCATAATAACATGCCACAGTTTAAAGGAAACAACAATTAAAGGTGTTACAAACTTATAACTTAGAATTGATTGAGTCAAATAGTGTACTTCTAATCACCATCTAGCAGTTCAAGAATTCAAACAATAGTTTTCTAACAAAACAGGATATGGGAACTATTGAGATAAATCCCCCATATCTCATTGTCATAGCTATAGCCATATCTCATAATAATGATCATGACAACAGAGAAAACATGGTAAAGGCTAATCAATTGGGTTTTTAATCATTGGACAAATACAGATAGAATAAATTACTAAGGTACATGTGGGTAGTTCAAAGCACTAAATTGTGACCCAACAATACATATAATAAATAAATAAAATTATGGAGTATCAGTATCAGAAACAGCTTTCTAGGCCGCATTTCTATCAATAAATAAAAACTGCTCAGAGCCCAGTGCATTTATCACCATTCACAACAAGAACAAAAACCCAAATACAAGAAATGCATGCAAATGAAAATAAAGAAAAAGAAGCCCTCAGATCTCATAGCTTTGAATGATCATCCACGGTTGTTTTTTTTAAGGCAATGGGCATTCATCAAAAGCCTTTACAAACCACCACCATAGAAAACAAAATTTGTGTGTGTATATATATATATGATAAAAGAAGAGTAGAATGTGGTTGTGGTTGTGGTTGTGGTGGTAGAGAAAAGTGGTGTTGAGTAAAGGGCTGATAATGAATTAAAAAGCCATGCCAAACCGCTCAATAAAATTTTGGTGTACATCATTGGGCAAAAAAATTAAGGACTATTCTACCAAACAATAATTATAACACACAGAGACACAGAGGAAACGAAAGCAAGGCGAAGACTGATGAGAGAAGCTAAAATTAGGGTTCCATACTTCCATGTGTGGACTTTGAAGATGGCTCCTGGATTTTATAGTGGAAAATTTTACCCAAAAATAAAAATACCTTGCATTCCCGAATAGGCTTTGTTTGAAGATTTGGGCCTTCCTTGGTCTGTAACAAAAGAAGAAAGGCAAATTACCATTTATCCGATTTCGGCTGAAATAAGTTGCTCACATGATGCAAGCGTTTCAATGGATAGTTTTTTTATCTGATTTGATTTTGTGTTTTTATGTTTTTGACATAACAGTTTTGCAAAATTATATATTTAGTTCTATTATTAAATGGATTATATATTACTATGTTTGGATATTGGAAGAAGGAGGGAGAGTAATTTAATTGAAGGGGTTGTCATTTAAGAAATGAGGGGGGGGGGGGGGGGGGATTTGAACTACTAATTTTTTAATTTTAATTCTCTCAAATTAGAGAGATTTGGAGAGTGAGTGGAGCATAAAAATGCTTGACCAAATGAATAATCAAATTTATCCTTACCATATTAACAAAATTACAAATGAAAAGACTAGAGGCTGTTTGGATCATCAATTTTCTTAGCTCATAATTCTGTTTTCATAACTTATAATTCAAAAATGGTGGAACCTATAGCGAGAAGTCTGTTTGGGAGTACCATAACTCTATTTCCATAGCGCTGTTTTCATCACTCAATTCTCTGATTTTGAGATATGAGTTATGAAAACTGAAAACACATTTTGGCTGTTTTCAGTTTCCATAACTCATAATTCAATGGCATTTTTGTAATTAAACACATAACTCTTACACTATGCAGCCGAAATGTTTGACTTTAAGGGGTTTTTTTTTTTTTTTTGAAACAAACCCAGCCACAGTTCCATATTTCTTGGCTTTTCGCATTTTTTTTTTAATAAAAAGTAACGGAGAAGTGAGTGATGAGTGTTGTGCGTTTGGGAAAATTATAGTATTTTAAGTGATGAGTGATGAGTGATGAGTGATGAGTGACGAGTGACGAGTGACGAGTGACGAGTGACGAGTGACGAAAATTGAGTGATGAGTGATGACCAAAAAAAATTCAAACATGGCCTAATTATTCCATTCCTCATTACTTAATTTTAAAAACATTCAAACAAGGTAGAGGATAACCATTCCTCTCTACTTTCCTTCCCTCTACTCCCATTTACTATCCTTTCTCTCAAAACTTCCCAACATAGCATAAAGAAGCTAACCTCAGATTGGTAAAGTGTCAAATTCCAAACTACAAGTAGGCAACTTAAACTTCGATCAAACCACATGTGAGTAAATTATAATTTTCCCAAATAAGAAACCGAGCAAAAATAAACTTGACGAAAAAGTCTTAATTGAATAAACTTGAAATTAAAGTACTAAAATGAATGAAAATAAAGTTAAAGAACTGAAATGAAATCAAAAAAAATTTTAAAAATCAATTTTGCATTTCCCATTATAATATCACTTATAAATTAAATGTTAAAATACTATTTTGGTTACTACATTTTGAGGGTATAGTTAATTTGATCATTACTTTTTGGTAACATTCAATTTGTTCATTATTATTTTTAATTTACAGTCAATTTGGACCTTATATTCTTATTATTATTTTATTAGGCACATAAGTTTTAAGTGTGCTAATTGTATAAACCGTTTGCCATCTACGTATTTTTTGTTAGCGAGTCAACAATCAAATTGGTTGCAATTTAAAAATAACACTGACCAAAATGTATGGTCCAAATTGACCGTGACCCTAAAATACTGAGAATAAAGTAGTATTTTCGCCTGCAACAAATCATCTTTAACATTATATATATATTTATTATACTTTAATTACAACTCACTACTTTAACCGTTGTGAAATTTGTTACGGATTTAGACAAACTCAAAATGAAACTGCAAATTTATTTATTTAGTTAGTTATTTGTGTTTTTAGTAATATTATTTCATCTCTCGTAAAGAGATCGATACTCAAATCCTCTTCCCCAACTTGTTTTTTGTTTTTGAAATTAAACAAAGGCATTTTATTCATTCATATCATGTAGATGTGTACACAAGGCAAAAGGAAGTTATGACAATCTTCTACACAAATCCAGGAGTCACAATTAACACCTCCTTTGCCAAAGCATAAGCAACATGACTCTCTACTATTTCCTACTACTATAAGAACTGAAATCTCTTAATCTTTTAGCAAACCGCCTGATATTATATATTCCAAATAGCATGAAGAACCCACCTAGCTAATATCATATTCCATAACTTTAAGAGGAATATATAGTCACTCTCATCAATGATAAATTGGTAGAGGCCCAAATCTAGAAGGACATCCTTTGTAGGTTATGTGGCAACTTGATGATTTGTGAAGGAGTTTCTTCACAGGCTTGTATAAGAATTTACAGAAATTTATTAGATACTCTGGAAATATACTCTCTCTCTCTCTCACATGGGAGTGAGCCCATGGCAGTTGAAACTTACTCCTATGTGAGAGGAAGAAAGTATACTCCAAAAGTACCCAATAATCACGTATAATTCACTATGCCTCCATGGTCATTAGTTACATTTTTCTTTACACGGGAAGTGGATTGTTAAAAATAAATAAATCAATCAAAAAGTTAAACATGCCAAGGGCATTGTTGATTTTTCTACTTGGATGGAAGAGAACCCTTGTTTCTTAGAACAAACTCTTCTCCATTATGTAATTTTCTTTGAAAGTATGCAATAAAATTTTGGAGTTCCCATTAAAAAAAAAAAAAAAAAAAAAAAAAAAAAAAGCTGCCTTAAAGTTAAAAGGTTTCTTGTTGAAATGTAACATGGCTACCTCACCCATGAGTTTTGCATGGAAATAAACTCCCTTGGTGTTGGCATGAATTCTCAGGCTTAAGGTCGGTTTGAAATTCGCTTATTTTGCTGAAACTATAAATTTTTTGCTGAAAGTATTGTAGATAAAAGTAAAAATTAGCTAAAATAGTACAATGAAACCTATGAATAGTACCAAAAGGTGCAATAGGTCTCTATAAATAATAATAAAAATAAGCTAAATAGTAAAAATAAACTAGTTCTTTAAATTTGGAGCCAATCACACACTTAGTAACTATACTGAGAACTTCTTTTGGAATTCATACCCTAGAGAAGAAGGGATTTGGGCCTAGTCTACTTCCTTAAAGTCTACAATCATCTTTATTAGACAAGTTTGAGCTCCCTTGCCCTTCCTATTTCTATCATTGGGGGCTTCTAGAAAATTGAATATAGTCAATTAGTGTTACTGATACAATAATATTGTATCTTTTATCTATAAAAAAAAAAAATCGATACATAAAGAATGTAGAGGCAAATCTAAGGTGGCCCCCTGACTTTTGAAATTTCCTATTAAATATAGAAGCAAATTTATTGGACTGCTCTCAAATTTTAGAAAGTTTTTTTGAACGAATAAATTTAGAATTTAGACCTTAAGATAATCCTTTAAATTCATGATTTATTCCAGCCAAAAAGGTAAAAACCCAATAAAAGAGTTGAAGCAGTAGTTTCTCAAAAAAAAAAAAAAAAAAAAGAGTTGAAGCAGTACATACAACCCAAAAAAAATTAGCTGATCCATAAAAAATTGAACTAGAACAAAGAACCTTAAAAAAGAAAAAAGAAAAAAAAGGCCCCCTGCGGACTGTCCAAACTCCAAATACAAGAAAATTAAATCCAAAATTTTCTAATTTCTATAAAACTAAATTTCCAAAATACCTATATATCAACCAAAAAAAAAAAAGGCTAATACTGAAAATCCTTTACGGGTTCCTGGCTTCCACTTTGTAAAACCTAGAAAAATGAAAAAATCACACTGCCTCACAATTAAGTCACTGAACTACAAGAGAAATTATAAAGTTCTCATAATGGACAAGTGACGTGGTTCACTATTTCACTAAAAAACTCCCACCTGTATAAAATTGCTGAGTCAGAAAATTTTTTTAAACAGAAACTAATTACTGACTCAGCAATTTTAAATAAGTACAAGTTTTTTAGTGGAATGATGGACAAGTGGCGTGGTCCACTATGAGGACTGTATAATTTCTCGAACTAAAGAGGTCCACTTTGCCTCCACTCCACGCCCAACTCCGGCAACTAGTGCTGCCTCTCGTTCACTAAATGATTGTTTGGACTCTTGGCTCTCTCTCTCATCATTATACATTATCTCTCTTTTGAATCAAAATATTAAAGTTAATATTTTTTTTTCTGAAGTTAAAAATATGTTTTTTTTAGGGGAAATAATATATTATTGGTTATTACATGCGTTATATTACTTATTATTGTGTTGTGCTATGTTATATATTTAGATTATTTGGTACTTTATGATTTTTTGTTTTGAGAGAGTTTTAATTTATAGCGTTCGCTACTGATAATAGTTCTTTATCATCAAACCAAGACACCAATTAATTTTTGATGTAAACGAAGATTGAACCCCAAATCTCTTATACAATCATCAGAGCCTTTACCAATTGAGTTAACTGGAACCCACGGTACTTTATGATCTTATCATATCATATACTATATTATAAAAGTGGGGCTTAGATGCCATGGTTGTGCTAGGTGACTTCACCAAATTGTAGAAATTTTTTTAAATAAATATAATTTTTCTTTTCCTATAATTTCTAAGTGGATAAAAATCTTAATTATCCTTTACTAAAAAAAAAAAGTGTAATAGATTAACCAAAATAGGGAGAAAAAGTGAAGGGAAAAAATAAAATAAAAGTATTAGAAACAAAAAAAACGTGAAGGAAAAAATAATTATAGAAAAATGTTAGAAACTTTTTTTTTAATTATAATCTTCAATATAATTGATTAACTGTAATACAATATTAGGCTTTTGTGTCTATCCAAATTGTTTTTTTTTTTCCCTTAGGAGAAGTCTATTTCTATCCAAAGAAGAGATTGATATATTATTATTAATTTATTAAGTTTTTGTGTTCATCAAATAAAAATTTTAATTATCCTTTACTAAAAAAAATGTAATAGATTAACAAATATCATATATTATATAATATAAAAGTTAGGCTTAAAAGCCGTGGTTACACCAAGTGACTTCACCAAATTGCAGGATTTTTTTTTAGATTTTTAAAATATTATATATATGTGTGTGTGTTCTTATCTTCTTCTCCTATAATTCCTAAGTTGATAAAAATTTTGATTTGATTACAATCCAAATTCTTCAACTAATCCTTTTTTTTTTAATTCTTCAACTAATCCTTATCTTATTATAATTTATAGATAAGTAGAACATTTAAAACAAAATTCAGCTTCACACTTCCATAAATTTTTTACTACACATAAAAAATTGTAGAATTTTTATTTTAGATTTTTAAAAAAATAGATATATATATTTAGATTTTTAGATTTTAAATATATATATAGATAAAATTTTTATCCTCCTATAATTTCTAAGTTGATAAAAATCTTAATTTAATTACAATCTAAATTCTTCATCTAATCCTTATTTTTACATGTAGTGTATTATAAATAAAAAAAAGAAATTTTAACAAAGCATGCAACTTACAATAAAAAATAAGTGTTTTAACAAAACATATAGCCTACATTCAACAAAAAGTAAAATTTTAAAAAGAGATTAAATTTAGTTGGTTTTCTTCTTTGAGAAGTAAATTTAGTTCGTTGGTGCTATACAACTACAACCTACAATTGTGTCTATCTAAATATTATCAATAAAGCCTAAAATAATAGGATAGAAAGAAAAAAATAATCCAAGCATAAAATATTAAAATATGTAGTTGTGTACGTAAAAGTATGGCTAATCCCACGAGAGAGAGAAAAAAAAAAAAAAAAAAAAAAAAAAAAAAAAAAAAAAAAACCACTTTCATTTCAAGGATATACACATGGGAGGAATTAATAATAAATTTGTTATCTACTTTTTTTCAAATATATTTTGTTTTAATTTATTTATTTTTTGGATAAATACCAAATTTTTGGATAACAAAAAAAAAGAGAAGAAGCTAATAAGGTTAACAACTTGATCTTTACTCTATAATTGGGAAAAAATTGTAATTAAAATTAACAACTTGATTTTATGGTATTTGATTTTAAATAATTTCCTTCTCTTTTTTTGCTTATAACAGATTCTTCACAACTTATAAATATAGGAATGATTATAGATAATAATTTTATTATACCAGGACTCTCAACTTTAGATTTTTAGGTCACTATAAATAAGAACGCTAGATTCATAATTTTTTTGGCATTAATATTTTGAACGTCCAAGTATCTATCATCTTTTTAGGGTTATTTGTTTTTCTCTCAAATCCAGTCCCTCTTCATTTCAAAAAATAAATTCCCAATTTTTTTTTATTCATGTTGTTTTTTACTATTTTTTTAGGGAGTTTCCTTGAGATTTTGAAGTACTTGATCAAAAAAATTTCTCAAAAAATTTCCAGAAGTTTATATATACACATTTTGTTTTGATATAGTGAAATTCGGTGCCTCCTCCCTCACTATCAAAGACAAAAATTCAATTCTTACATAAGTTTATCTACTTTTATTTTTTAATGTTTAGTAATTCCAGTTGTTCATTATTCTTAAATATTATATTGAGGTTACCACTTTAATATGCTTTCAATTTTTTTTTTTAATTATTGAATTTCAGGTTTTTCATTTAAATATGCACTTGAGTTTTAATTATGCAAACTCCCTTTATATTTTTCAGGCATCTCCTTTTATACTAGTTGCATAGTTATCTACCATATTCCATTCAATTAATTTTGAACCTATATATGATTTTTTTTTTATTATAAAAACTTAATCTTACACAATATGCATTCATTATATAACTTAAAGTAAAAAGTTACTTCATTTTTAAAAAAAATAGAGTAAAAGATTACTTTATTTTTATTATTTATTTATTTTTAATTAATTTAAAAATTATTTTTTTTATTTTTATTAATTTACACATGATTCTTGATTAAGTCATACATCGCACGAACATAATATTAGTATATATTTATAATTATATTTGATAATAACAAGGGTGGTTTGATATTATTTAGAGTATATCTTTATATTTGTTGTAGCAATGCCTTGATATTGTTGATTTTATATTTACGGTCATGTTAACCGATGCTTTTAAGACAATAGTTTTTTTTTCTTTTTTATACAAAATAAAAATTCTACTATAGCCTACTCTAAGTGTATTGTTGATTTTGCCGTAGCAATGCCTTGATATTGTTTATATTTATGGTCATGTTAACGGATGCTCTTAAAACAATAATTTTTTTAATACAAAATATAAATTCTACTATAGCTTAATTTAAGTGTATATGTGTGAGAAGCTCCATCCTAAAGACTTGAATCCCGGCCCTTGTCCCCTATGCCCCATAAATACTTATACTTGTGAAGTGGCCATCGTGTCAAAGTAACAGATGCTTTTAAGACAATAGTTAATAAACTATATTAAGAGATTTTTATCGTCACTTTTATGGGAAATATAAAAAGCTGACAGAAAAATTAATTGTTTTATCATTTTTAGAGAAAATGTTTTTAAAAATAATTCATGAACCAATGTTATTAGAGCATTCGTTGACATTTCTATATCTTATATTTATAGTAGTTTTTTTTTTTTTTTTTTTTTGGTGCTAGAAGTGATAATAGTGGTTGAATTATTTGTCTAGTATTTAATATATTTAATTAGGTATATAGACAGTTTAATAAAAATTTAATATCCAGGTAAATGTAAATAATTAATGGAGACGCCATCCTTCATTGATTTTTAAGAAAAGAACCAAAAAAAAAAAAAATTTTCAAGTTTCGAAGTTATTATTGCTCAATTCTTCATTCCAAATATTGAAATTTTAGATGTTTAACTCATAAAAATGCTCAAATATAAAAACCTAAGAATATAGATTTTATTACCATGGAAGAGATCATTTATGTAATAATATTTTATTTAGATTCTCTTTCTTTTTTTTGTTATTTAAGAACTTTGTATATTTAAGTTGGTTCTTCTGGAAAAAATTCCTAGTTCCATTATTGAAAGAACGAGTTTGGTTAATAGGTGCGCATTTGTTAATAAATCATTTTAAGAAAATTTTTATACCATTTTTATGAGAAATATAAAAAATTTCTAAAAAAATAGTTGTAGTTTGTTTTCCGTACAAATTTCTAAAAATATTTTTTAGACCAATATCACTAGGGTATCCATTAAGTTTTCCCTATAAAGAGAGTGTTGTTGTCTTATTAGAATAATTGCAAGCAACAATAGATAGGCCCTCCATCAACGTCGCCAGTATGACTGATCTTTGCAAACCAACATCAAGCCTTATTATTCATCTTTGAATTAAAATAAATTTTGATTTTTTTAAAATTGTATACAGTGAAAATTTTTTCTTAATAAATAATTATAATGCCAAAAAGAAATATAGTTTAGTCAAAATTTAAGCATTTTGTCATAAAAATTAATATGGGTTACATGTTGTATATCTTTAATAATTATAAGGAAAAATTATAAATACCATCCTATTTTATGAGAAATTTATTCTAAATTTAATGGAATTTGATAATATAGCAAATTAATACCAATAATACTAAAATACCAAAGAAGATGTTTAAATTTAAAGTTAAATAAGCTAAAATACTTGATAATTAGCTTTGTGGGGGCAAAAATATCGACAGAGATGATGGGCCTGGGTGTGGAGCCCAAATAACGAGAATCATAGGCCCGTGTGTTGGACCAAAATTGCACGCCGAGGACCATGGCCCAGCCGAGGACTACCTAGTCTGATCTATAATGACCGAGATAAGCGGAGGGGAATCTGAACAAGACTTGGGAGAGATCGACCGTCTGTCCGAGAACATTAACACCTCGGATGGTCGAGGTATAGATAAACCTTGAAAACCGGCCGGTCAGAAAAGTGCCCCAGGAATCTCCACTGGCTTTGTCGAACGTATAGATCCACACATCCAGAAAATATCCCAAAATATCAAGGAGAAAGGCTGCCAACCCCGCATTGAATGCCCCACAGCTAATCTTCTGGCCGCATTTATGTGGAGAGGACATCTGAACAGTAGCAAAGTGTCCCGTTGCTCCTACGAAGCAACTTCTGGAAAAAACTGGGTGACAAGTGTCCAAAGAGGAAGGAAACGATCCACACGTGGATGGCTAAGAAAGGAGGGGAGGAAGTATAAAAGGGGAGAAAAAAGGAAGAGAAAGGGATCTTTGAAAAAGAGGGGTGTAAAAAGAAAAAAAAGAGAACGAAAGATAGAGAGAGCCTCGGACGTAGAACGAATATAAGATTGCAAGTGTAAAACAGAATTTGATCATGGTGGAGGAGCTAGTCCCAACCATTTGAAGAGCTGAATCATTCCTAGTCCAATCCTTCTCAACCTACTCTCTACAAATTCATTGCTTAGGGGCCCTTTTTGGGCTAATCTAGCCAACGTTGGGCCAGTAACTCAAAATTGTGTCCCTACAAGCTTAATTAAAAATAAGTAGCTTCTTAGACCCAAAAAAAAAAAAAAAAAGATAGAATAAATTTTGTATATGTAAAAGCAAGAACCTTTCATGTAGTAGTGGCTCCACCATGTGGTACATTTTTGAAAAGAAAGGAGAATATAATGAAATTTTGATGTTAGTTTATAAGATTTATATGAGAAAAATTGATTAGAAATATGGTGTTCCTGCTAAAATATTGTTACTTTTGTATTGGTGGAAACAAAGACCAACAAAAGAAAAATAAATAAATTTAACAACGCACGATCAAGAATGTAAAAACAATTATTGAAGGATATTTTTATTTTTATTGTCAAAATGATATTTGCATTTTTTAGTAGGCATGAAACAAGTCTATCTATATTAGTCACAATATCATGCAATTTTCAAAATTTTAAACACATATAGTATAATCAAATTATTACACTAGTTTTATTGTCTTTCTATTTTGTCTATAAAGTAGAACACTAAATATTATAAATTTTTACAAGAAAATTATTGAAATATTGGAGGAAACTAACAAAATGTACCACACATGTACCACACATTAGAACTCTGTTATATCTAATGCAGAATTTAGAGTCTTTTATGCTTAATCTAATGCAGAATTTAGAATCCTAACAATAAACCATTAAGCCTAGTGTGTTCAAACTAGAAACTAAATGAAAACCCTAAATCAAGAATTCAATTGCTATTGTATGCAGAAATAAATCAAGATTTAGAATTGAAAACTCAGTGTAGAAACAAGAGAAATACAATCGAGAATTTCTACTTAATTCACAAGAAAGCACTAAGCAAGAAAAACAGAGTAATTGAACTAAGAATCTCAGAGAATACCAAATTGAAGATTCTCTAAATTAGCTCTGCTCTAATACCATGTTAGAATATAGCTTCAACAATAGTGGAGTGAAATTGTAGTTTAGAGTGAAAGAGATTGAATGAATGAAATCTATATTGAATGAGAATGTATATACAATAATATAGTTCAGCCCCTTTTATATACATAGAGTTGGGTGGGAAAAGTTGTAACTAACTCAACAACTTGACAGCTGTATTCAACAACTAACTGACTAGCTAAACTACTTGTAGCTTATCCTACCTTATCCTAATATGTACATAAATGACCTGTAGCATAGCCACGTATACAAACTCTATACAGACTCTAACATAAACAATTGATCAAATATAATAGATTTCTAGTGTTTGCATACCAATTTGAGCCTGACAAATTGCTTCACAGATAGAAGCATAGAAATCTCTATTAAGAGATCTTCAGAGCATTAGCACTGGAACTTTCATATGCCATATCTTGGCAAATTTAGCATTTTCGCACAAAAAACAAGCAGCATCAGGAATTGTAAACACCAACTATTGCAAAAAAATTTGCAATAGTGTTACAGTGCAATTCCAAAGGTAGAATTGCACTGCACTGTAGCACAATTATTTAAAAAAAAAACTAATATTTTATTCATGCTTTTCTCTCTCATCACTCGATCTCCCATCTCTCTCTGTCTTTTTGTCTCTCATTCACTTTCCTCTCTCTCTCCCTCTTCTCTACAATCAACAGAGCTCCACCGTGATCATCAACCTATGGGTAAGCACCAACGGAGCTCCACGGATCATCCACTGTGATCATCTTTTTTTCTTCTTTTTTTTCCTCTCTATCTTCCCTTGAATCAAGCCTCCATTGTGGAGATATGGCGTGGGACTCATGGATCAGTGGCTGGGTTTCATGAGTTCATCTTCCGTGGTGTTGGTTTCATTTTCGGTGGCTAGGTTTCATTTTTGGTGGTATGGGTTTCATGAATCAATGGATGGGTTTCATTTTTGGTGGTGTGAGTGGTTGGGTTTCATCATTCTTTGGTTCGGTGGTTGTGGTTTTTGTGGGTTGGTGGCGGTTGAGGTGGATCGACGATCGGCGTGGGTTTTGGCCGTGGGTTTGGCCAGTGGGTATGGGTTTTGGCCGGTGCTAGAGGTTGAGGGAGAAAGAGAGGTTGGTGGCTCTCTCAATGATGGGTTTTGGCCGTGGGTATGGGTATGGCGTTGGTATTTTTTTTCCTGGTGGTGGTGGATTTGTGACTGATGTGGTGGTGGTGAGGGTTGCCATGGTGGTGGTGATTTTTGGTGGCCGTGGATGATGTTCATGGGGGGATATATTATTTAATTGTGTAGAAATGAGAGAGAAAGAATAAATAATGTGTTGTATTGTAAATGATGGTAATTGGGGGATATATTATTTTATCATGTAGAAATATTATTTTAATGAGTAGAATGAGAAAATAAAAGTTGGGATACTGAAGGTATTGTAAAATGGTATGGTATAATGATAAAGTAGCTTTTTGAGATGGTAAAATAGAGTAGAATTGGAATTTCACAGCTAGTCACCATAGCAGCCGAATTGATGGGTTTCTTGTTTCTGTCTTGTTCTTGTAACTCTTATTTCCCTCTTCTTCAATCTCCAATGTTAGCTTTAGAATTTATTAGAAACTCTTAAAGCCAGAAAATATTTGTTGTCATTATTGTTGTTGGGTACACGTGAAATCAAAGCTCTATAATGAGTTTGTAAAGATGGCTTATGCTTCTTATATATAAAGATGAGCAATAACGATGTCATATGGAATGCTTGTAATAAAATCTATTTTAAACAGCTTCAAGTCCCCAATGAATTTTTTTTTTTTATTTGTTGGTAATCAGGCAACCTCCCAAAGACTATTCTATTTTGAGAGTAACTATTCTAAATCTAAATTTATTAAAAATATATATTCTCAAACTTGTATAACTATATAATATAATTCATAAGTTAATACTCCGTTCCCCAAATTGTTAGTCCTCTATTTTATTTGATGTCCCAAAATATAGTTCTCTTTTAAAAGTCAATAAATAAATTTCCTATCATACCTATCATTTCATTATAAGTTTAAATTAAGGATGGTAGTTTTGAAAACTTATATATTTCTATGTAAAATAAAATGCATTAAATAATGAGACAAAGAGTGTAAAGTAAATGAAAATTATTAGGTGCTTTCGGAATATCATAAATGCGTACTCTCTCTGCTCATATGAATGGTGAGGCTCATCATGAATTTAATTAGTGAAACTTACTATTTATGTGAGAGGAAAAAGTATGCATTTATGGTATTTCGAAAATACATAATAATTTCCCATTAAAAAGTTAAGACTAGTGTTAATTTACTTGCATTTATTGGGTTGGAGTGTCAAGTTTACTCCCCCAAAAAACCAAAAGCTACACCTCAATTGGTTTGACTAAAGAGTAATACTAGGGAATAATATTTTTTAATTTTGCTTTTGTTAACAGGTGCCTTCATGTACTCATCAGGGAGGCTCGAGCCGTTTGAGATGTGATGCAAGTTTTAGTTTATTTGCGTTTTTAGTTTCTTTTAGTATTATTTATGAATCTCATTACACTTTTTGATATTATTTATGGGTCTTATTGTACTATTAAATTAACTTTTAACTTTTTTTCTATACTTTCAACAAAAAAATTTTTAGTTTCAACTAAATAAGTTATTCTCATAAAAAGTTAATAAACAAATGCCTTTAAGTATTTAATTGAAAGCAACTCAACTACCCATAAAAAGCCAATTAACCTTTTTATAAAATTCAACCTCACCGAATGACTTCAAACACTTGTTAACTAGACTCTTATTTTTTTACAATGTGGACACTTTTATCTAAGTCTAACATTATTATCACTTTTTTTATACACAAATCATGCCAATGATGATTGAAAAAAGACTAAATCACAAATTATACTCTTCAACTTTGCCTAAAATTCAATTCAAACATGTAATTTCACTTTCATTTAGTCTAGTCCTCTAAATTTCAATTATTTAATTTAGTCATTCCATTAATTTTCATTAGAATTGCGTTGTTAGTAACCCCTCAAACAACATTGTTTTTTGGTCTCATTTTAGGACGCTTAATGGCAATTTTCTAATGGAAGTAGACAGGATGATTGAATGGTACAAAGTTAAAAGTTCGAGGCTTGAATTCGACGAAAATGAAATTACATGATTGAATTGAATTTTGGACAAAGTTTGAGAGTATAATTTGTAATTTAGCCCCCAAAAAAAGTGTGTGAAATACATGATGAATATGCATTGAAATTCTACAATGTCAACACGAAATTTAGGATCACAAACTCTTGCGCCACAATTTTACCACAAATATAATATGATAGACTATGTGAGCTGTGAAAAAAAAGTAATAAATCTATATAAAAATGATAGATAGAAACACACAAATTTTTTTTTTTTTGGTAAACGGGAGATATTATAAAACTAAGAAGAAGAAAGATCTACCAAATAGTCCGGGCATAGCGAAACATAATCTACTACATAGAATAGTTATGGTGGAAAAGTGTGTGCTCCTAAATTTACTTCAATCACCTAGTAGAATATAAACTGACACCAGTATTAGTACAGCCCATATTGGTAGGCAGACATGTAAACCATGGTGTACAGCCCACTAGTGAGTCAGAAAAAAGTGTGAGTGACCCATATCCGTTACAAAACCCGCCAACCATTGACCTTTATATATCAAAATTCCACTCCATTTTCTCACTCTTGTGCTGACTTGACTACACACTTTAGAGAGAGAGAGAGCCGTCAGCCACATTACTAGGCTTCAAAGGTGATCTCTGATCACCATTTTGGGTTTAGATCTCCCTTCAAAAATGGTTATTGTTTGTGGATTTTAAGTTTTGTTTGGATTTCATGCTTTACCAAGCCCGATCTTGCTCTGAGTTCTGCTTCATTTTTAACTATAATTGTGTTTGATTTCTGAAATTCCCAAGTTGGGTTTTGTTATTTTTGTGATATTAATGTTTCCATGAGTTAATAATTATTGTATGTTGCTTAGGATTGACACATTGTGGAAATTTGATTATGTATGTGAAGTTGTGAACTCTGTAGCACATTTTAATGCATGGAATTGAACTTGTTCTGTTCATAAATCATATTTGGGAATTGCCATATGCTTAATTATACTGTTATTATTAGCACATTTGAATGCATAGATTATGATTGTTAGCAAGGAAGCAGTTTATATATGCTGTTATCTGTTTCTTAGTATTGGTTAGTGGTGATGATAGTTGAAACGCCGGCTATTCACTAATACTATACACTATAATAGCCTTTTTACCAAAGATGTTTCTAGGTGAATAGATAGAGATTTTGGACCAATTAGTTTGGTGGGAAGTTTTTACAAGATACTAGCGAATATGTTGGCAAATAGATTGAGGAGGGTAGTAGGCTAGTTGGTATTTGATTTGCAAAGTGAATTTTATAGTGGACATAAGAATTTTAGATTATTTATAGATAGTGAATGAATTAATGGATAGTAGAGTTTGGAGTAAGATGTCCTGATTGATTTGTAAATTTGACATATATAAGGGTTATAATCATGTGAATTGGGATGGCCATCTCTACATGTTAAAGAGATATAGGTTTGGGGAGAGATGGAGGACCTAGAATTAGGACTTGTATATCTTCCGTCAGGTTTTCTACGCTTGTTAATAGTAACTCGCTAGGCTTTTATTTGGCTTCTAGGGGTTTGAGAAAAGACTCATTTTTACTTCTTTTGTTTCTTTTAATTATGCAAGTGCTTGATAAAATGTTTGGAAGGGTAGTTGTGGGAGGGAGGATGAAGGAGGGCAGAAATGGGGAGGATATGACTATCTCACACATGCTATTTGCACTCAATACAATCATCTTTTGTGGAGTTGATATGGCGAACATTAGATCCTTTAGATGTATTCTATTATGCTTTGTGCTCTTAGGAAAAACCAGAAAAAAATGGAAAACAAAAAATGAGAATTTTTCATGTGTGATAGAATGCCAACCAAACTCAGAAAAGGACATGTAATGCTGGACCAAGCTGCTTGATAATTTGAATTCCCTGTTATATTATGGAAGTTCTTGAAAGAGCATGTAGAAAGGTTGAAGGAATTGGGTGTCATTGCTTCATCTTGACTGACATTTGGTGGGAAAAAATTGTGTGCTCTTACTGTCTGGCTTTTATAATATAACTTTACTGCTTTGAAAACTTTATTGTATCTGTCTTAGGACATTTTGGAAAATCTGTCAACGTGTTCTTGTGGTAGGCTTAGGCTGAGGGGAAATTATATGTTTAGGCTTTCGGTTTTGGTAAGGAAGGGAAAATAGTTGATTTAAGGTTGCAAAGAGGCGAGAAGAAATAAAAATTGAATTTGCACATGAATAGTAATGTGAATATCAAAGTGACAAAGAGAAGGGAAAGGGAGAAAATAATTAGGGAAGGGGAGAAAATAATTAGTGTGCCTTAGTACTCAAAACACTTAAATTTTTTTAACAGAATAGGTGTTGTGTTACTATTGAGAGTGACAACCAGTCCTGTTGCAGGATACATCCAACAAGGCTCCGAATCTATCACAGTTAGGTCTTTTAGTAGATGATATCCACTCTCTTAGCTAATTTTAGTGAAATTTCATTCCATTGCGTTAAATCTGTGACGAACAAAGCTGCTAATGTACTTGCTAACATGGCAAGGGAAGGGGATAAGATTTATACTGTTAGTCCCTCTTTCCTTGATCCTTATGTTAGATCCATTGTATAATTGGTTGATTAGTATAAAACTCTATTGCTTTTTATTACAAAATCTCTCTTCTTATTTGGGTACAATGATACTTTTATATGGATTCCATCTCTTAATTTTTCCTAATAAAACTGAAGTCCTACTTTGAATAGTAAATTAAGTACTGATTAAATTGGGCCAAAACACACATGCACTTCCCATAAACTAAATAATAGTTACCTAATCCATAACCAACAAGTACTGAATTACAAAATACCCTTGACGCAAAACATGACGCAATTTAATAATGACCTAATAATAATGACCTAATCAGCTACCGGGGACACTTATTCTTGTGCTTTACCTTAATCTTAGGCTTTCAAAGGATATTTTTTCTTTAGCCATGCAATGGCTGCTCCAGTCTCCTTTGGCATTGTAACTTCAACTTGAGCAAAGAGGATTTTTTTACCTGGACTGGATGGAGCAGGTAAGTGAAAGATATTTCAGTTTTTACTTTGTTCGTTTGTGAATAATTAAATTAGTGATTTTTATGATATTATGATGTTTGTGAATGTTACAGTACGAGAAAGTTGAGAAGATTGGGGAAGGAACCTATGGTGTGGTTTATAAGGCTCGTGACCGTACGACTAATGAGACTATAGCTTTAAAGAAGATTCGCTTGGAGCAGGAAGATGAGGGGGTACCAAGCACAGCAATACGGGAAATCTCCCTCTTGAAAGAAATGCAGCATGGGAACATTGTCAGGTATTCATTAGATTTATGGGGTTCTCTGATCTCATTAAAGCAGGAGTATGCATATATATAAGGATGAGTGTGTTGGGAACAAAAATTCTACTTGTGCCATGTTGTCCGCTACATATATAATTTTTCTTGCCCAATCATGGAACTAATGACAAAGATAAAAATATCTGCATTTTAAGGGATGGAAAGTAGTATATGCATTTAGGACTGTAATTTCAAGGCAAGCTCTTCTCTTGAGATTTTCATTTAGCCTTCTAGCTTATGTATTGGGCTAACTTCATTATTATTCCCCTGTTCCTTTCACTTGGAAGTAGTATTTTAAACTTTAAAGTCATGGTTCAGGAACTGTTTTTGACCTCTGGTTTTCTTTCAGCATCATCTAATTTCTTATCATCGATATAATTCAGCTTTGGTTGAAATGGAAAGATAAGAAAAAATAATGATCAAAACAATCTAAAAAAGATCACCAGTGGGCTCTAGCTCAAATGACACTTTCTCCTTCCTTAATGAGATGTGGGTATGCTTGTGGGTTCAAGACCCACAATGTGCACGTGTGACTTACTAACAAAATGTGCTCCACCGGCTTCCCACTACAGTGATACATACAAAATCACCCTACTAGAGTGTATCCCTCTCTTAATAAGATTATCACAAGTGAGGATCTTCTCCATGCTACCATCCATACAAAGAAAGAAATCCCCCTAGGGGCCTTGACAGACCAAATACTCTTCTAAGGAAAAGGCGTCTCGCAGGTGTCCCTTAAGGCATCATAGAATGAACGAACATCAAAAACTCCATTCCCTTTCAAATTCCACCTCAATCAATCACAGGTGACACTATAGCACAATGGAAATTCTTGGGGTTAAATGGCTTATCACTTACGGATAGATATGCTTTTGTTTATTTTTAGATAAGTGCTAGACAATTAACATTCTACTCTGAGCATGTTAGTTTTCATAAGAGTAGCCTTAACTAAAACAATGACATTAGTTTTAGCCTCTATGTGGTGTATGATTGTTTAGCAGGGCAACCTCAAAACAAAATGAGTAGTGCTCTTTCAGGTGTCTAAATGTCTAATACATATGCATGCTGATGTGTCAGCTACAAAGAATGTTAGAAGAATCTACATGTGACATAAATTTTCAACCTATGGAAATCTTCAGATGTGAAATCTCTGGCATCAATTTTTGTCCTTTAAATCTAGTTACTTTATGATGGTTATTTTGTCTCTTGGGGTTTGCCTGTAATTGTTGATGAATTTGTGTTTGACAGGTTACAGGATGTTGTGCACAGTGAGAAGCGCTTATATCTGGTTTTTGAGTACCTTGACTTGGATCTTAAGAAGTACATGGATTCATCTCCAGAATTTGCAACGGATCTACGTCAAATAAAAGTAAGTGGGCTGCTTTCTGCCATTGGAGGTTTGTATATTAGCGCAATAAGACTATTTTTCTGTTTTTTTTTTTTTTTTCTTAAATTGTGTGATCTTTTGAGTGAAAGAATTGTAGTCATTTAGCAGTTATCTAATTGGCAAATAAAAGTATTTTCACATCAGGTGCATGGCATATCTTGGTTGTGGTGCCTCACAACTTCTATGATGAAGTTAGAGAGATGGTGCTTCTGATTGCTCTTCTCTCTCTCTCTCTCTCTCTTTGATATTTGGTGAAATAATTTTCACTTTTGTCAATTCCTGTCAGGCACCAACCATGAATTTGCCAGCCCAATATATGTGTCATTTATTACATTTTTAGCCCGTCTCTTTTACCTGTTGAGCATATTTAAAGGACTTGTTAACGCAACCTAATATGATGGCCATGTTTTTACCATAATTTTTGTTTTTGGTTAATTTTTCTAGGTTTAAATATATTCTTCCTGAACCTTTTCTCTGGTTCATCTTGAGTCTGGTTTTAAATATGGCAATAATGATGCAACAGGACTACTTGCAAAAATATTCAATTGGGGATATCTTTCATTTCTGCAGATGTTCCTTTATCAAATTCTCCGTGGCATTGCTTATTGTCATTCTCATAGAGTTCTTCACCGAGATTTGAAACCCCAAAATTTGCTAATAGATCGCCGTACAAATGCACTAAAGCTTGCCGACTTTGGACTGGCCCGAGCATTTGGTATTCCAGTCAGAACATTTACACATGAGGTATAAATATGCATTGGGTTCAATTTTCCTAATGTTCCTATTTGTGTTTCTCCAGTGATAGAGTATTATGTTTTTTAGTTGTTGCAATTGCTCTAGGCTTTTGCTGTTCATTGCCAAAATTTGAACACTGATGATTTTACTTCCACCTCCAAGTAACAATGGAAAAGTAAAACTTATGGTTTTGGATCGAGTGGCACCTCTTCCCCCATTAAAAGGGGTTGAGCTGAATCATATTGTTTCAATCTTTTACGAGCCTGTGAGTCGTGTATGTTTTCTTTCTCTAAAAAATGGAATATACAAAAAGTGAAGAAAAGATGTGCAGGTTCTTGCCAGTAGTGAATTAGTGATGTGGGCCACGTGGCTCTTGTAGTCTAGCAGAACTGTTATTTATTTATATTTTTTTGCTCAATCCCTATAAAAAGCTTAAAATATGTGATATGGTAGTGGATTTTCTACCAACAAGTTTTTGGACTTGGTTGTTCATGGCTAATTCTAGTAGAATTACCCAAGGCATTTCTTGGACTGAATCAATGTAAAATTTTTGTTCTTGATTTGTTAAATAGCCCGTAATGCATGCCTTGATGGACAGCAGAATCTTTGACAAATCTATATGGTTAAGACTCAAAAATATATTTAAAAAAATTAAAATTTTGTTGTATCTTATGTTTCTAATACTTCTACTATCACTTAATAAGAAAATTGAGTAATGAATAACAATTTCAATCCATCACTTATTTTTTGTACATGATTGATGACTCTCTTAACTTTTTTTAGGTGGTGACCCTGTGGTACAGAGCTCCAGAAATATTGCTGGGATCCCGCCACTACTCTACCCCTGTTGATGTGTGGTCGGTTGGATGTATATTTGCTGAGATGGTTAACCAACGAGCATTATTTCCTGGGGACTCTGAGATTGATGAGCTATTTAAGATTTTCAGGTGAACAGCTTCCCATCAACATTTTTCATCATCAATTGTCATTGAGAATTTAGTTGCAGCCATATGTATGGAAGGATGACTGCATGTGCTATGAATGAATATTATATTATGCATGTTAATATATTATGCATTTTCCAAAATAGATCAATGTGGCTGGATAAAGTGGCCCCAGTTTTTTATGAAATACGTGCGAGTAAAATGACCAGATTGTCTACTTTTTTGTTTTACTTGAAGGTAGTGTATTTTGACATCTTTGTTATACATATATTACATACTTTTTCCCCCTTTTTTTATGATGGAAAGGATAATGGTTGTATATATTCTGCTAAATTTTGGTTCAAGTAACATCTCAACAGTCAACAATTTTGGGATGCTAAATATGTTAGAAATATAAATTGCCCAAAATTTTATGAGTATATGCTCTGTATGTGGTTTTGATGAAAAATCAAACCAAACATGTGACGGGTTGCATTCTAGATGCACAATGAATATATAATTAGATGGCCAGACCTTGAACAATTGATGAAAAAAATGAAATCGTGTGGTTCACAATTATTGGATGTGCACACGTAAAGTTTGACCCATTGAATATAAGCTCGCTCTCTCTCTCTTTCTCTCTCAGTTGCTGCTCTCCCATAAACTTACACTTTGTAAGTCATGTATAGGTATATCATATGTGAACTGAAATGGTGGCTGCTGCTCATAAGTTTGTGGCGAAAACCTTAAATAGTTCATATTTTTCCCGAAGAGTCACTCTTTTGATTTTAAAGTGCATATTACTGGGAACTGACTGTTGCTCTAAATTGCCTAATGACAATTCCAACAAACCCTCCCCCCTTCTTGCGGAAACAGAATACACACAGAGACACACGAATTCACCAAAAATCTGAAGAAAACTGATGTGAAAAGAAAAAGTAGTTGGCTTGTATGGTTGCTCTGGTGCTGTGGTCATTTTTATGCCTCATATATATATATATATATATATATATACACACACACATATATGGCCAATGAAAATGATGATAGAAGTATGTTCACATTGGTTGGATTCATCCATTTAGAACAGTTGAAAGAAATGAGGTTGGAACTTCTTGTGAAATAGTTAAACAAATGAAAACAATCATGCAAGAAGTCGGAACATAATGTTTCTTCCAGATGTGCATGTATATTATTATATTTTCATATCTTTTTTTTTTTTTTTCATTTTTTCCTTTTTTATATATGAAGAGTCTTAGGTACTCCAAATGACAATACATGGCCTGGTGTGACATCTTTGCCTGATTACAAATCTACCTTTCCCAAATGGCCCCCCAAGGTAACTAAGCATATGTGATACTGTGGTCCATAAATTTCCATTACCAGGACCATTAAAAAAAAACTATCAATTCCTAGTGATATATCTTGTTAAAATTTTAAAAGATGCATCCTTGCCACGCAGGATCTGGCTACTGTGGTTCCAAGTCTCGATTCAGCTGGAGTTGATCTTCTTTCTGTAAGTTTGCATTTGATATCACATCTGTTATAGTTGTATACCTGTTGGGAACAAGATGATAATTCCAAATCTTTTGATTCAATGATGGCTTGTTGGTCACTTAAGTTTATTATTTTACTCAAGCATTTATGAGTTAGGTAAAAAAAAATTTGTCAACTGTCTGGATACCCTTTGATGTTTTTTTTTTTTTTGGGGGGGGGGGGGGGGGGGGGGGTGGGGGTGGTGTTAAGGGCGTAATGCCCAAAAATAAAAAGAACTAGTGGCTCTACTATGTTCATCTGGAAACAAGTTCCTACTTCATGGTTTCATCAGATGAACAAAGCCCCGTCTGCTTGAGGACACTTTTTCTTGCTTTATCTGCTTCCGACATCTAGAAGCTTCCCATGGGCTAAACCATATAATTACGGATGATACACAAATGGATACAATATTATACATTACATCAACTATGTTTTCCTACTGATTAAGCATTTCTGTATCATGTTCCAGAAAATGCTCTGCTTCGATCCCAGCAGAAGAGTTACAGCCAGGAGTGCTCTTGAGCATGAATATTTCAAAGATATCGGGTTTGTACCCTGATTTTCTGTAACCATTCTGTTGGAGAAGTATATATATTAATGTGTAGAATTCTATGGGTTTTGATTGTGTGAGAAATATGTATGAATTCTTTAGTTACCTTTTTTTTTTTTGGTTGGAGTTTAGATTTCTTTGATTTGGTGTTAGATGAATATATTGGAACAACTAGAATCTGCATCAATTTTTTTCCCTTTTCTCCTTGTCCTAATGGTATCTGGAATTTCTCTCCAATTCTCTTGTACTTGACAGTATCATGCATGAGAGAAAACATTGTTTTGTTTAATGTGGAATTGAAAGTTGGGTTTACCTTGTATTTGCTATTATGTATCTTGTTTCCCTCTCCTATCTTCCCTTTTTTTCCAATTATACTTGAAGCCGACAGAATTTTGAAATCATGTTGTTTGGTGTAAGTGCTAGCACACTTAAAACATTGGACAAACTAAAAAAGTATATATTATTAGGCATTTTCCGTAGGCCTACAAGCTTGATAAATGATTGAAATTTATATGTGGGGTTTAGCCTCTCCTCACACTTCGGGATTGAGAGAGGTAGGATTGCATAGAAGCATCTCTACTCGCTAGCCAGCTCGTTGATGGAAATCTTATTCATGAATGAATTTTTCGGAAAGCCAACAGAAAGATTCGATTCTAACTTCGTAGAGCCAGTGCTGCGGATTTTTAAACTTTCTATATATAGATATATATAGAAATAAAAACATATATAGACTAAAAATGACATCTCTTATCTCAATGAAACCGAAAGGAAATGAATGTAACTGAGACATGAATGGAATATAATGAAATAGAGCACTGAATGTATTTGCATTATCACCTTCTTCAACAAAGTATTCTCTACAGTTGCACCATGAGTAGTGCATAGAAGAGCGACACCCAATACACCGGCAACTCCCATCATATGAAATGGGAGTATTCCATTCAATAGTCAATTGTAAATTTGGAGTTTTTTTTTTTAATAATTATTCAGACCATTCAAATATGTCAAATATCTGTTATATGATTGGTAATTAATTCAATACTTTTATTAATAATTGAAAAGTTATTTTTTTCTCATATGCAGTACTATATATCAAAATATAAGTAAAAGAATACATTACTTTACCTCTTGTTTAATATGATGATTTTACTCTATTGATTTAAGAGGAAAAGATTAGCATGTTTTGTCGGCTGGTAAATCAGCTATTACAAGGGGAACCACGTCGATCTTCCACACTAGCAAAAGAAAAGAAAATCTAACTCTCTTATCTTGTCTTATAGAGAAATTGGAAAAGAGTGTTTGGCCTCTTGTCTTATAGGTTTTTTTTTTTCAACAATTTATATCTATAAATAATATGATTATTATTAGTAAATAATATTGTAGTTAGGGACTTCACTTTTCCTATCAAATATATATATATATATATATATATATATTGTGGTTAGGGATGGTCCGTGGTCATAGATCCATCATATTCGAGTTGAGGGATAATCTAGACTTGATCATATCAACTATCAATAGGGACGGAACTAGGATTCGATGTGGAGGGGGGCTAAAGTATAAACCAAAAAAAGTTTATGAAAATCAAAACTAACATCTATTTAAATGTTTGTCGAATTTCATCACAATCATTAATGCATTATCTCATATTTGCTCAGTTTGGGATCATGTTGCAATGGACCAATACTAATTTAATCGATGGTGATCTTTTGGGAAATTTTTTGAAAAATTTCAAGAATTGGGGCATCAACGCTAGCTTTGAATTATTCGTATTTGTTTTCTTTAAAAAAAAATATTGTAGTTCACTTTTCCATTATCCACAAATCAAATAAAGGTTTCATTATTTCCATATCATATAGTTCTAATATTTTAAAAATTAGTCCCAAAAAAAAAAAAAAACCAAACAAACAAACATACCCCACAAGCTACAACAAAATTAATGTTAATAAATTGTTTTCTAAAAATAGCTAATAATTCATAAAATAAACCAACAAACAAACATTATTAGTTAATATTTAATAACGTATATTACTATTCAGTATCCACACATTTGATTCATGGTTCCCACTGGCTTCACTTTTTCTTTGCCTAAGCTTTCCAGTTTTTCTATCTTTTTATTTATTTCTTTTCTTATCTCATTTGTCCTTTTTATTTTAAAATTTTCAATTAGATATATATATATATATATATATATATATATACAATGCTGTATTTTTTTGAAATTTAGGGGAGGGGAGGGGAGGGGGGGGGGGGGCAATGGCCCTCCTCAACCTTAACGTGGGTCTGTCTCTGACTATCAAGTGCATATTGATGGAACCTGCTACTAATTGTGTGATCGGGTGAATCTCCATCCAAATCTCTCTTTTGAGTGAGTAGTTGGATCTCAGTCGAGTCTTGGGTTAAACAAAATTCAATGAAAGCTTAATAAATTAACATAAAGAAAAAAAAGAACAAATTTTGAATTTCTCACATAATTACAACAATATGTAGCACATAAAAAAAAAAAAAAAAAAAAACCCAGAGCACCACACAAACCAAAATCCAAAGCAAATCCATTTTCCTCTCAATCACCATTAATACAAATCTTGATGAGCTCATCAGCCTTGCTCTTTTGATTCTGTCCCTTGGAATTACGGACATCAATAAGGTCATTGGCAAAGAAGGAAATATGGTTGTGGTTACTGGTTTAGCTTTTTAGCTAATTTGTTTATAAACAATTTTTTAAAACCTCACTTTTCTTAATATCACTATACTTTGTCCAACTTTCAACAAAAAAAACTAATCCAAATGCATACGTATGTGAGTTAAAAAATAATTATTATAAGACTTCTGATAAGAGAGAGCTATTCATAATAATATTAATAACCTAATCAAATAACTAAATAATATATGTACTACATATGTTGTTAATGTAAAATAAATAATAATCCATTCCCTTGCGAGTGATAATAAGTAGAACTTTTATTCTTCTCTTGATCATCTAAGTATTGAAAAAATTGTATAGTTCGTATCTCGCATTGCAACTCCCACCTAAAAACCTTCCTCCGTGTTTCCCATCACAATCATGGGAAAGTTTTGTAATTGCGAATTCAAGACAAAACTCACAATCAGAGCTAGAAATGTCCCTTGTACACTGAGTCAATCCATAGAGTTTGTTTGACCCATCAAGCTCTAATCTTCCAATTGCATACATACTTTTCTTCATCGCAGAATCGTTAGCTACTTGGCTCAACAAATTTGATATCCATTGTCTGAATGGTGAAGTCTGAGTTACATTTTGATTGTTGCACATCAACACCATGTTTTCATAATCAATTTGGCCAAATATATCGTCACTTTGGTACTTATATAGGCAATGGTCATACCAAATTGTTGCACCCTTGAGCAATTACATCAGTCAATGCAAAAAATTTTGCATTTTACACATTTAAAACCTACTTTTTCTATTTTACACACCCATTTTTACAAAACACCCACATCAGTTGGTCTATTATATACGTCTATTCAAATAAAATATTCATTTCCTTTAACAGTCTCATTCTCAGAGACCCAACACATCCCGCACAGCCACCGTCATTAGCCACCATCTCCCTCAAGATCGACGCCTCTGGCCTCCGATCACACCGAAATCCCAAAGAAAACCAGAAAAAAAAAAAAAGAGAAACAAACCCAGTAAAAAAAAAAAAACTAAAAAACTCCAAAGATTGATGAGAGACTTCCAAGATCGGCGTTCAGTCAACCAAAAGAAACAAAGATCGGCGCTCAGAGCAACGCCTCAAGTTTCTCCATCGGAGAACTCCGTTCGTGTTGTAGGCGATGGATCGTCCGGCGACTCGGCTTGCTCGATCTTGTAGGCGATGGCTCGACTTGCTCCTCGGCAATCTTGTAGGCGACAGACTCAGCTTGCTCGATCCTGTGCGCTGACTGCTTGAGTGATGAAATGAGAAAGAGAGGGAGTGAGAGTCGGTACAGAGAGGAGAAGAGAGAGTTGGTATAGAGAGGAGAAGAGACTCAGAGAGAGAAAAAACAATAAAATAATGAATAAAAGCGCTACAGTAACCGTGCATATATGCACGGTTACTGTAGCAATTGTGCATTTTTGCACAATTTTGCATGATCTGATGTGGGTGTTTTTTGGGACCAAAATGTGTAGAAACACCACCTTTTTCTATTTTACAAGACTTTACATGATCTGATGTAATTACTCTAAGTTATGTGGGCAAAGATTTCGAATTTCTTTGCTTGCAGTAACAACACACGTAGAGCATTCTATATCTAAAGACATCACCACGACAAAGAGCAACTCCATATACTTGGTGTTGGCCATGACCCTTGGAACCAACACTGAAACCCTTTGTTGCTGTTTCATGTGAAAGATAAAAGTGTTAGCTCTTTTAGATTTGTTTCATAAGGGTCATTGGTGGTAAAATTCCGATGATTTGATGAACAAATGTGAAAGAGAGGGTGGACACCAAAAGTAGGTTTGGAAAGAAGAACAATGGTAAGTAGAGCAAGAGAGGAGGCTAATTTTGAGAAAGACATTGTTGAATATGAGGGTGCTATTTTGAGGTTTCGAGTATTGCAACATTTTATATACCAGTGAGTTAGATAATATGACAAATGAGTACTATTCGTAACTGTTAGCAAATAATCTCAATTCAGGTTTAATAGTACATCCCCATAGGGGCAGCCCATCACCAAGTCTGTCTTACTTAATTTTACTAAGTCGACCTAATCCAGTCTGTAATGCCATAAAAGATTATTCTAGTTGGAATTTAATATATATATATATATATATATATATATATGAGTGTGTGTGTGTGTGTGTGTGTGTGTAACAGACAAGTATTTTTATTGTTATGATTTCTTTTTAACAAAGAGATGTTTTGAGAATTATGACTTTTGACTAATCGAATTATAGTAAGTTTGGTACATTAAATGAAGATTATGACAGGAATGATATTAAAATATGTTATTATATAATAACTATTATCATTTATTCATTAAGAATATTTATTACTAAAAAATAACTATTCCCTATAACGAATATGCAACCAAATAAACGAATAGTTATTCCTCATGAATTACTATTTCATTACAATATTACAACATATCAAACGTGCCCTAAATATTTTATCTGTTGGCTTCAATATGTTTAATTAAGTGGCAATTAGCGAATATTATTTGGGATACAACTTGTATATGAATTTGGCAATTCTATATTAATTAACATTGAACAAGTAAATAGGTATGATTGGACAAGATACCAATGATGTATCCAACCCCTTGGAAAGTCACAAATAAAAGCAATCTACTTGTAAGAATTTGATTGACGGGTTAAAATTTAAGTAAAATTATTTAGATGCTTTATTATGAATTTATTAATTAAATTTAATTATATGGTTAAATTGATTAGGATGAAAAAAATAGTATTATCTTATTCAAAGATAATTAAATTCAACAATATGGTTGATTAATTAACACAATTATGCGGTTGAATTTAATCAATGAACCTAACGTGTACATAAGCTTTATCCTTTAAAATATATTGAGAAATGTTAATGAGCACCGTATGGTGCCCCATTAAAGATGAGTTATTGTGGGGTTTAGTTAATAAAATATTGGCATGAATTGATTAGAGAAGCTGAACATACGACTAAAGTAATAAGTAGGATTCAAAAAAGTAGCTCTATTAGCTCCACATTCTATAAAACCAATAAAAAATCTAATATAAAGCCAAAAAAAAAAAAAAAAAATTTGACATAAAACAATTTCTTAATCAGCACCATATATATGTGATAGTGAACTAAAAATCAGACTATCTCCAATTTGTCCATAGAGTTGTCCAGGACTAAAAAGGTTAACCCAACATAAAAAGGTCATCCACCGTCAGGAGATCGTCCATGGGTATGAAGGTCGTCCATCAGGGAAGCACCTGGATGATTCAATGACATCTCAACACTTTTCAGAATGGATTTATGTACAAGAGCTTTTAATGCGAACCGTGTTCTACTATTTTGAAATATGAACAAAATCCTTGTTCATCGCTATAACTTCTCAATAAGTTCTTAACTTCTAATGGCAGTTATAAAAGATAAGATTGAACCTTCTAACTTCTATAGCAGTTATGGAAGTTAAGTCTGAACCTTATAACTTCCGTACACGTTGAATAAGTTACTAAACAAGTAATTACTTCAAGGATCACTATATAAGGACTCATCCACATAAAATGAAAGTAAGTTTCCACCACTCCTAAAGTTGGAATTCTTGAGTTCTAAAGAGAAAAACTAACTTAAACATCGAAGGGTTCTTGGCCGGTTCACTCCAGTCACCTTTGATCTTGTGTTTCTTTCTTTTCAGGCTTTCCAAACAACCACTAGCTCATTGAATTCCGGAGTGTTCAACCTACTGATTTTCTGTGCATCATCAATATATATATATATATATATATATATATATATAAAAGATGTATTTCACTATTTCCTCATGCATTGCATATATTTGTTTTCATTATTTCAATTTGTACAGATATGTTCGGCTTATCCTACAGCCGAAAGGTCACAAAAAGATATGGTCTGTTGAGCAAGCCCAAAAGCTTATGGCCTATTGATGCCTTGATGGACTTCAAGGAATAATAAAATTTTCAGTCTTTTTGATTGGCAAGATTTGACTTAATATCATCCACTTCCCCGTGAAAAGCCAAAAGTCACGACTAAAAATTTTGAAAAGCTTTTTATAAACCGAAAAAGGATACTTAACAGGTTTACTTGTTTCAAAAAGACAGTCATGGCCTATTGGTACGCTCGTATAAAGGTTTAATTGGCAAGTGGCTGCTAATAATAAGAGTTTTGTTAATAGTTGATTTCAACAAGTAACAAAACAATTATAAGGTGAGAGAGAATAAAAATAAAATATAAAGTTATAATAACAATATATATTTACACGGTTATTAAAAAAAAAGTGCCCTTTATGAATTGTAACCTGCCTATATAGCTAAGCTTAAGGGTCTTAAATGTGCTAGACATTGCTTATTTGCCTTTATTTTAAGATTTTTTTAATAGATATCATAGAAATCAAATCTATATTAGCTTCTTTTACAAGATAATCATTTTTTTTCATGTTAAATTATCAATTGGTTTTAGCTACAGACAAGATTAAAAATAGAACCTGATGATTAGTTATGCAGGCAGGTTTAAACTTTAAATTTCTTATACAAGAGATAAAAAACTTTATCCGTTGAGTTAATTAAAATCCAAATTAATTTTTTTTTTAATATTTACTTTTATACTTTGGGCTTGTTTATCTATCCAGACTAGAGGCTAGAGCCCGTTACACATAAAAGTTACTGTTGGCATTGGGATACGATGGGCTGGGCCTAACGGCCCAACAAGGGATGAAAAACCCTAAACCCCAATTAGGCTCCCTTTGCATGAGATTAAGCTAACGTGATAAACATAGATACTCTCTCTTTCTCTCTAGCATTGCAAAGATTAAAAATCCCAGTTCACTGACAAGATTTTGAGGTTGTCAAGGTCTGTGCAAAAAAACCCAGGTACTATAAACACAAACTCAAAGTTCTGGTACCCTTAATCCCATGCTTTTATATATTTTTTTGATTCACTTATGTAGTTATGCTGTGTGTGTCTGTGTGTGTTTTGATGCCACATACACAGTTAAGCTCGCAATTCATGTTTAATATTTCATCTGGGTAATTTTATATTTTCATATTCTTTCAATTTTATTCTAGTTTTTGAAGTTCAATGTATGTATGAATGTATATACATTTTTTGGTCTGTTTCATATGTGGGTCCCACTTGTGGCTGTCTCATGAGATAACTTCTCCATTCATATTATCTTTTTGATGATCAAGAAACCCTTTTGTTCTTTCTCTAGATTGTGCTTAAAAAAAATAATTTTGCTCATATATATATATATAGTGTAGTTTTATTTTCTTTTATTTTTAGTTTAAGATATATTGTACCCTTTGGTTGTGGTCATTATGTATTCAACAAGCTCAATTCTGGACAGAATTAAGCTTGATTAATGAGAATGTTCTTTTGAGGATTGTGTTTGTGTGTGATGAACTGATGGTCAAATTTACTCAAACACCAAATTTGGGATTGAACCCGTGGCATCACCCTCCGACCCTTATCAGTTAGGCAGGAGATGCTAATCTGGTCTAATGAAAATTGGTGCATTCTCCGTATGCATAAATATTATATATACTAGTGGTTTATACTATTTCCCTGATTATCTTTCCTAAAGGTGACATAGAATTTTTAGGACTAGAAGTGATACACACAGACTGATTCCTCTTGTTAAAGGTTTCGGATGGTCTCCTCAATGAAAATAATACATTCAGCCTTACATGTTTCTGAATCCATATATCAAGCCTTTTCAAAGTATATAATTAATCTGAATATACTCCTTGTAATGTTTTAGCTGGTAATCCAACATATATATATATATATATAGCTTTGTGTAGTTGAAGAAATTAAATAATCTTTGCTGGAATTGGAGTTACAGATTGAGTTACCAGGAATTCCCTTCTGCTTATATTGTCGTTGTTTTTCTTTATTGTTCATGTGACTAATCCATTCTAATTTGTCGAGGATCCATAGCCGACCCCAAATTTTGGGACGAAGGCTTTATTGTTGTTGTTGTTGTCCTGCCAAATCTTTTTGGATATTAACCCTTCTTTCAATTAGATAAAGCATCTTTAATCATGATCCATTTAACTTTTATTAGTTAATTTATTGAAATTTTGACTTTTGACTAAGAAGTAGAAATGCAACATCTTCTCCCAATTTAAAATAGAATCTTGAAAGATTTTTCATGGCACTACCTAACAGACAAGCTCTCTTTTAAATCTTACCAGTTAAAAGATGTCAACACCAGAACAAGTTTCAAGGATATATAAAGTCCGAAAAACAGTGTTTCAAATGCTGAGGGATCGTGGTTATAGTGTTGATGATTCTGAGATCAACATGACAAGACAGCAGTTTACTCAGCATTTTGGTGAAAGAATTAAAAGGGATGAGCTTTTTATCCATAAAAGCAAGGAACAAGATTCCTCCGATCAGGTATGATTTTGGCTATCTTTGATTAATTATCTTTGAACTTACATTTAACTTTCACTGATTTATTTTTGTTCTTCTGTCATTGCTTGGATTTAAATTTATTATGTCTCACTGATCAATGCATCAAATTAATGGACGCTGTTGGTTTACAGTCTCATATATATATATATATATATATATATATATATATCCTTGTTATCAAGCATATATCACCTTCTCTTAATCATGGATGACAAACTTATGCAAAAAGAAAAAATCCACCTGCTCAAAAGCTTCATTAATGTTATATACTTATCAAGGGGTAAATCTTTGAGAAAAAGATTTTATACAAAGAAATCTAGTGTTCTATATTGTATTTTGCTCAACATGCTCAACTTTTAAATTTTTAGCCCCCCTCCTCCTCTCTCTTTTTCTTCAAGTAAAAGGAGTAGAAAGACAAAGTGAACATTCTTATTGATTTCCCAACTTAGTTTAGCCTTAATCCCAACTTTGGCATTGGCTCTATGGATCATTTTTTCACCCTCTTTTTCCTGGAATTCCCACATATACCTGCATGTTTTTAAAAAATTTTGTTATGATCATGTTGTTTCTAAATGCAATAATTATTCCATGCATCTATCTTATATCTTCTCTTCTGATTGGTTATGTTATAGTTGCATCCCCAAATTGTTGATTTCCCTAAAAGTGTAGTAGTTAACTTCATAATTGTGTGTGGTCAAGATAAGTTTCTCCTTGGGGTTTGAGGGATATGTATGCTAAGCCTGATCACTGTCTGTTGGCAATGTCTTATATCCTCCACCAAAATTGTACAATACGAAGGCAGCATCTTCACCTTTGAGAGATGCTCCTGAATTTCTTTGCTCTGCAGAAGTACCACCATGCAACAAAAACCCAATTCTGCAGCCTTAACCATTACTTATCTCATAGCTAAAAGCTTTGCTTGTGTCATGCTCACAACAGCTTTCCTGGAGCAACATGACAAAACTCTTTTCCCTTCCTTCTTTGCAACAAAAGCTACACCTCCACAGTTGTTGTGCTTGTTCCTTGCCTCCTCCACTAGCTGTAGGATTTGCCAATCTAACACAGCACAGCCAAAAGTAGACTGAGATAAATAGGTCTGCTGGTTTGGTGATTTTCCTTCTTCTTAAAACCTGCAATGTACCTGCAAATTAGACAAATACTAAATATTAAAGTAGCCATTGTATCCCCTTAATTATCTTCAAAAAATAATTTTGCTTCTGCTCCACAGTCCATAAGGTGGTCACCAGAACAATGGAAAACCATAGATTGTGTTCATTCTTAAATTGAGTGTTATCCAACCAGGTAGATAACCATGTCAGCAAATTGCAAGGATTAAGAAAATCAGCTCAAAGAGTCAAATTACAACCAAGCAAAATGGCTCTAGCAACAGTGCAAGTAACAAGCAATAAAAGATTCCTCCTGACAGAATGGGGCACAAAAAAGCAGTGGTTATACTTCTGCTAGCTAGAACAGTTCTGAGAGGCAAAACATTATGAAGAAGTTGCCACAAGAAAACCACCAGTTTAAAAGGAAGCTAAGGAGATCAAAGATTTTTCCTATTGATATTGCGTAGTCTTTCATGAATCAGTTACTGGAGACATTAGTGTTACTAAGGCAATGGTAACCCTTACTAACTTCATACAACCCCTTCAAAGATGAGGGCCAAAGGAGCTTGTCTAAACCATCTGACCTAGAAATAATAGTACAAAAAGTTGAGAAGATATTTCTTAGTTTGTCTTCTATGAAGTGTATAGTATAAATAAATATTTTTTCTTATGGTAACAAAATTACAGTTTTATCTTTTACTTCCTACTTTTACATTTTTGGCCATTTATTACAAGAATGGGGGTACCCCGATTCCTGAATCTGTGTGAAGAATCAGTTTCATGTTTTTGGCGGTAACTTGAGAATTTGCTTGATAAATAGATCACTTTCCACCTTGTTTTTAGTTCTCATTCTAGTTTGGCATTAGTCTAACCAAAGTCATAGGATGTCGGACTTCTATCATTTTATTAACCTCAAATTAAATGAGTGCTCATTCACTTTGTTTTACTTGCAAATTTTTTTTTACATGTTTCTTTCTGTTCTTTCTTATGGTGGTCTCTTTTTGATCTGTCAAATTAGGACCGCTTGATTGTGCCACATTTTGCATATTTAGTTTAAGTCTCCAATTTTTTGTGTGCTTGCTTCTTATTTTGCTCTTGTCCTTGTTCCAGATTTATGTCTTCTTTCCTGAGGGACAAGTCGGTGCCGGAGTAGTAAAGAATTTGGCCCAGCGTCTGAAAGCTGATAATATTTTCAGTGCAATTGTGGTTGCTCAAAACCGTTTGACAGCACAAGCCAAACACGGTGTTGAAGAAGTCAATAAACTTATCCGCATGGAGGTCTTCGAGGTGAACACTAATTCTCTACCAATATTCAATAGCCAATGTTTATTTTTTTGAAAGATACCCATTATTGTGCATCTATTTTTTCTTTTTCTTTTTTTAATTATTTATCAAAGGTGGTAGACTCACATTGTTGATGAGTACTCTTTCTAGCCTTCCAACATACTATCTATCATCACTTACCATTCCTAAATTTGTGGCTGATAGATTGGAAAGAATTTAGAGAAACTTTTTTTTTTTTTTGGGGGGGGGGGGGGGGGGGGGGTGCGCTTTGGAGGAGTGTTTCAAATACCCTTTGGTGGCATGGGATAAGGTTTTCTCACCTTTTGAGATGGGCGGGTTGGGGATCAGGAAGATTGTGTTCTTTAATCAAGTTTTACTAGGGAAATGGTTATGGAGGTTTGGGCATGAAGTTTCTCATCTTTGGCGGTTATTGCCACTAAATATGGAGAGGGCAAGGGGGGGTGGAGTACTAAGGTTTGTAGGAGGCCCCATGGGTGTGGATTATGACTAAGTATAAGTTTAGGGTGGGAGAGTTTTTCTCAACATTTGGCTTTCATGGTGGGTGATGTAAATCAGATACATCTGTAGCTGTAAAACCTTCTTTTCCTTTTCCTAATATTGCCATGGGATGTTTTGGTAGTACCAGCAAGTAGCAACTGCTGCTTTAGGTGCTGAATGATGATGATTTAATGCTTTTGTCAACTCTTTATGCAGGAAAAAGAATTAGTGGTCAATATAACAGAGCATGTTTTAGTTCCTAAACATGTAGTACTATCCAACGATGAAAAGAAGGAGATGCTGAAGAAGTATGGATTAAAGGATTTACAGGTCAGTCTTGAATAACTTCAAATTTGCACTTCTTAGATTCCAGGGCATGTTGATTTGTTTGTACTACTGCTTTTGCAAGCACCAAATGCCACATAGTTCCCCCACCCCCAAAAAGGAAAAGTAATTGAATTCCATTCACATAAGCTCTAATGTTCATGCTCAGCTAAATATTGCTTTCTGATGAAGAGTCATATCTTTACAAACTTGCATTTGTCATTGATTTTTGAAAGAGTACAAGGAACCATAGCTTCCATATTCATTTCTCTTGGCTCTTCAAGAGCTTTAAATACGTTTTGTTTGGCTTGTCCTATGTGATCTTATTTCAGTCTAACTTCTACTTCTGTACAAGTTTGAATCTGATGATATTTTTTTTGCAATTTCTGTGATTGTTGGACAAAGACCATGGATTAGATGCAGGCCTGCAGGATTTATTCTATTAGTAGATATCATGTCTCTACTTATGTTAATTGGCATTTATATGAAATTTTTGGGCTAGCCCAATTACAAGTTGGTTGTGTGTGTGTGATTAATGAGAAATTGAATTTTGCTTTATGAAAAGCATTGGTGCCCTCTAGGGAATCTCCCTCTTTCCCAGAGTCTTATTTCTTGCTATCCTTTGATCTTAATGATTTTCTTTTTTTTTCTTTTTTTCTTTTTTCTTTTTTTTTCCGATAGTTGGGGAAAGGGGGATTTCCCTTGATCTTTTGAAACCTTAACTATAAACCTTTTTTCCACAGCTTTAGCCACAAAGCAACCTTAGAAAGACTTTAGTGTCCTGCTGCGCCATAATTCCTTCAACTTGACCCTTGTGTCAGCCCCTCTCTGCCTCTTAGTCCCTATTTTTTCCAAGCTATATCCAAACTACAGATTTTAATCACACACTTTAACAATCCGAGGCCTGAAACCACTAATTTTCCATACCCTTACCCACCATCAATTGCAAGCTGGTTACCAAATTTGTCCCACTGTCATAATCTAATGGGTGGGTTTGGTTAAATATTTGATCTAATGCAAAATTATTAAATGGTGTAATGTTAATGAAATGTTACAGGCTACAACGAGTACACACGGAAGACATCTTGTAAAAGGCTCATCAACATAATTTTTTAGCAACAATAATATTTTCTTACTCAAGTTTATGTAAAATAATATTAAATCGTAACCAAATTCTACCAATATTGTTTTAAGAACAGAATTTAGATACAGTACTTTAGGTGTTGTTCATTAGGTTCCCCTTTTAAGATTTAACTATGTGGCTATTTAACTAAAAAAATACACTTTCATTCTATGAGAAAAAATCCACATGGCAGAATCTTAAAAAATAAACCTAAGGAACAACATCTAAGTACTGTACCTAATAGCTTGTTTGGGAGTTAAAAAAAGGAGGGGAAGTAGAGTAGAGGGAGGGAGAGTAATTCAATTATCTTGTTTGGAAATTGTTTAAGGAAGGAGGGGGAGGAATTTGGAGGGGTTTGGAAGGGTTTCAACTACCTCTAACCCCTCATTTTTAATTCCTCCAAATTGGAGAGATTTGGAGAGAGAGTAGTGTAGATAAGTTATTGGCCAAATGAATTCCCTAATTTACCCCTTCTAAATTAACAAAATTACTCTTTCTAAAGGACTAATTACCCCCTTCCCCCTCCCTAATTTTAAAAACATCCAAACAATGTAGAGGGGAATCATTCTCCTCTACTCTCCTCCCCACTACTCTCCTTCCCTCTACTTTCCTCTACTCTCTTCCCTCTCTAAACTTCCAAACAAGCCATAAGTCTTACTCTTATGCTAATATCTATTTATCCCATAAATGGACAGGTCAAACACTGGTTGATCATGCAGTACAGCCTTATACTCTAAAGGCCTGTCATGCAATGAAAATGGTAAAACCAAAAATAAGAAAGAGAGATGATAGGATATATTTGCTGAGACTTCAGTAAGGAAAGAGAGAGTTTCAGCTATAAAGAAAGACAATAGATGGTGCTGCCTGAGGAATTACTCACAAGTGAACAGCAAAACTGTTTCTCTACACAGCAGGTTCTGCCACTTAAAATACCCACATGAAATAATATATTTGAGCTACTGGTAAGCTTCCTGCTTCCCATGCTTAACATTAAAGTTACTTTTAATAGGGGCTTTCTTTTAGAAAAATTAAAGCTAAAAATATAAAATAAATAAAAAATCCTTCTATAAACAATCTCACTTGGCAGCACAAAAATCACTGTCTAACAAAAGCTCAAGCAAGTCTAATAATGAAAAACAAGAAGTAAATTGTAAAGCTCTAGTCCAATCCATCAAGGAGTGAAGGAAAAAGGACTTAAGTTTGATGCTAGACTGTTCACATCCCTCAAAACTTCTAGCATTCCTCTCCCTCCAAATACACCAAATCATGCAGTGTGGCACCATCGTCCAGATTACGACATTACGATGCAGGCCAAAACTGCCCTGCCAAGACGCTAACAGATCCTTTACTCGCTGTGGCATGACCCAATGTAAGCCAAACACACAAAAAACCAGAGACCACAACTCAGAAGCTATAGGACAATGTAGAAGCATATGGTCCATGTTTTCCCCATTTCGTTTGCACATAACACACCAATCGTTAAACAATTATACTTCTCTTCCGTAATTTATCTATGGACAAAATCTTCCCCAGCTCAGCAGTCCAAGAGAAGAAGGTAGCTCTAGGAGGGATCTTTCATTTTTAAATAATTTTCCATGGAAATGAGATTGAGGTAGGCTTACGTAACAACCAGTAATAGCCTCCTACCTCAAAACCTCTACTCTTTGAGGGCCTCTAGCACATCTTGTCATCTATCCTTTTGTTCGCCGACATTAAACAGGTCAAATTCATAAACCTATCCGTAGCTTCCAGCTCCCAATCTTGAAAACTGAAGGTCCCAATGCATCACCCCATTGTTTCCTTGCACTAAATAAGCCACAGAAGCATCTCTATCCTGACTAATCAAAAACGACTCCCAGCTCTGCTAGCTTTGGCTTTGAAAGAGGGAACTTTTGATCATCCGTAAATTGTCTAGTTCAACTGTTACAAGTTCAAATTACATGTGAAATTCTTAACCAGTGTATGCCCATTGTTGTATGCTCATGCTCTCTTCAAATGTTTACAACGAGCAAATCTCATACTCAAATCTGATGTCTACTTCACATATGATATATGCCGTGGCTTGCTTTTCTAACGAAAATCCTTCTAGTTTATAACATTTCATGTTTGACATTGTATTGGATTTTGGCTTCCTCAGATATTGGAAAAGAACCAAGGATCATGTTCATATATGTTTAGCTTAAATTACCTTGGATTGCATACCAATTCAAAATCATGTTTGTCCATCTTCTCTGCAAATGCCTGAACCTCAATATTCCTAATCATTTGCGATGTCTTCTTCATTTATGATATATACATTGGCTGGCTAATCTAAGACAATCCTTCCAAGTTCTAACATTTCCTTGTATTTGTTTTTCTATCAAAACCAGCTACCACAGATTTTGGTACGTGATCCAGTTGCTAAGTATTATGGGCTTAGACGTGGGCAAGTTGTGAAGATCATCCGAGAAAGTATGACTGCTGATGAATATGAAACATATAGACTTGCTGTATAAAATTCCTATGGTGCTCTGCAGACACAAGATATAGGGCCTTCAATTACACAGATCTATGAGCATAGACGTAAAAAGAAGATGGCCCAACATACGAATATTTGGGCCTAAATATATAAGCCCAGTCATTTATTTTGTTTTTTTCTTTTCCTATTTGGTGTAGGAGTATAATCTATTTTCTTGCAAGACAATTAAAAATTTTTTTTTTGTTATTCCTATTAAGTTTGGAACTCTAAAGAACCTAGGATTCAGTTTTGTTTATAGTTTTAATTGAATAATAAAATTTCTTTTGGAAATTTCCCTCCTATTGTTTGGTACTAACTCTCTCACGTTATCTTTCTCAAAAAAAAAAAAAAAAATCTCACGTTATCTTTCCTATATTTTTATTTTGTTCAATTTTATTGTTGCAAATCGTTTTAGTCTTGTCAGGTCATGTATCATCCTATTTCAAACTTCACATAGATATTAATCATTTTTTTTTAAGCTGCATTCAGTGTTTCAAAATAGAAGCCAAAGATCAGACCAGCACGCTAGTCCCATGTTACATGTTTTCTGGGATTGTGACTAGAATATATCACTTTGATAATAATTTCCAAAGTGTACTTTTGAACTTATTTATGCTACCGTTTTAGTTTTGGTCATATCACTCTCAGGTCATTACTTTTCCTAGGCAGTGAAGCAAAGGTGACACGATTCAATGAAATCACTTGTCCAGATGAAACAGGCAATGAATTCAGTGATATTTGGCAAATACTATTTCAATGAGATCAAATGATTTATATGAAATCAAATATACACTTTAGGCCTTTATAAATGATATCCAAAAAGCCCATTTTTCTGAACCCTATTCTGCTTCAAAAAGTCCATTTTCCAAATCATACTTAGCTTTAGTTAGATGGGCATGGAGGAAAATCGTGTCCAAAATCAAGAGCAAAAATCAACAGCAATTATGAACAAATATGATCATCGTGGGTGAAGGATTGTTCAACAACAACTAAGAATAAATGCAACAGTAAAATTAAACACTTACCATAGATGAAGGAACTGCATTGGAGGAGGATGAATAGGGCAGAAAGGTTGAGGAGGAAGATGCTGTGTCTGCGTACTCCATAATATACTGTAGTAATAGTAGATGAGCTGTACAAGGGAACTTAGTTTGATTTGAGATAAAATCTGATATTTGTTTGAAAAAATCTTACCCAAAGCAGTGATTAAGGCATGGCTAGACTAGCTGAGTAAATATGGTGCTTAAGGAGATGAATCAGGTCGTACAGATTCGGGATGAATTGGGTGAATTTAGGGTTTGGTAACTTTGATTTTGGATTTATGATAGCTTTCAGGTGGCCGTTGGGGATGAGTAATGATGGATTCGAGTGGGTGGGTCGGTGGGTGGGTGGGATTAATGAAGGGTTAGCTACTCTATGGTGATGGGACTGTCGTTGTGCAAGAGGGAGAGAAGAAGAGAGCTTCAAGAAGGATGAAGGACAGATGGCGTGGGAGAGAAGAGACGTTGAGGTGTAGTCACTTCAAGTGGGCTCAATGTATTTCAACTAAATGGTAACATATTTGGGAAAATATAACTCAAACACCATTTCAACAACACACCTTACCAAACATAGAACTTAGTGTGGGGCCACGTGTTTGGGCATTTAAACAACAAACAACAATTTTGAAACACCCATACCAAACGGTACCATGTTTCCAGATTCCTTTATTTCTTTTTTCAGATGATGGAATAAATTTCATTACAAAAGCAACACAACAGATGCAATTTGTCAAAAACACATATACAAGCAGCAATCTGCTACAAACTCATGTTACCTAATCCTACAAATCAAACATTAAGCAAATTTCGAACCATATGATTCGAACCATAAATTTCTAATCTGGTTACAAAACCTAGCCCTGGCTCTAAGATATCTAATGATTTGAAGAAGCCACTCTCCCTGTTCTGAATTAACCAATATGAATACCAGCATTTCTTTGCAATCATAAATGATACATTGTGGCTGCTCAAGCTATTTTGCATATGGTAGCGTTAAATCTCCACCCTTTACTGAGAACTCTACAACATTATATTAGTCCAATGCCAATTTTGTTTCCTAATGCCACACATATTTAAGATTTGTCCTATGACTCATATCCGTTCTTGGTAAAGCAAATTTCGAAAAACAAATAATCTATCAATGTGACCCCCATTGAACTCCCGCAGGTACTAGTGTTTCTACTTGAGCAGAGTCTAAAGGAATACATTTCTCTGTTACGTGGCCGGAGTTCTAAGAAATTTTGGAAATATTACCCACAAGATTTAAAAGTTTTGCGAAAGAGCAGTCCAAGGGAAAATTACAGACGACTAAAAAAAAAAAAAAAAACTGAAACCTTTAACCTTCTCCTTCTTCAGTTCTATCAAGGGTTGGTTTCTAAACCCATGATCATAATTCACATAAATATGCATGATGGGCTCCATAAAAGAAGAAACATATTGAGTTGATCACAAAAGGCAGAACTTGAGCATCAAATATTCAGAATTTTTGACAGCAAAGTATAATGCAAAGTACAATGGACACTGGCAGAACACCATATGCTACAGATCAACAAAAGAAAAGAAAATTGTTTCTCTGATTATGAAAAGGAACATTATGTGGTTCCATAGAGAACCTAGTTCTACTACTCCCCACAATTATTGTCAAGCACTTCTGAAGTCTCACAGGAACTTCCTGTACGGCCTGCCTGCATCCTCATCTTGCATATGCTGTAACCACAATTAACAATATTTAGCACTTAGCAAGCTCAATGAGTAACTGGAAGTATGGAATAACAATTTCAACATGTACTTGCATCCGACTAAATAACAAAAATGAAAATGTTCAAAACTATTCCACATAGTTGTTTCTGAAATGGTAAGGAGAGAAGATTGACCATGGGCAAAAAGTAAATGAAAATGAAGAAGGCTGTGTCTGCAATGTGCAGTACCATTACATTTCAGTAATGAAACAAAGATCAAATTCTGAGTCCAAATTAGTCTTGGAATCAATTCATATCTGCTGCAAAGAAGGTTCAACAGCACAACTTTGATAGTAGGGTGTACATACAGTAATAGATTTTAATAAATAAAAAATACAGGAGCAAGGTCACATGTGACAAGTTTGTACTAGGTAAAGTCCGAACCTGTGACCACATGCAAAAAGTAGACGAAAAAAAACATGAATAAATGAAGTACAAAACAGAGGCAAAGAAGTTCAGGCAACACAGAAACAGCCCCCCCCCCCCCCCCCCCCCAAAAAAAAAAAAGGAGGAGAGAAAAACAAAAACCACACACAATTAATGTACCATTGTATGTAGAATTGGCTTTACATAAAAAAGTTCAATGTTATTAGTATAAGGGACCTCAAGGAAATTAAGATAATTCAATAGTAGAGCCTATATAGCATAATAAATCTAAAGATAATTCAATATCATGAAAAGTGCAAAGTAATGATCTTTCCAGTTTCCCCAGAACTGAATTTACAAAAACTTGTATAAAGTAGATCATATGAGGCATGTTATACAACTCAAAATAACACTACACTTCTAGAGTTTAAGACTCCTCGCATCATTCTGAAACAAAATAAAAAGATCTTGTACACCATCCCTCCCAGTCTCCATCCCCACATATTCTAAGGAGCCAATTCTGGCCTTCTCACACTGAAGGGTCATTACCCAGTATTGGTCAAACTTTTTTTTGATAAGTAACAAAAAACTTTATTGAAAACAAAACAGACCCCAATGCTAGTCAAACTTAAAGTGAAGTCATGGAAGGGGTGACTTAGATATGGTCCTATTCTTCAGCATTTTTCAAGAAGTAACCACTGTCAGGATTGCGCTTGGCACCCTGACATTTTAACATTGTACCAGACTTGTGCTTGGCACCTCTCACAGCATTCACATAAACCAAGAAAATAAGAAATAAAATTCCATAGCCCTTTGCATTAAATTAAAAGCTTATATATATATATATATATCTAAGCATAGCAAGTCTTGTCAACAGTAAAAAACTAAAACCAAAAGCTGAATTGGCCTCTAGGCTAAATAGTGCTTCCGCCCCCATAAGAAACGAGTGGTGTGCGAGGATACAAGTTAAATGAACAAAGAAAGAGAGCAACTTAGAAGACATGATATTTGTGAATGGAAAATAATCCCAGGGGGTAGCACATTCAACTGGGTATCATGCCTCATGAAGCAGAGGTCACAAGTTTAAATCTCCCTTTCTCCCTTCCCTTGGGGACAAAAAAACTCACATATCAGAAGGGTGAAAAAAGATATTTGTGAATGAAAAATAGTTAAGCATGGTATAGCCAGATTCTACTCAAGCAAGACATTGAAATTTTTATCAAAAAGAGAAGCCCATCTTTTTCTCCAACTAAAACATGGTGCTTAGCGTGGTAATGTAGCATATGTCACTAACTTTAAAGAATCATGTATGTTTAACATTTTTTAATCCAACTTAAATGGGGATACTGAATAAACTACCTAACATTATTAAGCTTATAAATCCGGCCAAAAACTAATACGATTATGGCTAGGAAATAATTTAACACGCAGATGTTTTAAGTCAATTAAGGTCATCATATACCAAGTCTTTGAACTGAAATGGTAGATGATAAACTACTTTGTATACCTCTCCCTTATACAGTAGAACTGAATAAGAGCATCCACAGCAAATGTTGCAAAAAAAATGCCATTTTGCCACACCAAAACCTTACTTTATTATTTTACCACATCATTTTCCATACGGTGGCAAAATGCAACAGCACTGTTCATGTGTTGCAAAAATTATAAGATTTGGCACATCTGATAAATGGATTTATTTGGTGTTTGGTGTGGTAAATGTGCCAAATATTTGGCATTTGGCACATTTACCACATCTAGTGTGGATGCTCTAAGAAAGCCTACAAAATTTTCCATATCTGTTAACCATGACACTTTTCTCATACAACACAAGATTATTCAAATCTATTTCCCAAAAGATTGGATGTCCCATATGAAAATACTTTGCACAGATATAAAGAGATCAACACATATCTATGTAGAATTTGTGCTAGTAGCTTCAAAAATATAGGAGGCTCAGTGTCTGTTTTACACTTACTTTTCATTTAGCTTTTTAGCTTATTTGCTTATGTTCAGATTTTTAAAGCCTCACTTTTTCTAGGTACAACTATACTTTAACCAGTTTTAAGTCAATAAGCTTTCAACAAAAAGATACATCCAAATGCTCTCTCAACCTTATTCCCACAACCCAACAACCAAAACAATCCACTCATAAGAGATAAATTTTTATTAAGAACTGCATACTCACAACTTCCAAGGGAATTTTAATTGCTTTTCTTCTCCTTGAAGACAATAAAAGCAATCACAAGGTCAATGAAGTAAGGCGGGTCTCTACTTTTCCAAGGTACGTGCTTTATTATTCAAGACGAGAAAGATGTCAAGAACAACGGTAACATTGGTGCCATTCCATAAGTGTTTGAAACACTTTATAGCAAACTCTAATATGTCATGAGACAAACAAACAGACCCAATTATTTTAATATAACCTCAACCCATGGTCATGGGTTCTAGCTCAAGTGGAACTTCCTCCCTTTTTTATTTTTTATCAGTTCACCATGTGGTATCTAAGGGTGCTGAGAGGGAGACTTTTTTTTTTTTGTCGCTATATTTAAGCACCCCACTATTAGGGATTGAACCTTCAACCTCTCCCTTGGAAGAGGTCAGGAAGTGCCATTGGATTACAAGGGTTGCTGGCAAATGGCACTTCCTCCCTCCCTTAAACATGGGATGGAGGGTAAGACCACGTGGGTGCGCATGTAACTTAGCAATCAAAATAATCTTCTATCCCATTAACAGTTACCACTTACGGGTGCTATGGGCAAGTTCCTTCTACCAAAAGGTACAAGTCATGGGTTCGAGTTCGGGAATCAGCCTTTCCAAAACAAAAATGGGGTCAAGGCTGATTATCAATCACCTCTCCCTAACCCCGGAAAAGTGGGAGCTTTGTGCACTAGGTACGACCTTTTTTTTATTGATAGTTCCACTTTAACAGCGCATGATTTTACACATATACAACATTACAAGTATCCAGTAACCAGAATCTCAATTGTACGCCACAATGGGGCTAAGGCGGATTGCCAATCACCTCTCCTTGACCCCGCAAAAGTGAGAGCTTCGTGTACTAGGTACGAACTTCTTTTATTTATAGTTACCACTTTAACAGCCCAAGATTTTACATATTAACAACATTACAATTTACAAGTACCCATAAACCAGAATCTCATTTTTACACTACAAGGTTGTCCCTTTCACGCACAGAACATCATAATTAAAACACACTACACTGGTTATAGATTTCGGACAAATTTACAATTTAGCTGAAATACCAATTGAAATAGTAAAACCCAACTGTATTTTTTTCTAGTGCATTCTAGTTAGCACAACTGCTAAAATCTGTGATATGGGTTCTAATCCCAATACAACCAAAAAACCCATAAGCAATTATCATTAGATAAAAACATCATAAGTGTAAATCCTATAGTATGTATAAAAAAAAACCCATTTCTAGAATTCGACAAAACTACTATTTATGTGAAAGTGTGATGGGATCTGATCGATTTTGAAGAGAAAATAGTAGAGAGAGAGAGAGAGAGAGAGAGAGAGAGAAATGGCGTACGAATTCACGGACGATGCCTTTGTAGACGAGGTAGGGGACGGCGATACCGAAGATGCCAACGAGAGCGAGGTTGCGACGAGTCCAACGGAAGTTGTGCTCCAGAGTCTCTCTGGCTGATCCCCAATCCTCTATGAACTTGTTCTTGTTTGCCTCCATTCCTCCTGCCATCTTCTCTCTCTCTCTCTACCTTGACCTTGCCTTGTGAAGTTGTGACTGTGTGTATTTCTACCTTCTCTATTTGCTGTTAGGAGAGTGAGTGAACATTCACTCTTTTTGTTTGGGTTGGTAATTTTTAAAGGTTTCGTTTGGTTGGTGCTTGGTTTTTGCCTACTGTTCCCACTGTTTGGCTGCGCCCGTTAGGCTATCCCATCATTTCTAATCGAGAAAGTCTAGCACCACACTAATTTTTACAACTTTGTCACGTGACGACTTATAACTTGGTACATGGCAAAATTGTGGTAAAGTTATCAAAATTGGTGTGATTCTAGACTCACTCTTTCTAACCTCTATTCTTTTATATTTCTTTTGTTTAAATAAAATATAAAAGATTCCTATAAAAAATAAATAAATAAGAAGGTGCTTAAAGATAAAAAGTCGAATGATATAAATATATATATATATATATATATATATTATATATTTTAAGTTGATAGTTTTAGCCATTAGTTCTAATTTTCTACTAGTCCAATACTTTTACAAAGAAACAAAAAAAGAACAAGTATACATGTAATACATGAAACATTTAAAAAAAAAAAGTTAAATAACTTATAAATTAGATATTTAGGCGCACCCAACAACATGCCAATGTTTCTTTCCATCTTCTTTTTTGATAATTGAGAGAGTGAGGATTTGAATTTTGGATGTCTCTATTGAAAATATTAAAAAGTGTCAACCAATTATGCTACAAGGCTCTTAACCCATTGTTTTCATTGTAATAAAGGCAAATAGATCAATATGGTCAAATAATGTACCATACTACTATTGCTTCTATTCTAGATTAAACTAATGTAGTAGACATGTATTTGAATTTAACAAGGGATGTGCATAGGTCGGTTTAGGACAGGTTGAGGGATATTTTCAATCTAACCCACCATGGTCGAGTTGAAAAAATCCAACCTAACTCAAACCATCACAGGGGTCCAACCCAACCCACCTGGTTCAAGTTGGACATTTTTTTTTTTTTTAATTGAGCATTAGGACAACACAAATACAAATAAGAGCAAATTTATAGCTTAATAAACCTAAGCATAACACCAAACTAATACAAACTATTTTATTAGTGCTTCAAATTTAGTAGGACATCATATAGTTCTATTCAAACTAAGTTTATAAATAAAAGAGTAAATAATAAAATTATATAATATATTTAAAATATATACTAAATATAGGTGAGTTGGGTCAGGCTAGGCTAATTTGTGAATCTGTTGACCTGCACCCAACTCGACCCATAGTAAAAAAAAAAAAAATGACAATCCAATCCAACCCACCAACCCCCTTAAAAACCGACCCAACTAAGCAAGTTGGGTTGAATCGAGTCAGTTTTTGACAAATTGGTGGGTTAATTGCACACCCCTAACTTTGATCCATATTTAGGCTATGAAACGTGAGTTTCCTTTGATAATTAAAATCTTAACAACAAACTTCAACACCTAAAGTAACAAATTTCCACATAAGGGGGGGGGGGGGGGGGGGGTGGGTTTCATGTCAGCAAACTAATCAAAACCAAAAAGCCTATCCGCACAAAAAGAAGGGAAAAAAAAAGGCACAAATATCAATAACAAAAACTTACAAATTGAAAAGTAGACCCATAATCATCCATAAAGTTAGTAACGAAAACACCCTAATCACTTATCCAATAATTGGCACACCCATAAAACCTTCTTTCAAGGTTATTAGCAATCTCATTAAAAAAAAAAAGAAAAAAAAAGAAAAAAAAAAAAGAGAGAGGTTATCAGCAATCCATTAAAGTCAGTATCCCAACTCCATGCCTACAGTTGCAAATACTTCCCCCTTTGAGCTAACAACTAAGGATGTCAAGCTAGATGCCATTAATTTCAAGTTGATTGAGATTGATTGGATTTCACAGAGGAAGATAACAATTTGGGGATTATGTTTTCAATTTGGCTGTATGGGTTGTGATCTTCGATTTGGGAATTTAGGTTTCTGTTTGGGGAAAATTGGTGACATATGCAGGGTCGTGGCTTGTCAATTTAGTTTGGATGGGAAGATGTATCAACCATACAAACTTAAAATATGTCATTTTGTTAGTTAATTTTCTCAATTATGCATTGCCAAGTCACATAAGCAAGTTCCATAACTAAGATAGTGTTAAGGATCATAATGAAACCTTGCTAAAATACTCAAGAACCAAATTGAATTAAAAAAAAAAAAAAAAAAAAAAAAAACACACACACACACACACAACGAGTAAAACAAAAACAACTCGAAATATAGTGGAGTAAAAGTGAATTTTTCCCAAATAAAAATGAAGAAAGAACATGAAAATTTCACTACTTTTTTCCCATTGGTTGAGTTAATAAAATTTTGCTGATTCTCATTAAAACCCACTACTAACATTACTTTTTTTAACTATTACTAACAATCTGTCATATCTAGGGGTGTCCAGACCCAACTGCAACCCGCCGGACCGACCAATCCGCCTAATCTCCACCTGAGTTTAGCCCGAACCGACGCTTCCATCAATCGGTTTCGGGTTGCTGCGCCCAAGTCTCGATGCCGGTGGGTTGAGTGGTGGGTTCTCTTCTCCAAAACCCGAGCCACCAGACTCGACGAAGGTTATATACAAATCTTGCAAAATTAAGCTCAAATCTGAGGAGATCCAGCGAGTTCTCAACCATATTTGGTGAGATTTAGCTAGATCCGGCCATTCCCAGCAGATTTTAGCGATTTTGGTGCAGATTTCGACGATTTTGATGCAGATCTGGTGAGTTTTTACATTTTTCGATGATGATTTTGAAAATTTCGGTGATGATTTTGCAGCTCCAATGACGACCAAAAACCGACCAACCAAACCCGATCTCCACCCGAACCCAAAACTGACTTGATTGACTAATGCCAGTAGTCGATTTTGGGTCACTCTTCTTTCCACCCAACGTCGGCGGGTCGGGTTTAAGCTGGGTCAAAAATCAACCCGGGCCGACCCGTGGACACCCCTAGTCATATCGGTAATTATTAAAAGTTTTGTCGTGGGGATTAGGGCTTTCGTTTGGGGAAAACTTGTGACACATGCAAGGTTGTGGCTTGTCAATTAAGTTTAGACAAGCAGATGTATCGACCACGCAAATTAAAAATATGTCATCTTTTTTTTTTAGAGAGTTTCAACTTATGACATCCACTCTTAATAACATCTTGTTAGTTAATTTTGTCAATTATGCATGCCAAGACATGTAAGTAAGTTCCATAACTAAGATAATGTTAAGGATCAGAATGAAACCTTGTTGAAAGACTAAGGAACCAAGTTGAAATTTTTTTTTTAAATACACAAAGAATAAAACAAAAACAACCTGAAATATAGGGACTAAAAATGGTTTTTTTTTCAAAAAAAAAAAAATTTTGAAGAGAGAAAGAACAACTTTTTAAAAGTTTTTTCAGAATATTAAGTTGACAAATTTGTTATGATTCTCATTTAAGCTTATTATTAATATAATTTTTTTATCTATCACCAACAATCTGTCGCAATTTTAAAAATTCTTGTTGAATTTTTTAAGGGTATAAACTTTCTCATCAAGAAAAATCTACGGTTGTCAAAAGTATTATGTGTCATGGTCCTAATCATACTCGTGCTAGTGAGGCAGTCTTTAACTACACAAACTCCACAACATATATAGGGCCTCTTAGTCCTAGGTTTACACATCGACACAAAACACACGTACCACCACAACCACAAGTCTACAACAAGAGAGAAACAAACAACATAGAAAATCAATGGCGTCTAGGGTTTCATTGAAAAGCAAGGGCAAAGCGAGCGGCAAGGCCTTGAAGGGCTCTGCAGAGGAAAAATCCATTGGTGAGAGCTTCAAGGAGTGGAGCACTTGGGCCTTGAAGAAGGCCAAGGTCGTCACCCACTATGGTTTCATTCCTTTGGTCATCATCATTGGCATGAACTCCGAGCCCAAACCCCATCTCGCTCAGCTCCTCAGCCCTGTCTGATCGATCTTACTGGCTAGTTTTCTGCAATACCCAGATCGGGATTTGGGATTTTCTTTCATGGGTTGGTGCCTATTTGTCGAAATCTACATTGTTTGAGTTTGGGTTTTAATCTGTTATGTTATGGATTTTGTGTATCTTTAGGGTTGTCTTTCAGAAAGTCATAATCTAGGGAATTAGAAAAATAATATTATGTTTAATTTTCAATGTTGAAAGCTTTATTTTATTGCGCTTTTTTATGTTGCCTGATGTGGTTTCATTAGCATCTGCATCTAAATTTTAATTCTTGATTATGCTTATACGATATAATAATCTAATATGATTGGTTGCTTACAAAATCAGAGAACAGAAAGTTAAAAAAAAAAAAAAAAAAAAAAAAATTTGTTTTGTGATTATATTTCCTCTGCCATCTGATTACTTCTATAGAAGATTGGGGGTTTTGTTATTGTCTTATTGATGATGTTTTCTTCGGTGATTGATGTTTATTTGTATGATTCCAGTTAATTATCTTATTCTTTTCAATGACTACATGATTATTATTTGATTAAAGAATCACTCTGTGGAAAAAATTCTTATGGAGTTAGGATCCCTTTTAATCTAGTCTCTCTTTGGTTCTTGAGTGAACATGGGAAATTTAGATGTATGACTATGATGTTAGATTGTTAATTAGATAGTTAAGGGACTCTCCTTTGTCTTTTTGTTTGGGTAAGCAATTCTGTTTTCAAAAAGGTGGAGCTGTGTTAACTAAGCTGATAAATTGAAAGAACCAGACTTAGGAGAGTGGATGATTCTGTTTGATGTCTGAAACACTGAATAAATTCAGTCTATATTTTCTCTTAATATAAATATGGATAGTAAATGAAGCATTGATATTTAGATATGCTGCTAAGAAAACTGTAAGAGTTTAAGGAAAAACAAGGAAAAATAATTGTGGCCTAATTTCAATGTGGGGTCTTCTTGGCACCTTTGATAGGCTGTGAGTTAAAATTTTTCTTTAGGTTATAAAGTTGCTGGTTCAGTTTTAAGTAGTCTTGCTAAGATAGGGGTTTGGTAATTTCCAAATAATTTTGAGTGGGCTGTATGTGTTTTGACTTTTGAGCCCTTTTTCTATTTGGTTTAGTAGTTCTTAATTATTTTTCTTTGTTGTTAGGAATCCTAGTTTTTCCTGAAAAATGTATTTAGGAGTCCTAGTTCTTAACATGCATATCAAATTTCATGCCAATCATTGATAATCATATATTATCTACTACTTGATCCGAAGACAGTTTGTAATAATTTTAGAATACAAAAAACTGAACTGATTATGTGGCTCTAGAAAACCAATATCATATACTAATATTTTTTTTGTTGAACTTTCTTGTACATTGTACTAATTAACCCTTGATTAGAACAAAAATCCAACTAAAAGAGCCTAAGTTTTTTTTATTAAACCAGGCGAACGAGGCATGAAATAACTATAAAGCTTGTTAAAGTATGCTTGTTCCTGTCCTGAGAGACCTGATACTGATGATTTTTCCTTTTTTGGAGGAAAGAACATCAGTTTCATCATAGGATGAAAACAACCAATGCCATCCCAACATGCAAAAACAATTTGCTGATTAGAAAAGTGAAAATGGTCAGTTTGTCTGTCCAAGTGTTTTATTATTTACCATTTGCTCTAGGGTAGTTGAGAAAATTCTCTATCCCTCAAAGCTAGGCTGTGTTTGGCATCACTAAATTGAAGTTAATATAGAGCAACCCAACAACACCACCCCCCCCCCCCCCCCCCCCCCCCCCCCCCAAAATTTTATGGGTGTAAAGGATAACATTGCTGTTAAACATCCATACCCTATCCATACAAAAGGGTATGGGATAAGTAACATATACACGCATTACAACAAAAAAAGAGAGAAATGTTGACGAAGTACATGTAATCAAAAGAGAAAAATGTTATATAAATGAGTAGGGAAAGTAATTGGATTCCACTAGTTGAGCAAATTAATACCAATCCAATTATCAAAATTTTCTATTGTATGTGTTCACTCCATTCTGAATACTCATAAATCAGTAGCCAAATTATGCACTATTCCTATGTTCCTAACAATCATAAAAGAGAAAGAAGTCAGTTCTCTTTTGTTTTATCACAAAGATAACCCAACTTCATCTTATGTTTCATTTGAGATTTGCACCTCTATTACTATTCACTATATGTGAGATTTGCACATCTATTACTATTTGTACTATGTATAATCGCAGAATATGAGAAAATGTTAATCCTATGGTTCTAATTGGGATTCAATCCTAAATTCTCCTATGGGAGAAAATTACAATCACTGCCAGTAAGCTACATGGCACAACTGCACAAGGCTTATGGGAAAAATAATAATAATAATAATAAAATTAAAAAAAAAAAAAAAACCCAACTTTAAAGTCCAGTTGGACTTTTATTTTATTTTTTTGTTTGAATCTATCAAGTTGGGCTTGCTTTTCTCTCTCTCTTAAATTATTTTCTTATTTACATGGGTTCTACCATTTTTCTTTTCTTCCAATATAGAAAAGAAGAGAATTGTCCCTTCTTTTCCACCCCATAAACAAACAAACACGAAGGAAAACTATTTTCCTTTCCCTTTCTTTTTTCTTTTTTCCTCTTTCTCCTTTTCTCTCTCCCTTCGTTTTGCTAAACATAGTGTAAAAATATGAGTGGTGCCATTTTTATTCTTTTTTTTAAGTAAAGATTTGAATCCTAAATATTTTTGTTGAAAACATTAAAAAATATAATTTAAACTACAAACTCTTTCCTCTTTTCCAAATTCTAACAGAATAGAATTACACTTAGTTGCTGAGTTGGCTTTTTTGTTATAGCTTGGGCTAGTATTAGAGTTGCTAATATATTATTTTCAAAACTTTTAAATTTGAAAAACCACGAAAATAAAAAAATAACGTAGTTTAAAATTGAATTGAATTAATTTTATTTTATATCAATTTTTTCAAAAGAGCAAATTTAAATACAATATTTTAGGTGTTGTAACTTAGATTTTTTAGTTAAATTTAATCACATGGTTATATTAGCAAATAAGTAATTGAGAAATGCTAAATCTACTTCAAATTTTACTTTAAAAAAACACTTAAAAATTGATTTGACAACGAATGCTATTGATCACATTCATATGGTTGAATCTAATTGTCCCTAAAAAAGATTACACCCATATATTGATTAATGCAAATATGTTGTAAGATTTAATTAGAAAACTTATGTTATATCACCAAATCAACTTGTACCTAAAATTTAGCAAATTTTTACTCTTTTTTTTGTGTGTGTGGAATATAACACCAAATAATTTGTACCTAGAAATTTAGCAAATTTTAACTTCTTTGTGTGTGTGTGTGTGTGTGTGTGTGTGTGTGTGTGTAAATATGCAATGTGGAAGCAAAAAAAACTTTAAAATTGTGATTTTAGAGGGAGCGTGTCTAAAGAATCAAAGCTAAACTAAAAAAAAATCCCAAACTAAAAACAACCAAAATCACTTAACATTATTCTTAGGAATTTTGGCTGCCATGTTCATGTGGTTTGCCAAATACGGAAATACCCTCAAAAGTTGTAAATAGGTAACGAGTTTTAGTGTCTGTTTGTTAGCACGTTTTCAGCCCCTGAAAGCCCGTTTTGAAAAAGTGGAGCTAAAAAGCCCGTTTGGTGAGTTTAATAAAGCAACTTTTTGTTAAAAGCTGCGTTTTGAGTTTGTGAAGAAAACGTAATTTTGCAAAAGCTGAGGATGCGGTCCATAATCTAAAAAGCCCGTGCGTGTTTCCTCCTATCCGTTGGGCTGTGCTTGTAATTTGCCAAATCAACCTCACTCTCATCTCATCTCTCTGCCCTTTTGCCAAGCTCACTCTCAAAATCTTCATACACACAACAATTAGCGAAGGATGATGGAAAACACACACACACCCAAGTGCAAAATCAACAGATCGGCGAAGGATGATGGATGAATGGAGCTGGGCTTCGAAGATGGGTGAGGAAGATGATGAATCGGGTTCGCGACGGTGCGTGGGTCGGCGATGGGGCGTAAGCTTCGGTGTGAGTGGGAGGAGAGTCTAAGGAGGATGATGGATGAATCGGCGATGGGCGTAAGCTTCGGCGATGGGGCGTTAGCTTCAGTGAGAATGATGGATGAATCGGTGAGACGAAGTGCTAAGAGAAAAGAGAGAAAGGAAGGAAGGAAAAAAAAAAAAAAGGAAAAAGAGGAAGAAGGAGAGCTCTGGGTTCTGAATTTGGAGGAAGTGGCAGGCCAAAAAAGAGGAAAGAAGTAAAAAAAGAAAAGAGGAAGGGTACGTGGATGGAGGAGAAAAAAAGAGGGGAAAAAAAAGGGAAAAAAAGAAAGAAAGAAAGAAATGATATCACAATATTTTCACAATAAATTTTAAGTAGTAGGTTATTATTAGCTAATATTAGGGAGAAAAAAATAATTTTTTTAGAAAAAAAAATTAATTTAATAAGTACGTTCAAATTAAAATCAGTATCAATTTTTATCACAACATTTTTACAATACTTTCACAATAAATCTTAAGTGGTAGGTTATTATTAGCTAATATTGATAAGAAAAAAAATAACTTTTTAAGAAAGAGAAAAAAATGATTGTAATAGTACGTTCAAATTAAAATCAGTATTAATTATCACAATATTTTCATAATAAATCTTAAATGGTAGGTTATTATTAGTTAATATTGGTGAGAAAAAAAATAATTTCACAATATTGATTTAAGTATGAAATAAACTCATTTATATATACATTGTCCTTTTTGGTAATTTATAACTCAAACCGCTACTTTTATAAGTGCTAGCCAAACATTCAGTTTTTTCAAAAAACACTTTTTAACAACTTTTACTAAACACTTAACTTTTTGAAAAAGCACTTTTTCATACTGCACTTTTTGAAAAAGCCACTTTTTCATACTGCACTTTTTGAAAAAGCCACTTTTTCAAAAAGCCCTTTTTCAAAAAGTTTAAACAAACTCACCCTTACTATGAGTTGTACAACCCAATGTAGGACCATCTTCTTTGATCTTTAAGTAGATAGTCCCTCATAGATCAAACACAAATATATTTCAACTTCCTCCAAAATAAGTGGTCGATTACAATGATCATATGTAAATCAAATTTATATTGGATAATAAATGAGTGTTTAAATTATTTCTTGCAATTGATGACATATCAATTAGTAAGACATAAGTAGTAAAATTGGTGGTATCCTTAACATCACCCTAAATAATATGGTTGAATCTAATTGTCATTGAAAAAGATTACACTCTTATATTGATTAATGCACTTATGTTGTTAAATTTAATTAGAAAACTTACGTTATAACACCAAATTAACTTGAACCTTTATTATTGTTGAGGGAGATTCAGAGGTGGTTATCACAGCTTTACGAAGTAAAGATTGGTCATTTGATTTTTTCGGCTAAGCAATCTCTAGATGCCTTTCATAGTATTTCCTTTTCTCATTACCACAGGTCAGGAGTAGCTCATAACCTAACTAGACATATAAGACATATTAGTGGTTTTCCTCTGTGGATGGATGGAGGATGTCCCTCCACGCCTTTAGCGTGTACTTCTAGCCAATTATGGCTAAGCTTTTCAATGAATTTTCATGGTCTTTCTTCTCAAAAAAAAAAAAAAAAAACCTGTACCTAAATTTTAGCAAATTTTAACTCTAATTTTAAGTAGATAGTCCCTCATAGATCAAACACAAATATATTTCAATTTCCTCCGAAATAAGTGGTCGATCACAATGATCGTATGTAAATCAAAATAGATATTACAAAAAATTTCCCAACATGTCATATGTAGAGGGAAAGCTTTTGCAAAAATATTTTGTTTTCAGGGATCATGGGAAATTCTAAAAAATGAGATCAAAATCAAAGGTGTAATCACATATGCTCAAAGCATGGGTAAAATGGTCCTTTTACTAAGGAAATACCAAATTCATCTCAGCCTTCCACGTACACTAGTAACAGTAAATCTAGACCACATGAACGCTGCGTAATATTCATTGTCCCTAGGATCCTAATATAGAATAAATGATAATTGATTTAGCAAAAAAAAAAAAAAAATGATAATCGGAATTGTGTACATTTGCCAATTGCAAGGTTCACTGCTTGCTCTTCCAGAGAGGAATTGCATGGCACTAATGGACAAGAGGTTGGTAAATTAAAGTTCACCTAATAGAATTCAAATACATTTTAGAATTGACCGAAAAAACACAAAATAATATTATTTTGTTTCAAATTAAATTCAATATTTTTTTTTTGGAGAACAAAAATTAAATTCAATCAAGTTAAGTGTTTAAACTTTTTTTTTTTTTTTTTTGAGAAAATAGTTAGGTGTTTAAATTTTGAATTTAATTGGAGAACATAATAACATATTATTCCAAATGTAGTGCACTTAAGTTTGGTCAAATAGTTATTCCGATTATTATTTTTTCGGAAGAATATGTTCATGTTCTTTGTGTTCTTCCCCATAACAAGACTGTGCATGTTCATTTTTTTCTTTGTCTTTCTTGTACTTTTTCTTTTTTTAACCAAAAACATCAGACATATCAATAACAGTGTAAACCACCGATTTGAGCCCCTCTCTCTATCTCTAACCCAAATCAAACCATATCAGTGGTGAACAACTAAATGAGAAAAAGATAGGAAAATCCGAAAATGAGAGAAAGCCGAGAGAGGGAGAAAGGAAAATGAAAATGAAAATGAAAAGGAATGGATCTAAAAAAGAAAGAAGAATAAGAAAGATACAAAGACAAGCACGCACCATCAGATAGTGAGAGAGAGATAAGATTTAAAAGAAAATGAATGGAAAATGATTTTTTTTAAGGATTTTTTTTATTTAAATGCCGACATGCATTTGAAAAATGCAGATTTAATTTTTTTAATATTATTTTAATAGCCGCGTTAGCATTTAATGTGCCAACAGTGCACTACATCAGCCACGTAGACTATTTCCATTAATAAGATAATGGTAAGGACTAAAATGAGAACAATTTTTTTATTTTAGGGATTGCATGCCATCTAGGAAAAAAAAAAAAGAAACCAAAACGAGAAATTAGCCCAAAATATAAAGACCAAAAGTGTATTTATACTTTTTTATTTAATTTTTATTTTTATCATTCATTTGCTCCTCAATTTGGTGTATTTCCGTTTCTGTTTTTATCGGTAGAACATTTAAACTTGTAATTTTCAATTACAACATTGGAAACGTAGTAGACAATTTAATAAATAGCCCAACTCGCATGTGCAGCTTAGAGACATGGCAAAATGGGTCAGAATTTCCTGACCCAACCCGAAAAATGCTTGATCCGAACTCGATTTTTTTGACCCGAAGCAAAAACGGGTTGGCCCGTGACCCAAACCATGTTTTTTGCGGTTCAATCCGACTCGACCCAAACTTGAACCATTTTTTAAAACTTCTTTTTTTTTTTTGTAAAAAGAAATAATGAAATTAAAACAATATTGGTTTAATTGTTTGTTGTGAGCTTTAAAAAAACAATTGAGACATTTACATAATTGCATGCAAATTAATTGAATGAAGAATGATTGAGCATTCTGTAATCAGTAAAGATTTTTAGATATCAAATAGAAAAATACATGCCAAGATAATCTAGTTACAATACAGTTAAAAATATAGATTTAAAATTATAGGCATGTGAATGCTTAGACCTATTTTTTAACAATTTATGTCCAAAATAAACAGCTTTTCAAAGTAAATTATGATATTTCCTAGAGTAATCAGTAAAGATTGAGCATTCTATAATCAGTAAAGATTTTTAGATATCAAATAGAAAAATACATGCCAAGATAATCTAGTTACAATACAGTTAAAAATATAGATTTAAAATTATAGGCATGTGAATGCTTAGACCTATTTTTTAACAATTTATGTCCAAAATAAACAGCTTTTCAAAGTAAATTATGATATTTCCTAGAGTGTGTGTTGCTTAACAATAATATAATATTCATGAAAGAGATCATGTATAAATAAGTAAACAATCAAACTTTAATGTGTATCTCAAATTGAAATAGAGTGTCAACCATAATTGCTAATAGTTATGTTAACAATCAAATGTCTTTTTATTGAATATGAATTTTGACAAAAATCCACCATCAAATTAAATTTTCTTCCTATACTTACTGGCAAAATTTTCAAAAAATCTAAGATTAATAGTTATGTTAACAATCAAATGTGTGAATTTCAAGTTTTTATAATTTAAAATTATGCATAAAAAATAGGTTTATGGATCGAATAGTAATAACATCTTATTGATACGAAATTTGATGTATGCGTTAAGAACATAAAAAACATTAAATCCAACAATTGAATTTTTAAAATATGTAGCAATATTAATTATTTTTAGTGAGGATTGTAGGCACTGACTAAAACCAAGTTTGTAACCAAATTTTTTCCATAAAAGATAATATCTGAACCCATCACAACTAAAAACAAGAGTATTATGAAAAATGTTCAGTCAACTGGGTGTTCTTTAGAACATTTGTTAATGAATTATTTAAAACAAAAATTTGATACAATTTTTAAGGAAAAAAAAACTAATTATTTTTTTTTTCTATAAAAAATTTATAAAATATTTCCTAAACCGATATTATTGGTTAACTTTTCCATTATCAAAATTACTACTAGTCCATTTTGAGGTCTGTCCCTTTAAAATTGGTCTCGTGGGCCTGCTTTGTCATGGCAGGTAAAACCAATTAAACAACGCAACTAATGCACAAAAATAGGCATTTATACATACACGGACGTGGTCCAGTTGGGGTTAGACCACCAAACCAAACCGGCATTGATACACAGACATGTAACGGTGATTATGGGAAACTTATGAAGCAGGTTAGATTTGTGATAGGTCATGAATGAATCACACTGGTTAACAGATGTTGGTTCATTGAATATATATATATATATATTTTTTTTTTTTTGAAAAACGTCCACATGTTGGTTCATTAAATATATATATTTTTGAAAAACGTGTTCATTGAATAATTAAATGAAAATACTGTAACTGTTCATAAATATGATGTTTTAACTTCTAAAAAAACCAAAAATAAAAATATATGGATTAAAATTGTCAAAATAAAAAGACACAAAAAGATCTTAAACGTAGGAATGAGGGAAAAAAATAGTAAACATGAGTGAACAACGGATATTTTAAAATTTTTTAATGTTGTACTTTATTTTTGATATTTCAATAATTAAAGATGAGCAATTTGAATGATTGATGTCTCTATTGAAAATATACAAAATTATAGTATTAATTGAGTAACAATGCTTTAGTGGATTGTCTAAAATAACCTTAATTTTAGTTTTTAGTTTTTGTTTTTTGAGAAGGTACCTAAATTTTATTTAGAATTTAAAAAAAAAATCAAAGAGTAAAAGGGTAATTTAACTTATTTCAACATCAAACCGAAATAGTTACACTTCCCAAATATCTGTAATTCATTCAAAATTTAATATTTTAAAACAATTGCTAAAAAATAAATCACCAAGATACTTGCCTTGGGATATTTTCTTGCAATTATATATCACTTGCCACATGAATTATTTATATATAATTTTGAATTAAAACTTGCATTGCATAAGCAAATATTTATATTTTCTCTTTTGTTTTATCATAAAGATAACTTCACTTCATTGCATATTTTTGATTTGTACATCTATTACTATTTACTATATATAATAACAGAAACTGAGAGAACGTTAATCCTATATTGTCTTTCATTAAGCCATGTGTACATTAAAAAAATGCCAAATATTGTTCTGATTAAACATCTTGTGCCTAACTGTTCTAATCACCATTTAAAATATTGCAATTCAAACGTTACAATTCATTGGAAACAAGAATTTGCTATAACATTTTTTTCCCTTCAGATCTTAAGAATGATTTTCTTTCCTATCCAAACTCTCTAATGGAGGATGTCTACTAGAAATTATTAGGTCCACTAATGGAGTGTTGGCGTGATCCTCCCAAGTCCCAACCCATTAAACACTGTCACCTAAGCAAATGAGACATCATCTATTGATTATTATTATTATTATTATTATTATTGGTGTTGATTAGGAAGTTGAGTACACATTCCTGCATAGGATGCATCGTTTTATTGGTTGGAATAATTACATCAACAGTCCTCCTAATAAACCTAATAATTTATCGACACCTACTCTGAAATTTGGATTATCTTTTAAATTTATATTGAATTTGGATTGTTCTTATTTTTGACCTTTAAGTTTTAGATTTTATTCTTCTAAAAAAAAAGTTGTAGATTTTACATTTTGATTTAACAATTTTAATTTCATTTTCAAAAATTTTCATTTTATCTAAATCTATGTTTTATTTGGCCATTAAGAGAGTGATGAAGAAAAACACCCAGAATAATTTTTTTTTGGCACTTAACGACTTAATGTGAATAATAGTGTTTTTGTAACTGCTTGATTTCTTAGTAATCTATAGTGTAAAAAATGTGTAAAAAAATTGTAACTTTAGCAAGTGTAACTTATTGTGTGAATTTGAAAAATAAAAAATCATTAATTTGAATAGGTGATATTTTAATGCAAGAAAATATATAAAAATATAACATATTCATTATAAGGAGTTTGTTTATTAGGAGCATTTTTCACATGAATAGTCCATTTTTAATAGTTAGATAAATAACATGTGAAATTTGGGTAAATTTTTGTTATTTTGGTTGATAAAAGACTCGGCAAAGTTCAAAATGTAATAATTTAAAACTATATTATGAATACAAAAGGCTTTTTCATTTATTTTATTTATGTGGAAAAACCAGTATCATATATTAATTTTTTTATTAAACTTTTTTTCACTTATTAACCCTCCCTTAGTTAGAATAAAAATCAAACCAAAAGAACCTGTAAACTTCTTTAAAAAAAAAAATCTTGTACCAAATAACGCAACTTAAAGTCTAATTGGGCTTTTTTTGGGCTGGATCTATCAAGTTGGGCTTGCTTTTTTTTATTTTATTATAAATTATTTATTTATAATAATTCTTATGCTTCTCAATTTGGTGTATATAAGTTTCTGTTTTTAACTTTTTATGGGTAAAACATTTGAACTTTTAATTTTATTTTGTTTTTTCAATTCTGGGATGAAACAACAAAAGCCATCCAAGTCCAACATTGGAAACATTGTCATTAGATGGACCAACTCGCATGTGCTGCAGTAGCTCACTTTACCAAAATGTTACATTACATATGTTGGCCAAAACGGGGTTTTACCTCTTTTTTTACAAATTTTCTAGCAAAATGTCTCTGTTTTGAAACTCGATTTTTAGAAAAATCGAGTTTCAATGTAAAACTCGACTTTTAAACAATCGAGTTATTGCGAAGTGAAACTTAAAAAAAAAACTTATGGAACAGTTCTACTTGAATATTTTCAAGGAACTGGAGTTTCTAGTGTGGAACTCGAGATGATTGAACTTGAGTTCCTTGAATAGAACTCGAGTTCCATAATTTTTTTTTCTTTAAGTTTCATTTCGCTATAATTTGATTGTTCAAAAATCGAGTTTTACATTTAAAATTTGATTTTTAGAAAATTGAGTTTCAAAACAAAGACATATCTCTAAATAATTTTAAACAAAAGACATTTTACTGAAAAATTGGCGAGAAACGAATATTTAGCAATTTTGGCCAACAACATATGTTAATGTGGTACTTCTTTATTTTATTGGTAGAGAGCAAACGTCAACTGTCGTACGTAAGACAGTTCCACTTTTTACCAACTATGTTACTACATTACAAAAATAAATAAAAAAACCCAACTCCCCCAAGATAAAAATCTAAAATAAAAATCACATTCACAACAAAGTTTAGAAAGATCAAATTTCAAGTTACATGTTCCTCTTCGTACCACATTTATCAGGCCTGTACAAAATACAAATTACAATAAATATCCATGAATACGACAAAATATTTAGTATTTTTAAAACATGAGGTGTCAGCTAACTCAGCTTACTATAAGTCAAAATAAAATAAAATAATAAAATATCCAAATGCACTGCAATTAAAAACAATAATAGTATTATAAAAACTTGGTTGTAGTCTTATTTAATATTGTAGGGGTAAAATGCTCAATTTCATATAGTGGGCCGTGGGCCTGTCTGAGGAGACCTGACCATCCGAAGACAGTAAATCACGAGGACTGTACCTAATTTAACTTCTCCCTATAGTAAAACTTGTGTGAGAGAAGAAAGGAGTAGTCCGAGGAGTACTGTATGGTCGGATAATCGGAGAGATGGTCCAGGTGAATGTCCCAGCATTGATCCTGTCATTTCTAGAGAACCTCATAGTTCATGTAGGCAAAGTGGACAGGTGGCAACAAAGAGATATTATGTGAAAGGCTGCTGCCACCGCATTTATAACCCTGCAACTTACCTCCTGGCCGCATTAATGGGGAAAGAGCATCTGAACAGTGACCTTCACCCTTTACAGTTGCCATATGGAAACTTCAAGTGAAGGTTGATGGGACAAATATCAAAGAAGAATCACCTAACTGGCACGTAAGGCAAATTGACCTATAAATAGAGCTGAAAACAGAGAAAAAGATCATCGAACAACCAGGAGAAAGAGAGAAGTCATTGAAGAGGAGAACAAGAAAAAGAAGAACACAATCACTCAGAACAGTTGTCTAAGCTAACTCCTCAGACTAAGCCGAGAAGAACCCTGTACTATCTCGATATTTCATTTATGTCAGTCGAGTCATAACCATACTTGGGCCATCAACCCACACGTTCTCAATCAAGTTTTCTCGGCCCACTCTCTTAACAAATTCATTCTAAGGGTACTGTTCACATTATGGGCCTCAGTTTCTACCGCTTGTAGGCCCATCCGTTGATTTGTGTCCTTACAAATATATTTTTTTTAGAGGTGAATTTTGACAAATCCATTATTGGATTATATCTTCTTCTTATATTCTTCATACTTGCAAAATTTCTAAAAAAAATTAAAAATCAATAGCTATGTCATCAATTGATTGTTTAAATTACAAGTTTTTGTAGTTTAAAATTATGCTTAAAAAATAAGTTTATAGATCATGTAATAAATAATATTTGATTGACACAAAATTTAATATATCTATTAAAAGTATAAAGAACATGCAATTAAAGTATTAAACGGTTAGATTTTTAAAATATATAATAATATTTATTTTATTAAATAAAGTTATAGTATTGGACTACAACTAATTTTGTTAAAAAAAAGTTCGGTTAACAAATGTGCTTATAGCATTTGTTAATAGATAATTTTAAAATATTTAAATACAACTTTTAGGAGAAATATAGAGGTAAAAAAAAAAAAAATCAATTACGCTATAAAAATTTTCTGAAACCTGTCGTAACATCCATTAACTTTTCTCCTTAAAATATTGGAGAAATGAACTTTTGTTGTCTCTTATTAATCGCTTTTAACTCTTATCCCAGTCTCTTGTCCCAGTTGATGTCTGTCTCTTAAAAAATGTCTCTGTAAGACGACTACTGGCTACTGCACAAAAATAGGCATTTATACACACACAGACATGTAACGGTTTTTCCGGGAAAGTTCTTATAACTAAAAGATAAATATATCAGCAAATGAGCAAAGTGTTCATTAAATAAGGGCGCGTGAATACCGTTCTGGCAGTGAATTTTTTAATGATAGTGTAGATGAGTAAATGTGTAAAAATATGTGTAATGTTATTTAAATAATAAAAATATATATTTAAATATGTATATTAAACGGCCCAATTTTTTTTTTAACTTATTCATTGAATAATTAAAATTAAAAGAACTGTTCATATATTTGATGGGTTTGCTTCTCAAAAAAACCCAAAAAAAAAGAAGAAGATTAAAATTGTCTAAATAAAATGATACAAAACGATCTTAAACGCCATAATGACATTTGAAACAAATAGTAATTACGAGTGAACGACAGATATTTTAATGCCGTACTTTATTTAAATATTTCAATAATTGAAATTAGAGATTTGATTGATGAATATTTCTATTGAAAAAAAAAATTTATTAGTTGAGCGCTTTTGAAATATTGTTCTTATATTCAAGTGGACTTGATTCTCAAAAAATCAAAAAAGAAAAAAGACTTAAATATTTTTTTAAGAGATAATTTTAATTTATTACGTTTGCTAATAATAATTAATCTTTATCATTATGTCAAAACATTAGTTGATTTTTTGTATAGGCAGTAATCAAACTTGAAATTTGTTATGTGACGACAAAAAACTTTACTAATTAAAATAATTAAAACCCACCAATTGATATTTGAATATATTTTGATTCATACTGCGTGCACTAAACTCTAATGGATGTATAAATTAACCTTAAGTTTTAGTTGGGATTTTTAAAAAGAAAAAATTAAAGGGTAAAAGAGTAATTCAACTTATTTCAGAACCAACATAAATATTTACATTTCTCAATTGTATTTCATTAAAAATTTAGAGAGGTGCTACGTCCACAACATTTTTACAACATTTTCATAATAAATTATAGGTGGTTTAGTTGTTATTGGTTCAAATTTGAACTTAACACTAAGGTTACTTTTTTGCCTCAATAATAACAACCAGTAACAACCTGCCAGATTTGTTATAAAAATGTTGTGGACATATCATTTCTCAAAAATTTAATATATTTCAAAAAAAAAAAAATCACAACTTAAAAAAAAAAAAATCCAACAAGATACTTGCCTTGAGATATTTTCTTACAATAAAATATCAATTGCCACATGAATTATTATTTACATATGATTTTGAACTAATCCTTGCATTGCTTTAGCACATATACTACTATATACTAGTTTTATAATAAAATTTACAATACTTCTATTATTTTTCCTCATTTATTTTGCTATTAAAGTGATATGAATCATATTTATTATCACATTTATTACATATTTTACTTATTTATTTATTATAATTATGAGACATAATTAATGCCATATTAGTTTGTAGGCTTTTTAGTAAGCTTTTAATTTTTTTTCCACCTATTTTAAATAATTATAGAAAAAAGCAATTTTCCATTTTTATTGTATTATTATTAATAAGAGCAGAGATATAGTATTAGTATTCATGAATGCATCTTCATCATCATCTTCAATCTCTCACTCTCTCTCTCTCTCTCTCTCTCTCATCGAGACAGATAAACACAGCTAAGCGTAGGTGCAAAGAATTTCATCACAACACTTTTACGCAACACCCTAACCCGCACGATCCAACCCCACGTCACCCTCTTCTTCGACGGCCCTGATTTTCTTCTTCCTCATCTCTCTGTAACTCTCTCTCTCTCTCTCTCTCTCTCTCTACAGGTTCTTGTTTCTCATTTCTGGTTTTGTTTCTGGGTTCATGTTTGTAGATCCAGATTTGGGTTCGTGTTTGTTTGTACTATAATGTTTCATAACACTTACATATTCATTGACCATATAGATCTGTTTATGACTCTCTGTTTGGTTTGGCTCAAATTCCAATGATGTTTGTTTTCTAACAACACAAACACCCTTTTTGATCATATATGCTGTCTTCTTGTTTGTTTAAGGCTGTTGGTAGTGGTAAACTGTGTCCAACATGATCAAAGGTTGTCGTGTTATTATTATTATTATTTTTTTTCTGTTTGCTAATTTTGGATCTTATTATTCTTGCATTTGCAGAACTTTATGTGGGATTATAAATGGTGTTAGTTTGATACAGTATTGCTCAGGTGGTAGAGAGGAAATCAGAGTCCCTGGATTTGGTGTGAGGAGGTGAGTTCTTTTTGTTTTTTTGCATTTCTGGTTTTATTTCTGGGTTCATGTTTGGAGGAGTGATAGTCTATGTAAAGGCTTTATGTAGTCAGTAATGTTGATAGTAACAGAGACTATGACTTCGGATAGAATAGAATGGGGGGACAAGAATACATATGGCCGATCTTGACCAATCTGTTGAGGATCCATAGTTGAACTAAGGCTTTCTTGTTGTTATTGCTGTTGTTGGTATTTTATTGTATGGTATGCATATCCCAGGTCTTTGTTTCTGCTTTGTAGCATGTAGTAGATAGTCCAAGCAAATTTATTAGAGGATATTTTTGGTGCTGAATACTGTGTTATAGAATGAAGTATAGATGTTTTCTTTTATGTGAAATTGTGAATATATTATCAGATCCAAAGCTGATTCATGCTCTATCGAAATCTGATTATTGGTTGAGATTTGATTTATCCCTGTTTGTCTTTTGCACTATTGAAATGTGGCTTATGATGTATTCATCGAAACTTATTTCCAAGTACTTCTTTAATACTTTCCGGGACTATATTGCTGTTCACTTGCACCCTGTAATTGTAGTTTTCTCCTTTGGGGCTACATCTGATTCTTTTGTTTACCTCATTATGTGGTTTGGGAACTCTGCTATTATGAAAATCCTTTGTGGTTTATATTTATTGTTTTCGATGTTACAACTAATGAGCATTGTCATTTGAGCTTCTGGAGATTGCATTCTTATTATAAAGATATTGTTTGGTTTGGTTTCTTCATATCTTGACAACTATAGAACTTCTTTAATGTTGTGTATGCTTTGCTAAGTGGTGCTTTCTGTGACAGGTTTTATGAAATCTTGTCAGATGTGGTCAGCAACTAAGAAGGTAAAAAATGGTTTCACTGGTTCAAGTTTCCTAGCTCACCAAGATAGCACTCTCAAGGAACCAGTAGATGTCTCTTCGTCATCATCGTCATCTTCAGATGATGAGTCTCTTGAGACAGAGGGTGAAGATGAACAAAATAAGCAGCTGGTGCTTTATGACCCTCTGGCTAATGGTACAGGTGCAATTGAACCTGTTCCTGACCCTGTTCAGTGCCGGCCACTGCCGATCTCAAAATATTCGTCTCCAAATTCATCTTCCAGAGTTTTGCCATCTGTAGGGGCTTTCACTGTCCAGTGTGCAAATTGTTTTAAATGGAGGCTCATCCCAACAAAGGAAAAGTATGAAGAAATACGTGAACATATCCTGGAACAGCCTTTTTTTTGTGAAACAGCTCGTGAGTGGCGACCTGATATATCATGTGATGATCCAGCAGACATTTCTCAAGATGGCAGCAGGCTTTGGGCAATCGATAAGCCTAATATTGCGCAGCCCCCTCCTGGGTGGCAACGGCTGCTACGGATCAGAGGCGAAGGAAGCACCAAGTTTGCAGATGTGTATGTGTTCCTATTTTATTGCTTTTGTTGTAGAGAACTCTTAAATGTAGCAATTTAATTGTTTGCACTATTTTCAGCTCTTTTTTACTTATCTTTTGATTGGAATTATATTAGTAGGACACAACCTAGAAACTTTATGGTCCGTTTGGATTGAGGGAGGGGGAGGGAGAGGGGGAGGGGAAGTAGAGTAGAGTAGAGTAGAGTAGAGTAGATTTAGCACAAAATTAGTTTATTTTTAGCCAACTCTACTCTACTCTACTCATCTCCACTCCCCCTCCTTCCCCCCTCCATCCAAACAGTCCATTAATGTATTAAAATCGGATTATACATTTTTATCTTTAAAGAAGCTGGAGGATAGACAAACCCTTCTACATTTCTGTTTGTTAATGATTCTTAGATATGTAGTGTTTAAATTTTTTACCAGGAATTAGCCCCCTATTTTTGATTCCCGAAGTCTTTAGGAAAAAAATTAGAGGTCAAGCCTTGGTGCAATGGCCAGTGCCATCCACCAAAGCGACAGGTAACAGGTTTGAGTCCAGGAATTAGCCTCCTCAAAAAATAACTTGAAGTAAAGCTGCCCACCAATCTCCTCTCCCAGACTCCTCAAAAGTGGGAGTTTTGTGCACAGGGTAGGACCTTTTGCCAATCATCAACTTTGTGCTAATTTTCTGTCCAAAATTTGCAGATATTATGTAGCACCTTCAGGCAAGAGACTACGCTCAATGGTGGAGGTCCAAAAGTATGGTGTTGCCCTGTACTCCAATATTTCCCTGTTGCATCACTTTTGTAAATAATTGCGTAACCTGAATAACTAAATAACTTGTGGGTGTTCAAAGGTTCACAAGTATAATGTATTTCCTATTTGAATAACAACCATTTGTGGGGCTTCTGCTTTTGCAGGTACTTTCTAGAACATCCAGAGCAGATGACTGATGGGGTAACTCTCTCACAATTCTCATTTCAAATTCCAAGGCCTTTGCAGGAAAATTATGTGAGAAAGCGCCCTACACGTCGAGCTGCCTTATGTGATGGCACTAGACCCCTTGAACCTGATGAAGGTATGCAGAACAAACTACCTACTTCTCAAAAACAAACTGAAAAGTGACTTTTTTAATTACCTCTGAATTTTGCATAAGGAGAGAAAGTTTCACCTAATTTAAGCTATGCCATAATGCCATCGAATCTAGTGGTATCTCTATAAGACTTGAGGGATTTTTATGCCACACACCTCTTTTGTTCATGAATCACCATTTACTCATTAATGTAATTTATCATCAAAATCATGGTTTCATGCCATATACCTGTTTTTTTCATGAATCACCATTTACTCATTAATGTAATTTATCCTCAAAATCATATTCTAACGGTTTTTTCTTGGTTGTATTAAGTCCATGTATCCTTATTTATGTAGTTAGTCCGTATATACTTATTTATATGTTCGTTCTGTGGGTTCGGTTAAGGCTCCCAAATTACATTTGCATTACCATTCCTCTTTTGTCATCAATTCTGTACCATCACACTGAAAATTGATACCTATGGTTTGGGGGTCTCCTGCATATCAATTAACTTTGCTGCAGTGTACAATCATCAGATTAAACTGCAAACCTGATGTCTGATTTGAATTTCATATAGAATATCCCAATTGAACAGGGGTTTGCTGTTTGATTTGAATTACAATATTGAATATCCCGATTGAAAAGTGCTTTGCTATGAAATGTGTATCTTTTTCCCCTTTTGATAACGTCTAAAGTGGTGCTGGCTGAATTTAAAGGAAAAACCATCAGTTTCTCTACTTGCTTGACTTGGTTCATCACCACAGCTTTTCCTGTCTCTATTCTTCCATCTTCATGGGATAAAAAATGAAATTTTAAAGAACTAGATTTTCAAACTGTTAGAATAGGATAATTGGCAAAATGAGGTGTCTTTAGAGTGTAAAACCTGTGACTATTGTCCGTTATCTTAGTTATGGAATATTTTGTTGCATTTAATAACAATGTCCCGTTTGTTTTATGCAGTGAGTCCCCTGTCTTGGGCAGGCCCAGATGACAGTCCAGGCTTGCAGCTTAATAGGTCAGCAATGCCTTCTCGTTACTTGGAGGCACCTGTTTTTGATCCTGTTCATCGACCCGCAAAGAAGCAAGCAAGAACTCCTACAAAGGAGATGTACAGTAGTAAGCGAAATTAAAATTATCATAGGGTTTAAGGTTGATGGGTGAAATTATGATCATGGGTTGGTCAAGATAGCGTTTTGGTTTTGTTTCCCCTGTGACTTACTCACTTTGTATCTTGTCTTATGTTGCCCCACATTACTGGATTATGTTTCCAGAGGAAAAAGGGGAAGTTTTGTTGAGAAAGAATGTGAAATAGATCAGGTCAGCTTGGGGTTTAAGGGTTAGTGTTGTAGGCTTGGCGTCTGGCCTTTGTGAAGAACCCGTATAAAAGAAAATATATAGTTTATATTGGATCCGTCAACTGATTTCACAATAATGTACATGCATGACTTCTTAACTCTGCCTTTCTTGGTGATTCTAGTGAGTTTTGAATGTTTTATTATTTATTCTCTCTCTCTCTCCATACACACAAAGGTTATATATCTTGGAGAGTATATTGATCCGTGCATTGATAGATATGGATATATGGTCTGAATTCTATGGTCTGAATGTAGCCTGTGTCAAAACTTAAGGAGTGGAACCATTGTACCTAAAGGAATTTTTGCCAAGTAATTGCCTTACGGAGGATAATCATTAATCAGTCACTAATCCTCATAAGGCAAGTACTCGATGGACTGATTATATTCGAACTGTAAACACAACTCTGACAACTCAACAAATACAGAGCTGCAAATAGCAAACCTGACCGAACAAGATTCAAACATAAAGCCATGTGCCAAATTTTTAACTGATAAATGAAAAGACAATTGCTGTTAAAAAAAGGCATCATTTTGATCAACAAAGGTTTTAGGCGTACATATATTTTTCTATCATATTTAAGATCACCTAACGGATTAAGTTAATATGAATGAAACATTCTTGTTCGAGTTTATTTAAGATCATAAATTTTGTCACAATTCTAACGTGGCAAATTGTGAGTTGCTACCTATTAGGGTTGTGACAAAAGTTGTGGTACAAAAGCTGTCCACAGATTTTTTTTTCTTCTTAAATTCCGGCTGATGATATTTTCAATGTTAAGGAGACTATTTTGGAGGACAGTTTTTACCTAAATCAATTTAAAAGAATCTCTTCCATCCCATTAAAATGACTGTCTACATGTACTTTATGAACATGATCCATTCAGTCATTTAAACAAATTATGTGACTACTAAGCCAGTCTACTTAGTCAGTCAAGTAATTAAAAGCTCACATAGATGATTTAAATCGTCATGTAATAGGTCTGAGCAAGTTTCTAGTTTGAGGGGAAATTCGGTAAGTGGCCATTAATGAAGAGAATATGGATTAACTTCAAGTAGTCCTCGCCCAGAGCAGATTTTGCACATACTGAAAGACTAAGTTACAAATACTTCGCATGCAACAAAGTGGCTCTGTAAACAGACTTCATTTCTATATTCTAGTTTGATTTCTTGCCAAGTGTCTTGGATCATGCTGTAAAAATCATGGCCAATATTCCATTGAAGAAAAGAATCATTTTCACTGTTATCTGTGGTGGGTATGTACATATAAGCTACGCTCAGTTCCCATTTCATGCACCTTGCCACTACCTTCAGCTGAAAATAAGGACTCAGCAGCAGGATGCTAATATCTCTAGGAATGAACTACACATCACAGACTACTATGGAACAGAGAGAAGGATCAGAAGCTCCAGTAATAACAGCACCCTTGCTTCTAACATCCAGCAGATGGTCCAAAGCTTTCTCTGTAATAATCTCACCAGGGATCATAACTGGTATCCCTGGTGGATATGGACATACAAGCTCCCCACAAACTTTCCCGAGGCTCTCTCTTATGCTCACTTTCTTTTTACTTGCAAAAAAGGCGTCTCTAGGAGTCATGCTCATGCTGATATCTGCAAAGAGTGTATAACCACTATGCTCCACCCACCCTTTATTTCCATGAATTGGTGCAGAAGTTGCTACTAGATGCTCTATTCCTAATATAAGTCTCTGAATATGGTCTCTACTAGTTCCAAGATTAATCGCAAAAGTAATTGATCGGGTCCCTACAAGTTCACAGATGATCCCATGATCTCTACATAAGATCTCATCTGCTTCAAAACCAGACAAACCCAGCTGTGAAAAACCAATAGTAAGTCGCAAAGGATCAATGACTGGAAAGTTAGAAAAGCTTGCAAAGTCAAGCACTGAAATGCCTGGTATTTGTTGGATTAAGTATTTTGCTTCGAAGGCCAATTCCGTTGCTTTGTTGAATATAGTGTCAGGGTTTTCACTTAATTGAGCTCTAGCGGCATCTAATGATGCTAAAAGCAAATAACTAGGGCTAGTGCTTTGAAGAGCTTGGAGACACCTACAGATTCTTTCCCTATCTACAATATTCCCTGATATGTGTAGCATTGATGACTGTGTAAGAGAGCATAGAACTTTGTGAGTAGACTGTACAGCCAGATCAGCTCCTTGCTTGAGGGCCGAATCAGGAAGCTGCGGATGGAATCCTAGATGTGCCCCATGAGCCTCATCCACAATCACAGGAATTCCATGAGAATGACACAGCTGGCAAATCTCGGTCAAGTTGCTGCATATACCCTGATAAGTAGGGGAAGTGACAAAAACTGCAGCTGCTTTTTGACCTTCCATCTCCAATTCCTTGATTGCTTGCTCAACCTGTAAAAACAGTCATCTTGATTCATATGTGCATATAGTTTGGTAACAAAAAGGCTGTTAAACTGTTAAAATGAGAGAGAGAGAGAGAGAGAGAGAGAGAGAGAGAGAGGGTCACTACAAGGAGGTTGTGTGTGCTTTAAAATTATCTGGACCATTTTAACAATCTTGCATTAGAATACCAATTTCTTGTCAGCAATAAGCTGCCTTTACAGGTCAAGATGTAACACACACAAGAAATGCTATAAACATGAACATAATTGTTCTGAACTTGCCTGTGATGAAGTCACACCGCCAGCAATGTCCCAATCAAAATCATACTGGGGTATGATATACTTAGGTTGTGCACCAGATAACACCATGGCAGATATAGCTGATATATGGGAATTACGAGGAAGAATTAGAAATTCTCCAGGAGAACAAGTAGCCATTATTGCTGCTTGAATTCCACAAGTGGTACCTCCAACAAGAAACCATGTCTCTGATGATCCGAATAGTTTGGCTGCTAGTCTCTGTGCATCTAAAATTGGCCCCTCTGGAGAAAAGAGGTTGTCGAGCTCTGGAAGCTCAGGCAAATCATGATGAAATGGTCTTGAACCAATCAGCTGAGTTAATGAAGATGGAGCAGCACGTCCTCTGTTATGCCCAGGGAAGTGAAAACTAGCAACATTTTGTTCAGCTGAAGCTTTCAATGCACTGACCAAAGGAGGTGGGCTTTCTTGCTTGGCTACTGGAGGGTGGGAAATCAGAAGATTATCCTTTGTGACTGAGTTGTTGTATGCTATAAAAGTGCCCTTGTACTGCTTATTTCCTGACTTTGAGAAGCTTCCTTCCTGCACGACATTATGATACCTAACTGTAAGTGGGGAAGCAGCTTCTACAAAAACTATTAGATTACAAAATATTCTTTTGTTAAGGTTGTTTTGGAGGAGAACGCGGGGCGGGGGGGGGGGGGGGGGCAGCATTGCTTGGAGACTTTTTTTTTTTTTTTTTTTTTTTTTTAATTTTATTTTTATGTAGAGAATTGCTTGGAGACATTAGTGGTTTCTGAAACAAACTGCAACACATGGGATGGGCTTAGTCATTAAAAAAAAAAGCACCCTGATTGAAAAATCCTCTGAATCGAAGTCTAACAAAGATACAAGAACCATCATTCATAAGTTTTCTTCCCTTTTTACTTATTAAAAAAAAAAAAAAAAATTTCTTCCCTTTTAAAAAGAAGAATTGAACTGTAAGATTATTCTAATCATTTCAATTAATTTTCTTCCCCCCTTTCCCTTCTTGGTAACACTTAATAATTGATTATTAATCAGGAACTTCTAAGTTGTTCAACATAAAATGTTGGTTTTGCCAAAACTAGAACAAGCCACAATGTTTCAAAAATTAAAATATAACCCAGATTTGTATGCTTAACAAAACAAGTCTTCTCATAATCCCAAAAATTTGGCCTGAAACTTATCCTTTTTCACAATTATTATTTTTTTATAATAAAAACTATCACAGTAAGTTGGACCTTCAATTAGATAAATATAAATTTTTTGGTGATGACATTCTCATTGATTTACATCCTCTAAGTTAACAATTCTATTCTCTAAGTTTGAGGTTGCTTTTAATCTGTATCATAACTATGAAAATTTGCAATTTACACCCTTGAGTATTACAACAATATCAATGTGTCCCTTCTGTCATAACATCCATTAGAATCTTGCCATTAACTCAAACAAAAATAACCTTGCTTTGAACAGAAAATAGAAAATTCATCGTTTTTAGGCAGGTTAATGGCAAAAATTTGACGGACCATAACAGAAGAGGCACATTGACATAGTTGTAATAGTTAAGGAATTGCAAGTTCTGAAAGTTGAGGGACTGATTTAAAAACAACCTCAAGCTTAGAGAGTGTAAACTGTAAAGTGCATTATAGCCAAAATTTAATGCTCAAAGAAAGGGATATCAATCAAAACTTATGGTCTAAAGTTATTCAGGACATCTTTGATTGTACCATGAACAATAAAGGACCCATTTTCATTTTACATGTGCTGAAGGTACAAATCCATCATCTTGATTAAACATTTGACCCTTCAAAAAATTTGGAGCCATTAACAAAAAAATGTGGGGTAGAAATAATATATGGTTGCAATCCTCTTGAATGCTCCCACCCACATTGAAGATCTGTCCCTAAGAATTGCAAAAGAGAATGAAAATAACATCCAATATAGGCCTAAATCCTTCACATTACGCATATGCGTTAATAACAACCACTTAAATGTTATCCTTGTGTTGTTAGAGTAATGGTTATATTATTAAAATTCACCATTTTACTCTCTCTTTCCTATCCAATTAATCTAGGGACACAAATTTTTTTACAATTTCTTTTCACAGCTATTGAGTTTTTTTCTTCTTCTTTGTTTAGAGAATTTCATAACTGTTAAGTTGGCATATTATGATTGATGTTAATAAAACTTGTGTAGGCTCATGTGAAAGTGACGTTATTCTAATCACGACTTGCCACCTCATTAGTTGTAAAAAAGATTGTAAATTTTTTGTTTGTTTTTCCTGGCATTACTCTTTCCTATCAACTCATCTTAATTTATCATGATATCATTGCAGATGGTCCTGATTTCAAACCATATCTCCACTTTAGCTTTAAGAAGTTAAATTTTTTCACATGTTGAGGTGGTGGTCGATTATCACAAAAAGAGACATTATAGCAAAACACAAACAAGACAATAAAGAGAAGAACAGAACGACATATCAGTTTCAGAACATTAAATTCAGAAAACAAAAGAAAGTGAAGATTTAAATTTTAAAATGACATTAAACAATAAACACACAAAAGTTTCATCTGGATGACCTTTTCATTATCATTACTTTCAAGAGGAAAAGAAAACACGTTTCACTTTAAAAATCTACTTTTCCTCCATTTTCTCAGAAACCAAACAAATATAAGTCATTACAGTGAAAGTTTAACGAACCCACCTGAGAATAACAAAGTCTTGGTCTTCTGAAGAAACCCAAATGAAAACTCTGCACCAAAGACCAAAGGCAAAGACTGGTATAAACAAAGCCTCAATATTGACTGTAAATACAGAGAGAGAGAGAGACAGAGAGAGAGACTGAGAACTCACAAAGTCCAATGAGGTTGAGGACGAAGAAAGCATTATATGGTACTATGTAATGGTCAGTGACTCAGTATTGGTGTGTGTTAGAGAGAGAGAGAGGGAATTATCTGAGAAGAGCTGGGTCTATGTCATTGTTATCTTATTATTACCACGGCACCCCAAAAAGGCCAGACGCTGCGTTTAGCCTGAAATAAGGAGAATATAATAGAAATATTTTTTTTTTAATAAGTCAGAGAGAGTATATTTTTAATAACTCCAAGAGAGTATTTAAACCTTAGATGTTAGGTTGTCAAATTTTTTTTGCTAGGTAATTGTGGGGGCTAGAACCTCCGAGCAACAGGTCACATGGGTACCCAAGTGTTAGTAGACTATGAGGTCATTGGCAATGTCTAAGTTGTCAAGTTTGATAGTAAGTTGTATTTTCTCAAATATGAATTTGTTTGATTTTGGTTCATCGATTATAAAACATCCCATTTTGAGTTTTGACCAATAAAATTTTAAAATGGAAAAATTTGGTGCCTTAATTTATATTTTTTTTGTCTACAGGACTAATCAGATGTTGTTGAGGAGGCACCACATCTTCAACTTAAAGGGACCAAATCGAACCAACCACATGTTCAAGTGACCAAAATCAAACAAATCCTATAATATTTAAATAAAACAAAAATCTAATTTACCAAAAATTTTAGGATGATTTTTTTTTTAATTTCAGGATCAAATCTAAACTTTTTAATTTTGAAGGACCAAAATTTCAACTTATATCAAATTTCAAGGAAAAAAAATTCAATTTATCTAAGTTTTAAAAATAGTTCAATCTTTATCTTGTCTCTACTTGTTGAGGAAAGTACTTGTTAAAATCAAAACAAATTGTGTTTTCTTTGAACTCTTTTGCTCTGTTATAACTGTATAAGTAAGGATCAAAGTCAATTATATGCCGAATTACTCAACTTATAAAGTAATTTTACATAAATTGTTCGAATTTTAAAACGAAACTGGGGAAAAAAAATACTAGTATTTTAAACTTCAAGGATTATGTTGACATCTCTTGTTTAATCTTCAATTATATTCATAGGTTAGAAATTCAATCATTCCTCTCTCTCTCTCTCTTGTTCAAACTTCAAACTTCCCATATATTCTTAATCGGGTTAGTATAGACTATAGAGGGTTCATTGAGAGTGAAATTCTGGTCCAAAATTTTCAAAACTCAATTTGCATAGACTTCTGACTCTTCTTCCATATATTCTCTATTCCAAATTGAAATTTGAATATTGACCAATCAACTCTAATGGAATTCATGAATCTCTTTAAGTGCCTCATCCACTCTTGTGGAAATGGTAGAACGCCAGAATTATTAATCAAAGCTAGTTGAAGTTGGCCAAAATTGATCAAGTGAGTTTATTATCTAGGGGAAAAAGAAAAAGATCAATTTCCTCCATTGGACACCATTTTCAGAGATAACAAATTTTAATTTTGCAAAATAATTTTCTACTATTCTTTTTTATCATGAAACCAACTTTACGAAATAGGAAGACAAATTTATGGCAAAAGAAAAACGGAAAGCATTGGGTTATTATCAATTTCTTATAATTAAGTTATGATAAAAGAATTGGTCTTTTTGGCCTGTTTGGTTGAAAGGAAATAGTGCAATTTTCGACCAATTCTACTTTATTTTCCCTTTCTCCCCCTCAATCCAAAGTCCAAACTTACCATTTGCCAGCTTGTCCAAGTCTCTTTGCTTGTGTAGGTAACCACTGATCCCTCATAAAAATTAGTTGTGTTTAGCATAGACCACTCTTTTGAATGCCCCATAGACTAATGGTATGATGGATAGAACTTGGAATTTCCATGAACAAGTGAAAATGATATTGCGTAATTAGTTCAATAAATTGTCAAATTTATTATAATATGAAAGAAAAATTACGTCTTACTTTTAAATTTTTTTTAAAAAAATTTGTAGCATAAAACTAAGGACATGTTTGGTAGACTGTAATAGACACTGTAATGTAATAGATATTCTTATGGCATAACTATTCGGTTGTTTGGTTATGTTTTTATTACCATGAATAATTATTCCTTATGAATAGCTATTATTTAAAATGAGGAATAATTATTCCTTCTTAAAAGTACTGAATATATATTCCTTCACCTTATGTAATAACTTTTTAAAAAAATTTCCTAAAAAACCATTATTTGCCACATATTCAAAAGGAAAGAAAATAAATTTTTCTTGTTGTTAATTATTAGAGCTCTATTTTGAACACCCTAAAATAAGTGTATTTTAGGAAATTTAACTTAAAAATGATTTAATTACACCTTCTTTTTATATTCTACTAACTTGTGGATGCATATTCAGATTCTATTCCTAAATGGTCACCAAATTAATGAATAGTAATATTTATTACATTCTAACTTAATGTATTCATTGTAATATTTATTCCTATTCTCATGTAATAATCATTACAGTTTACCAAATGTGCCCTAATATAAAATCTTATTATATACTCGTTTTTACACACTCTTATTTTTGTGTGTATAGTGAAGTGTGTAATAAGGAGCATGTAATTCTAAGATCATACCATATATATTTTTCACAACTATCCTATATGGCGGGCTAATTAGCTATATGTCATTGTCACATGCCACCACCTTTTATTTTTTGTTTTGTTTTGGTTTTTTTGGTTTTTTTTTTTTTTTTCCATATTGTAGTTGCGGTAAAGAGTAATGGTACATTTACAAATTCTCATCTGGTTTGATATCACCTTTTTATCTATATCTATACTATATATAAAAGTAAATTTGTGGTGTGCTTTTATGATATAACCCCTCTCTCTCTCTCTCTCTTGTGTGCATGGACGGAGCCATGGTTGGACCCAAAATTAAAAAAAAAAAAAAATTATTATATCATTTTTGTTTTAAGAGTATTGTTACAGTTACAAATTTTTCTATAATATTTTTACAAATTGTTGTGTAGTGAGTTGTAAGGAGTGGAAATAAAATTGTGGATCTTGTGTGCATGGACGGAGCCATGGTTGGACCCAAAATTAAAAAAAAAAAATTATTATATCATTTTTGTTTTCAAAGTATTGTGACCGTTACAAATTTTTCTATAACATTTTTACAAACTGTTATGTAGTGAGTTGTAAAGAGTGAAAATAAAATTGTGAATTTATGTGGGTCTATAATTTTACTACTCACAAATTGTCATGTGATAAAATTGTGAAAATAGTTGTAGTATTATACTTTCTCTTTTATTCTAGGAAGGGAGTGGGAATTTTTTTTCTATTTAACTTTATTATTAAAAAAATTTTGTTATTTGACAACACGGAAAAGAATGTAGAAAACTAGCATCTCGAGTTTTTAAAACTCGAGTTCCATTGCAAATCGAGTTTTAGAAACTCGAGTTCTAAAATTCTGATAGACTGATGCGGAGAGAAATTCCACGTGGAACTCGAGTCTTAGAGACTCGAGTTCCAGAAGAAAAGAAGAAGAAAGAAGAATACACGAACACGACTACGGGTAAGAAAAAGAAAGGAAGAAGAAGAAGAAGGAAAGAAGAAGAAGGAAAGAAGAAGATCGCCGATCGGAGATCCACGGAACCGGGATCGCGATCGCGATCGCCGATCGCCGATCGCGTTCGAGAACGCGATCGTTGGCGTTCGCGATCGGGATCGCGATCGTTGGCGTTCGCGATCGGGATCGCGATCGCGATCGGGATCGCGATCGCGATCGCCGATCGCGTTCGAGATCGCGATCGCCGATCGCGTTCGCGTTCGCGATCGCGTTGGCGTTCGCAATCGGGATCGCGATCGCGATCCCGATCGCGAACGCCAACGCGATCGCGATCTGGATCTCTTCATCATCTGTGGTTCCGTGGATCTCTTCATCATCTGTTCTTCTTCAGTTCTTCATCATTTGTTCTCCTTCAGCTTCAGTTTCAGTTCTTCAGTTTCAGTTTTGGTTCTTTTAGAAATCGAGTCTTTAAAACTCGAGATCTACGTGGCATTTTCTGTCCAGCTCATTAGCTTAAACTCTCGCGAAGCGAGTCTCTGGGACTCGAGTTTTAATTTGGATCTCGAGTTTCTAAAACTCGAGATGCTAGTTTCCTTAATTAAATTTTTTTATTGCTAACTTACTATATTACCCTTCTTCACGTTGTTATTTTGCACATTTCCCCAAGGGAGTGGTATTAGATTTTTTACCTAAAAAATTGCAAAAAAAAAAAAAAAAAAGAAAAAGAAAAAGAAAGAAAGTAAAAAAAGAGAAGAAAAGAAAGTGAGAGACGGAGACCTTTGCTTCAGCAGATGAAACAGGCGGGGGAAACGTAAGCGTTGGGTTGGGACATAACTGAAAGCTCCAATCCCCCCCACCACTACTTCAACGCTCCTTTCTTTCTTTCTATCTTCCTTCCACTATAAAACATGAAACGAAAAAAATGGGTACAACACTTGACATAGAGTTATTCTTCTAAAAAAAAAAAAAAAAAATAAAGAACGTTGAGAGTTGAGGATGCAAATGGAACAAAGCATTACTCACGGGGTCCAGGTGATCGCACCAAAACGGCATCTCGTCTTCGCCTACTACGTCAGTGGTCACGGCTTCGGTCACGCCACTCGTGTCGTCGAGGTGAACTACTTCTTCTTTTTTAACTTTTTTCACTCTTTTACTTTAAAATCTTTAAACCCATTGTTTTTTTTTTTCACTGATTGTAAATAAGGCTACATGTTAATCTAGTCTATATAGGATTTGATTGTAAATTTGGATATTCTGTTTGTTAGTTATAACTGGAAAATGCAAGCAAACATAGGATAAGAAAATGAAGAAACTTTTTTGAACTCATAGGGATGAGTGAGAGACTGAGAGTTGCTCGAGATGGTTTGGTAATTTATCTTGGTATTAGAGTCTGGTGTGATGGCAAGTGCCTTCTACCAAACGAAAGCGACAGGTTGTGGGTTCGAGTCTAAAAATACCCTTTTTAAAAAAAATTGGGGTAAGGTTGCTTACTATGACCATGACCTCTCCTTAGTGCGAGATTTGTGCACTGGGTATGTCTTATTTTATCCGGGCTCAAAAACCTATCTCCACCTTACCCCCATCATGTAAAAAATTCCCACTTTTTGGGTTCCACTTAATAAATAGAGTTTAGGTCGATACGTGAAGGGGGAGTGTTAGATTAAATGATTAAATTCATAATTTCTTAACAATTTAAGCTTTTGAGACAATTTGTAATATCATCAAATTTAAATTTAGGGAACAAAAAGTGTTAGAATAAAAACCTAAAATAACATTAGCAGAAGTAGTGAAAAGGATAATGAAGTAATTGAGACTTGAGAGTATGATTTTGGACAAGATAGAATGGCACATAAGGATACATGTGGCCAATTACAATTACTCTGTTGAGGATTCATGGCCAATCACAATGTTATGGGGTTAAAATTTGTTGTTTTTGTTGATGTGGACTTATGGTGCTTCCATGCTTAGCATGGATTTATAAATTGCTAACCCAAATTATCTTTTTTATTTCTTCTTGTTCAACCAAGTGCTTTGTGAGTAGTTTCATGATTCTGATGTTGCAATCTACAGGTTGTCCGACATCTCATTCGAGCCGGCCATGATGTTCACATGGTTACAGGTGCTCCTGACTTTGTGTTCACTTCTGAAATACAATCACCAAGACTCTTATTTCGCAAGGTTGGTTAAATTGGATAGGTTTATGGGCAAATGTGTTTATCCCTTGTCTATGCTATCGCTTAGGTGTTAAAAATGTAAATTTCATTTTGTTCTAGCTTCCACTATTCTCCCTTGATGTAGTAGTTCACATAAACAGATGATGGCATGTAGATGGCAGCCGGAAATAGATTAAAAATTATTGTGGTTTATATATTGTATTGAATGATTGTTTTTGTTCTAGAACCTCTTGATATGATGATATTTTCAAAATTTATCTGTTTATTCATCTTTTCCATGTCATTTACGGCCTCCTGATGCTACAAAAGCAAAAAATGACGATTTCATGTACACAACACCTTTAAACATACTCTTATTCAGTAGTGAAAAGAGTTTTAAATTATTTAATGCTGCGACTTCCACAAGAAACAAGTGAGTACTCTCTATTTAATAAAAATAAGAGAAAAATTCTTATCTCTTAGTTTAGACTATTATCTTTAATTTAATTGTAGCCCTAAAAGAATTATATGAATGGATTTAACCATAGTCATTATAACCTTTAAATGAGTAGGCAATATATGTTTTGTTAGCTGTGTGAAATTGTGTCCGAATTGTGTTCTTGCAATAGTAATAATAAGGCATTTTGAGTGATAGCAGGTTGTGTTAGACTGTGGAGCAGTTCAAGCAGATGCTTTGACAGTTGATCCTATTGCCTCCTTGGAAAAGGTATGATGTAAATTTCAGAGTTAGTTAGCAATTGCTAAACTTTTCTCTTAAAATTATTGTTGATTTCATGTTAATGGAACATCAACGATCATTCCCATGTCCATACTTGGCATTGGTATTGTTTCCTTTTATATTAATTTTTTTATCACTTGATTTGCTGGCTCTGTTACCATAACTTTTCTTTTGTTGGTTGACTTTTTTTATTGGCTCATTTGATGTGATCAAGTATTCCCAAATGTCAGTACTACCCCGGGCATCAGTTTTAGCAACCGAAGTTCAGTGGCTGAACTCTATCAAGGCTGACTTAGTGGTACTTGAACTGTTTCTTTTTTGGATTTTTATTTATGAGGTTGGATTTTCTGAAATGTGAAATAAGGAATCAAAATGAGATCATATCTTTTTTTTTTTTTTTTTTTTTGGGTTGTGTCTATACAAATATTTTCTTGATCTTTCCATCATTATGAATGGCCTTCAGTCATGCTAACATTTTTATTAAGCAGATTTCAGATGTTGTTCCTATTGCATGCCGAGCAGCTGCAGATGCTGGAATTCGTTCTGTTTGCGTCACCAACTTCAGGTAACTTGCTTGCACTGTTGTTCGTATGTCTGAAACTTCTAATCTGAAGCTGTAAATTCTTCTATTTATATGATCTTTGCTACAAAAACAAAATTCAAGACTTACGTAGAAGATGCTTGTAATCTTCAAATGCAGCTTTGAAATCTGACCCAATGTTTTAGAACTTAATAACTGGTGCTGTATTGTGGCATGTTGGTAATAGTTAAATATTGGCGATAAATCTAGGCAATATTTCACCAAAAATTATGTTATAATAGTGTATTTGGTAATTGCATTGAAATTTTATAACAACTTCAACATTGTTCTTATGCGATAATATCTGTATTTCCCAGTATTATGGCCAAGATTTTTTTGTTCAAAAAATTTCCCCTAATATTTTAAGTACAAAATTATGCTTTATCAAAATAATGTTACATATTTTGTGTAATCAGGTTTTTGTGGACCCTAGAAATTTCTCATTTGTTTTGAGAATTAGATATAAGGTGTTAATTATATGACAATGATTCTACTTTCTTGGGAGGAAACTGACTGAACATACATGTTTAAACCATAAAACAATAATGGACTTGTCAAGAAAAGTGATATGATAGTTGTAGCTTTGGATGCATACTTTCTCAGATGAAGGACATTTTACAAAACTCTGGTATTATTTATCAAAGACTATAGGTTAATGTTGGAATAAGATGCAGTTGCGCAAGGGAAAGAACCAAATGACTGATTTTAGTAATAATTATTATTTTAATTTATTATTATTATTTTCGAATGATGATGCTTGATTTCTACTAGTAATAATTTTGTTTACCGTTTCTTGTTTAACCAAGGCTCTGTTTATATATTCTTACATTTACCGTTTCTTGTTTAACCAAGGCTCTGTTTATATATTCTTACATTTGGAGCTCTTCTCTCTTAATTTTGATTTATTAAGTCTATAGAATTCTTGCAGTATGTCTTAAACCCCAATTTCCACCTTTTTTTACTCCTTTTGAAACCTGGGCAGTTGGGATTTTATCTATGCGGAATATGTGATGGTGTCTGGATCTCACTATCGATCAGTCCTTCAGCAGGTAACCTTCAATATTTTTTGCATCTAAAAGTAATATGCATCTGAGTTGTTCAAAGCACAAGTAATTTCCATTTAAGTGGTATTAAGAACCATATATTATAGACAAGGGATTTTTCTAGATGAATCAGAAGATCTTTTGATTGCAGATATTTTGTTATCTTGCTTCCCACCTTTGTGTTTTTCATTAAATTATATATTTCCTTTAACAGTGCAACAATTTTTTTTTTTGAAGTTGGTTGAAGGAGAAACTAGACACCCATTTTAGCATGCTAACTAATAAAACAAAAGGCACCAAGCATTCAGTTTGTAACTGAAGTAAGAGTTCTCAATCGAGTTCACCAACTTTATGTCTATCTTTACTATGCCTATGTCTTTTCGTACATATAAAATGAAACACAGAGACTTCCTTTTGGGTAGGCTCTTAGATGATTTTAAGTGGCACTTATTTATTGGGAGGTCATGTGGTTCCCTAGCCAATCAAAGGGAGTGGGAGTTTGGCACTTGACAATCTATGACTAGTGTCTAGGGAATGTGATTGTCATGGTTTGCCAAGGGAAGGAATATTAATTTTGAAGTGAGAATATATTACTTGGCCAGTCTTTGGGATATGTTCTATGCTAATAACTGTTCCTAGTGTTAGATTGGTGAGAGTTTTTTTTTTTTTGATAAGTAAGAATGATATATATACGAAGGGCTGCTCTATGCATGAAAAGCATAGGGCAAACCCAGAGAATACAGGAAAAGAGAATAGAGCGAAGGAAAAGGAACCAGAGGACAAAACAAATTACAAAAAAGAAAGAGAACATAGAAAAGAAGGGAGAGAATCACTAGTCGTGAGTCCCCAAGCCCAAGACCAATCAAAGAGAGTCCCGCAAAAAGACGCAAGAATCTGATCCCTAGAACTATCCAAATCCTCAAAGGTCCGCCAGTTGCGTTCCTTCCAAATACACCAAACTATGCACAATGGAACTAAGTTCCAAATTCGGGATGAGAGCTTCCCCATCCAATTCCACTAGCCAAAAAGCAAATCTGGGATCGATCTAGGAACTACCCAAGTCACACCAACGGATTTCAAGGCAAAGCTCCACAACCAGTGTGCCGTCTCACAATGAAGGAGTAAATGGTCAACCGTCTCACCACACTGGCGGCACATAATACACCAGTCTACAAAGACCAGCTTCCTCAACCTTAAGTTGTCACCCGTTAGGATCTTATTCCAAGCTGCACACCAAATGAAAAAAGAAACCCGTCTAGGAGCCTTAACTCTCCATATATCTTTCCAAGGAAAAACAATTGAGGGGGGATCCTGCAATTTGTTATAGTACGACCGGGTGTCAAACTCCCCATTAGGTTTTAACTTCCATTTCATCCGATCTCCAACATCCAGAGGAGGGGTAGTAGCTCCCAAAGTGCAAAGGAGATGCAGCCCTTCCTCCAACTCCCACTCATTAAGATCACGAATGAGACGAACATCCCAAATTCTCCTATCCTCTGTCCCCTGCCTCGTCAGAGAGGTTTCAACAGAAGCCTCCTTATCAAGGGCAATCCTATACAGCCTTGGGAAAGCCAAACAGAGAGGTTGATCCCCATGCCACCCATCCTGCCAAAATCTCACCTTGTTCCCCAACCCGACCACAAACTGACAATTATTGCTGAAGTCCTCCCATCCCTTGCGAATACCTCTCCACAGACCACAACCATGAGCTCCCCTACCTAGCTTAGAGGTCCAACCTCCCCATTCTTCCCCATATTTTGAAACTACCACCCTTCTCCATAGCCGATTCTCTTCCTTCCCAAACCGCCACAGCCATTTCCCCAATAAGGCCTTATTGAAAGTAGTAATTTTTCTTATCTCCAAGCCACCATTTGCTAGAGGCGCACAAACTTTATCCCATTCTACTAAATGAATCTTACTATCACCCCAAAGGAAATCTCTGTGCAGCTTTTCGATTTTCTTGGCCACATAAGTAGGAATGGTGAATAGAGAAAGAAAGTACATAGGGAGACTAGAGAGCGTACTCTTGAGTGACATCAAACGACCCCCTTTAGACAAATACAATTTCTTCCACCCTGCTAATTTCCTCTCAACTTTTTCCAGAATGGGGTTCCAGATTGATGGGGAATTATGTGGCGCCCCCAAAGGCATGCCAAGATAAGTCATAGGCAGAGTTCCAACTCTACAGCCCAAAATATCCGCCAGGGCATGCACATCGTCAACCTCCCCTAACGGAACCATTTCACTCTTGTGCACATTGACCTTCAAACCAGTTACTGCCTGAAAGCTGAGTAATAGCAACTGAATATGAAGAATTTGCTCCACATCTGCATCACAAAATAGGATCGTATCATTTGCAAACAAAAGATGTGAAACACTTTCCCCACGACCCCTACCCGCAACTTGGAAACCACGGATCAAGCCAGCTCCCTCCACTCTTCTCAACATCCTGCTGAACACCTCCATCACAATCAAGAAAAGCAAAGGAGATATCGGATCCCCTTGTTTTAAACCCCTCGAACTCCCAAAAAAATTAGCTGGAGACCCATTAACCAAAACAGAAAACTAAACGGTGGATATACACGAACGGATCCACTTACACCACTTCCTTCCAAAGCCCATTCTATACATCAAATCTAGCAGAGCCTCCCAGTTCACATGATCGTAGGCCTTCTCAATATCAAGTTTACAAATGACTCCAGGAACCTTGCTCTTCCCACGGCTATCCACACACTCGTTCGCAATCAGAACCGAGTCAAGGATTTGTCTCCCACCCACAAAGCTATTCTGAGTCTCCGAGATCAACTGATCCAAAACCACTCTCAAACGATTTGCCAAAACCTTCGCCAAGATTTTATACACACTCCCCACCAAGCTAATAGGCTGGAAATCTCTAATATCAGAGGCAAGATTCTTTTTAGGGATTAGAGCAATGAAAGTAGCGTTAAGGGATTTTTCAAACTTACAATGATGAAAAAACTCTTCAAAGACCGCCAAGACATCTTCACCCACTACTTTCCAGCAGTGTTGATAAAACGCCATAGTAAACCCGTCTGGACCTGGAGCTTTGTCCCCCTCCAAGTCACTAACGACTTGAAGGATCTCCTCTCTCTCAAACTTCCGCTCAAGCCAATCCCTCTCCATTTCCCCAATACGATCAAACTCCAGGCCCTCCACAAAAGGCCTCCACCCCTTAGGCTCCTTGTATAAATTTTTATAGAGGCTGAAATTTGCTTGTGTAGAATTGTTGAGTGTTTCTCCTTTTCTGCTTTCCTGATAACATTGGACAGCTGCCAAGGATGAGATACTTACCATTGATAATCTTGTTAAGAAAGGTCAATCCCTTGTTAATTGGTGTTGCATGTGTTGGTGTGATGGGGAATCTATGGACCATCTCTTACTTCACTATAAGTTGGCTTATGCTTTGTGGTGTGAAGTTTTTCATGTGTTTGGAGTCCTTTGGGTAATGCCAAAGATGGTTAATTCTCTCTTTTTTTGGTTGTTTGGGAGAATTGGTTTGGTAAGCGTTAGTCAACTATCTGGAATATGATACTAGGTTGTCTATTGTAGTTAGTTTGGCAGGAACAAAATGACCATATCTTTGAAGATAATGAGAGATATTTAGATCTTTTAAAACAACTTCTTTTTGGTACTTTATTTCAGTGGGCTCGTATTTGGGGTCTTACACAATGTATTTCAATTCCTGCCTTCTACAATTTGTTAGCTGTTAACTTTAGCTCTTGTGCTTTTTGTATTTTCTTCATGTCCAAAGTGTTCATCATCATGAACACAATGTTCATTTTTTCAAAAAAAAAAAAAAAAAAAAAAACATTGTTCCTAGTATTGGACTGGCAGTACAGTTCACGTGGGTCCCAAAATCTGCCAATGTAAAATTGCAAAGTTTATTTACTATTATTTTTGTCAATTAGCATGCCCTCTTTATGTTTATTGTTCTGGTTGGTCAAGGTTTATTGTAGTTGATCAGAGAGCCTACACGTTTTTAGTTTAGTTTATATGTTTGATTTGACAAGAGTTACTATGGAGTCAATATATAATATCCATCCTAATTATATGTTGTCTCCTAATATGCTCTCTATTGCCTCCATTCACCTTAGTGGGAGTAATTATGCTCAATGGCTCAAGCTGTTGAGGTTAGAAGAAAAAAATTTCACTTTCTTATTGATGATATTCCCTTCTATGGATCCTAAATATGATGATTGGGGAGTAGAAGATGCATAGATTAGGAGTTCTTGTGGAACTATACGGAGTCTAAGTTAAATTGTAGTATGGTTTTTCTTGGCCAACTACCAAACTTGAGTGGGAACAAGCTTACAATAATCTTAGACATATTTATGATCTCCATCAAAATTATTTCTCACTTGGTCTAAATATTTTCCCTTTAGAAGATTATTATGCAAAATTTAATTGTATATATGAAGAACTCAACTTTACCTGCCCATCTCCTCTGATGTTTGCACAATGCAAAAACAGAGAGACCTATATAAGTGTTGCCCTATTTCTCTTGACTTGCTTTCCAACTTTGATTTGGTGAAATCACAAATTTTGGGTAGCAAAGACCTCTATTCTCTGAGTGATTTTTTTTGTAGACTTAGATAAGCTTCCTTATCTGATTTTGGTACCATTACATCACTTTAAATCTACTTTTGTCACCCATGTGATTGTATTGTGACAACAAGGCAACTATTAATATTGCTCACAATCCTGCCCAACATGGTAGGACTAAACATGTTGAGATTGACAATCATTTCATCAAGGAGAAGCTAGATGTTGGTATTATATGTAATCCATTTTCATGCTATTTTAAGCAAGCTGGGCATGTACAATATCTTTGTCTTTTTTTTTTTTTTTTTTTTATATGCGAATATATCTTTGTCACTTGAGGGGGAGTGTTGCAATACAGTATTTTATCTAATTTTGTGATTCTTGCCACTTGTGAGGGCATACTTGTAATATGCATTTTCATATTTGATTAAGTATAGTAAAACTGAGTTCTTTAGATTTTTTTTTTTTACACCTAACACTTAATTTCTCCAATAATTCAATAACAGCACATTACCAAACATATTGCAAATTGAAGGGGTAGTAATCAGACTATGTCAACTTAAGTAAAAAGGACTCATGTAATCCTTAATTTGATTCATGCATTTGTATTAACGTTGACATTGAGGTAATTATATAGGAATTTTATTTATCATTATCTTTATGTTCATTCACTGAAACTGGTTGATTTCCCTGGTGGGTAATTTTTTGTAGTGTATTCTATATTGTTTTTCCTCGCTAATTTGATTCACCAAATGCACCTATGGGCTAATTAATTTGAGTATATATGTACACACATAGGTTCAAGTTATATCTAATGTAACTTTTGGTTAATATTTACCACCTACTCTTTTTTATCAGCTCCATATTTTGTCAAACCCATTGTAGGATATGTCTTCCCTAAACCCATAATACTTGTCAATATAAGACGATTGGAGATTAAGAACCATCTCATCTATATTAAGATAATTACACCACCTAGTGTTTTTTTTATTTTATTTTTATTTTATTTTTTTTAAAATAAATTGAATATGCGAATTTACAGGTTGGATAGTCATTAGATCTAATCGGTGTAAAATGTGGCATGCATGATAAGCATGGATAGAACATGTGATCTCACGGTGGATTGACAAAGCATCAATCTCATGCAAGGTTGTTAAGTGGTGTAACTTGAACCTAACTCATGTATAGGTCAATGTGTGTGTGCATGCCCTCAATCTTATACTTGCACTTTTTTATTCTCTTAATTTAATATTGCAGATGAAATAACTGATATTGCTGTGCCAAACCTAAATGGTCTTATGAAAATTTATGCAGATTGCTGAAGATTATTCCCATAGCGAGTTTGTAATCCGTCTTCCTGGGTACAGCCCAAGTATGTTTGTTGAAGCACATTTGTGGTTGTTTTCTTTAAAGTTAATATTTAAGTAATATTTTTTTCTTTACTCTTGTTTGCTAATCCGATTATAGGGATTCTGATCTTCAGGTTGTATTTCTGTCTTGGTGTTTGTCTGTGGCTCTATACATATCTGCCTTTGCTCTTTTGGCAATGAATAAGTTGTAGGGTATTTATTCTAGTTGGTATTTGAATATTCCTTTTCATTTTTTAGTGCCTGCATTTCGTGGTGTTATTGATGTACCCCTTGTCGTGAGGAGATTACACAAATCTAGAGAAGAGGTGTGATTTAGAACTCTCAAAATTTCAATGTTTATGAATTAATGTATTATGTTTGCTATCAAACATTTCCTTGCAATGCAGGTGAGGAAAGATCTTGGAGTTCCGGATGATGTGAAGCTAGTAATTTTTAATTTTGGTGGGCAGGTGAGGTATAATTTAGGCTGTCATGATATATTGGTATATTTCTTTCAATTTTTCTTGCTTACATTCCAAAATTTTTGAATCCCTCAACATCTTAGAATGACCAAGATTGGTGAAAGTACCTTGAATTTAAATGGTTTGGAGAATTTCCAGGTTACTTTCTTCCAAGTTTTCAAAATTGATTCTCTGGGTAGAAATTCTGGTTGTTTATTTGGTAATTGGTTATTAGATTTTTCTTGTTTTCCTTTTCTTGATATTTGTTTTTCTTTAGCCTTTTGAAAAATAATATATGTATAAGAATGAATCCCTTCTCTAAATTGTTAGAAGAAAATAACTTATTTTGTTGGTAAACAAATATCATAAAGTAATGAAACATAGAAGATTAATTATATCCTAATTCTTGGATTCAATAGCTTGTTCGAATATGAGGACTGCCCAAATGGGGAGAGAGAACAATTGTTCTCAAAATGCTAATACCTTACAACAACTAAATATCATAAAGTAATGAAACATAGAAGATTAATTATATCCTAATTCTTGGATTCAATTGCTTGTTTGAATATGAGGACTGCCCAAATGGGGAGAGAGAACAATTGTTCTCAAAATGCTAATACCTTAAAACATTCTAAAGTTGGTCGTCATATCATCACAGACAAGTGCAACTTGCATGAAATTTTATTAGACATTGAATAACAGTTTCATGAGAAAGAATGTTGCAAGCTGTTCTCTATTCTTCTCTATTAAGTCATTGTTGCCATTGTGCTATAAGTGGCCAATTGGCTAAATTGGTGCCCTTCTTCTAGCTTGGTAAGCATTAGCTCATTGGAAATTCCCAAGCATCTTGAGTTGGTGGCTGTATATGAGGGACTCAATGGGCTGGTGGGTGTCCTAACCTATTTGGGGTAGTGTTACCTTTTGGCTTCTCATTATGCTTTTAGTGGCCAACAAGATAAGTTGGGATCTTTTCCTTTTGGGGTTGGGAGTGGCCCGAGTCGGGGGGGGGGGGGGGGGGTTGTGTGTGTGTTGTTGTTGTGGGGGATTGGTTAAACGGGACCTTAAGTTTAAGACTCTAAGGCTAGTTTTAGGGTGAACGGCATGAAAATTTATTACACTCTTGGAATGGGCCCCTTGCAAAAAGCCAATTTCGTACCCTCCCTCATTGCCAACTATCATTTGATTCTTCATATATCGAAAGAGCATATAATCTAGACTTTCCAGACTGTCGTTGAATGAAAAGCGAGATAAGATTAGATCTTGTTCACCACTTTATAATTTCCATAAACAGCATTGTCTCTACATCTAGGTGAGCTTCTATAGCTCTCTCTCTCTTTAATCAAATTGCTATTTGAACCTCTTTATTCCACCACCAAGCCTTTTTAGTCAATTGCCTACATCTTTTAGATTCACCAAGTACATCTTTAGCCACTCTTTTGATACAATCATTCCACATCTTATCAACATCTTTGTCCAAATTCCACTTGCCTTCTTTGATCATTTTATCTTTAAAAAAATTTTCCTCTGTAAATAATTGTAAAACATTAATTAGTAATATTATGGATGTGTATTTTTATTATATTACATAAACATACAATTGTCACACCCACTTCATCCTTCCTACTTAATCGATTACTATTGCATTTCACTTCCCTGATGTGATGGTGCCTTCATGTATTTGCCAATCTGTGAAAGATGTTAGTTAGTTTGAGCAACTTCATCCAACCAAAAAGAAAAGGGAGATATTGAGAAGCAATTTCCCATATCAATTCACATATCATTATTATTTGTTTGTTTGTTTGTTTGTTTTTTTTGTTTTGTTTTGTTTTGTTTTTTGTTTTTTGTTTTGTTTTGTTTTATTTTGTTTTGTTTTGTTTTGTTTTGTTTTTGTTTTGTTTTTTGTTTTTTGTTTTTTTTTTTTTTTTTCTGTAATCTACTTTTATTAGCTTGAATGTTCTATTACAAACTTTATGTTGAACTTTATTTTTATACCAGATGCTTAGGATGCTATCTGTTAAGAGACCCTCTTTTTGATGTAATTTGCTTGTTTTAAAAACCAATATTTTTGTCCTTAGCTATTGTGATATGCTTATTATGCTTTAGGCATTCAGACAAATTCTGACTGTTATGTGCTGTTGTCCATCACTTCCAGCCAGCTGGTTGGAATTTGAAGGAGGAGTACTTACCTGCTGGTTGGTTGTGCCTGGTAAGTTTTGTTGGCCATACACATTGATCATAGTTATTTCTTCATTTCATTTTGATAATATTGTTCCTATTGTGTTCTGATTTAGGTTTGTGGGGCTTCAGACAATCAGGAGCTTCCCCCTAATTTCATAAAGCTTGCAAAAGATGTTTATACGCCTGACCTAATAGCAGCTTCAGATTGCATGCTCGGTATAATAACTTTTAATTTGTTTAGTGCTGTTGCTTGGTCAAATGATTGAGATTTTGTCTAGAGTTGTTAGTACTGAACTTACTTTTGGTACCTGTGCTTTTTTTTTTTTTTTTTGCTACTCCAGGAAAGATTGGATATGGCACAGTCAGTGAAGCCATGGCATACAAGTTGCCATTTATCTTCATACGCCGAGATTATTTTAATGAAGAACCATATTTGAGAGAAATGCTTGAGGTACAATTAGATGCTTATCAAATTTATTATTCATGTTCTTTTCACGTTACATCTAGTAATCAGTTGGGAAGTTACCTCCATATGTTTTGTGTAAACAGTATTACCAAGGTGGTGTGGAGATGGCCAGAAGAGATATGCTCAGTGGATGTTGGATACCCTACCTTGAACGTGCTGTTAACTTGAAACCGTGCTATGAGGGAGGTACCAATGGTGGTGAGGTATTCAACTTTTTTTTAATCCAGTTTTGTACCTTTTACAATTTATGGCTTTTATCAAGAATAGTTGGCATCAAAAGTTTTCACCTTGATGATCTCACACTAAAACTTTTGAGGATTTAAGTTTGTGCAATCAAGAATTTTTTTTTCCCTTTTTTTTTTGCTAAGTATAGTAACTCATGCATCCAAGCGGGATCAAACCCATTACCTTATTTTATCACCAAGGGGGGAATCCAGGCCACAACCCATTGGCATAAAATCAGGAACTGATTTAGGAAGATTTTTTTTTTTGGGATAAATAATAAGGTTTATTAAGAGAAATAGAATGCACCAAGTACACATGCCTGTACTAGATATACATCACAACTAGCTAAAATTACAATGATCCATAAATTTTAATAAGTTGAAGAAAAAAAGATTCTTGTGCTTTCATCCATTCAAACAAGGTTATGAGGAACTGCAATTTCAGGTCTGGAATAGTCAGTTCATATTCCTCAAAATTTCTAGCAGTTCTTTCCCGCCAAAGTCTCTAGGTGATTCATTATCTGAAGGGCATATGAAAAATGCTTTTCCCAATTAAATTAGACAAGAAATCTATCTATTTTGGAAATTCATGAAGATGCGTAATTTTGAAAAGTTAAATAGTTACAGACATTGAGTTTAGAAACTGAATGATATAGGATCTTTAAGAATTCAGCACTGCAATAGATTTCTTGACGAGTTCTTAAAGGGTTATTGATGTTTGAGGGTGGGTTTTAGATTAGAAAAGATTGAATCTTGATGGCTGTTTGGGGCTGAGACAGGGAATAGAACAAGAAATAAGATAAATAAAACACTAGTCAATCATACCTTGGCTTTCCTAAGCAATCACACTTGGGTAGGAGAAGGCTATCACTCCCACAAAGCTTAAATAAGCTGCTGGAATTTTACCAGAATCAATCTCACTATGAATATTATTGACTAAAATAAAGCCTTTATATAGGCTATTGTTAATCCTTTCCTAGAAGGACTAGGACTCCAAAAAGCCTATTCCTAGAAGAGTGGTGATAGTTACATATTGTGTACGGGACACACAATGCCATGCCATTTGGGGCCCGTTTGGTAATGTTGTTCTAGTAACGTTGTTTGTATTTTTTGAAAATACGTGTGGGTGAAAAAGTGTGTGGAAATACGTGTAATGTTGTTTAAAAATTGAAAACATGTGTTTAAACACATGTACCAATCGAAATCCTATTTTTAGTTAAAATTGTGAAATCATGTTTTTAAAACTTTATTTTACCATTAACAATTATAACTGAAATTGTGTTTTCAAAACATGATTTCAAAGGTGTGTGCGCTACATGAGTGTTATATAACAAGGAATTAACCTTCCTATAACATCTAGGATTAATAATAACAAACAAAAAGGACTTAATAACTCCTAAACCAAATGGGAAAAGGAGTCAAAACATAAAATAAGACTCATGGGCTTTTGGTACAGCTAAGGACAGCCTATTTGAGAATTCTGGAAATTACCAAATTGCCTCTATTCTATTAAAACTTAATTAAAACTGATCCATCAGCTTTCTTACCTAAAAAAACTCAATACTAAGCCTCAATAATAACTAAAGCAACCTATTAAAGTTGTCAAGAAATTCCTCATCAAAACTAGACCATAAAACTTGGATATTTTCGTATATAATCTTGCTTTTCCTTGAACTCTTTCTTGCCTGCATCAGTGAACATGTATTATGAGACATCTACAAATAGAAAGATGGACAAGCAATATTGGGCCAAAGGGATTAATATATTTTTCCACATGTTAGCAAACATGAGTGAAATTTCTGAGAAGACTGAGGTTATGAGATGATCATTTTGTTCTATGCAAATTTATATACAGGACTTGAGGGAAGAATACTTTATATGGGTAAAGTTTCGGGGAACAACAGAACCACAGCAAAAACTTCAGCAAGGACTGAAACTTGGTGGAGATATTGCAACTGGATGGGTACACTGCTAAGAAAGAGAAAACCTCAGTTTTTTTAAGACCAATCAGGGTTTGGCTAGGGAGGCTTCAATGATTAAGTCAGTAAACTGGTGGGAAAAATGAAAATGGTGAAATCTCAACATATGAGATTGTTTACCTTAGCAGAATGGAGATTGGTGTGTAAAGGGCTGGTTTTGGCTGGAAACCCTTCCCCCAAGACTTGTCAGCAGGTCCTCCCCTCAGTTTGGCTGATGGGACTCTTAGACAGTAGTTCCCAGTTCATGGGTGGATGAGACGTTGCTCAGTAGCATTAAATGTGATGGTCCTTTTGTGAGGCACACGCTAAATGTTGATGTGAAAGGAGCTAGCAGACACCACTTTTGAGGATGACTACAGTGGCCTGCCAACTGGGAGGAAGGGATATGTAAATTTAGGTAAGAATAAAGTACTAGTTATGGAGGGTTGGCGGAGGGTTTCGCTAGGTTACTAGGGGGTAAATTGGGATCACTCTTGATGCCATATTTGGGGTTTATTTTTATTTTTATTTTTATTTATAAGTAAAATAATTTATTCAAAAGAGGAGATAATTCAAATACACAATTTGTCTTGAACCACTCCTAAGAAATTATAATAACAAGCTCAGTAAATCTTAAAAACAAGAAAGGAAGATGATGGGGTATTTCTGGATATAGTCATACAATTATACAGGGATCACTACATCAATTGCTTGATTACATGATTAGACCATTAAACGCCATCAAAAGTTCTACTATTCATGTCTCACCAAATGATCCACAAAACATAGGAAGTTGCCTTTCAAATCTTCAAATTCTATGACAATGAAATTTCCTTTGCCAACATCCCAGCATCTGAATTGCTGTCTCCGCTATAACCCGCAATACCCTGAAGAGGGTAAACACAAATGACCATGAATCTCTCATTACTGAGCAATGTAAAGAAGATGATCTAAAGACTCTCCGCTTGCATATGCAACACCAATCAATAATCGAATTGTGACATTACCAAAGATAATCCACTATCAGTATTTTACCCAACGTTGTTGTCTAAGCAAAGAAAAGGATCTTGTGAAGTACCTTAACACCTATATACTTCTCCATGGGAAGTGAACTCCTGTAGATCCTTTGAGAACATCGTAGTAAAAATGGACTTTAAACTTTCAGCTCTTACCTATCAAAAAAAAGTTAAAATCTATGACGTATGGTCTTTATCTTGGCCTTGTGGATTTTGGAGTACAATAAATTAAAGAAACTCTCTGTAGCTTCCAACTCCCAATCTTGGAAAGGTCAACAAAATTGAGGATTTCAACATTGTTCACCACTCAAATAAGAAGCAAAGAAGTGTCCTTTTCTAGTGCCAATTTAAACAAATCAGGAAACATATTTTTTAGACAAGAATTTCCACCCCTTAGATCATGCCAAAACTAGATCCATGTATTATCCCAATGGTTTGAATTTGAGACTCATTCATGTAACGTGTCTTCATATGTTCTGACATTTTGAGACCAGTATTGCCAATGTCCATTCTAGCATTGGAAGAACATGTGTACAGAAAAGGTTTGCCACATCAATAATTGCCTTCACTCTGTAACAAAAAGGCAGGATAAGAGTAATATTCATGCTTTTTCAAATTTTCAACAAGTAAACTGAAACAATTAATAGTTCAGAGATGAAAAATGAAACCTAACATAGTTAAGAGACAAAAATCGTATTCTAACCCAAGTATTTGTTGTCTTTTTAGCTGGCTGCTCATATACTACAAGATACAGCTGTTGGAAAGAATTGTGCGTTAGATAAGGTACATACTGCTGTTTCTTTTTTTAGTACTTGTTGGCTCCTTAATTAAGGTTATTATTTCCTTAAATCTCTCTCTCTCTCTCTCTCTCTCTCTCTCTATATATATATATATATATATATATATTATTGAGGACCATGATTGCAACCATTAACAACATAAACTGATTGAAGGCATCCCAAAGCTAATTCTAATACCCAAGCATTATTTTGGCACATATCAGATGATGTCAAGACTACTTGCAAATTTGGATAGGCATAGGCTTGCTACCAAATCATGATCTTTATTTATTATGTCTTTCATCATCAAGTAGGTTCTGCTCAAAATTCTTTAGTTCTATTTATTTATTTTTTTGGTGTTAGGGGCAATTCTGTAATTTTTGTTTTCTGGACAAGGGATGTGCGAGTGGTCCATGGGGACTTATGTTGGATTTTATCAAGTAATTGGATTTTTATTTGCAAGTTTAGTTATTTAGTTTGGGCTTAGTAGTAAAGTCCTGGAACCCACATCTTATTAGGGTTTCAAGGAGTCCAAGTTCTAGTAGGCTTAGGTGTTAGACACGTTTATATATATAATGTAAGGACTTTGATTAATAATGTATACATTTATGAAGAATTCAGCAACCCCGGTGTGATGCTTAGGTATGTTTATGCCAATATTAAATCTGAACTGGCAGGTGGGGTCGTGTATCCTTGGTTTATCTGGGTCCAAAGGGCCCTACCTTGGTGAGGATCCATGTCATCAAAAATAAAATATATAAATCTGAATTTGAGATCTATTCATACCCTAAAATTCTAATATCTGAAAGCCTAAACCACCAGTTCATCAATCAGCTCTCTAAAACCCTCTAAACACCATAAGACTGTTTATGCTTACTGTTTGCAACCTAGACCAGCCCCCAATCCTCAAAATTTTCTCTTTGTTTCTTCTCCAAATCCTAACCTTTCCCTACACTTTTTAAACCCATACATTCCCTAATGTTTTATTTCCTTTTCCCACCAAAACCCTAACCCTAGTTCTTTAATAATCCCTATAACTAGTAGCTGTCCAGAAATTCTAAATCAAATTTGGCTTCGTTACCCGTTGTCCTTTCTCTCTCTCTACTCCATTGATGTCATACATTTATTCATCCATTTGTGGACTGTGTACATTTCGCAACAGTGCGAAAAAGTTTCCAATCATTCTTATGACTTATTCAGTTTGTTTGCTTATCAATTACTTCCTGCATACCACTTTAAAAAAAAGTAAAAAATTTAATTCATTGTCTTTTATTTTTTATTTTTGAAGATACAAGTTTCCAAAATGACCCTCATTAATTTAAACTTCATAGAAAGAGAGAAAGTTATCAACATTATGTTATTTACTTTTCAAAGAGGATTATATTTTGGGACATCCCAAATAGAATACAATGACAATCATGTCTTCATCCCATAATCTTGGGGTTATTTATAAACATATAACTTGACCATTTTTGCTTAATAATACTATTTTAAAAATGATTTTGTTAATTAGGATTGTTTTTAAAAGTATTTGGGGATATAACCTTTTTTTAAAATTCTAGCATGAAACTTGTTTCTTGACGAGTTGCACTGCAAACAAGGAACTCAAGATTTGACTCGTCTCTCAAGAGATGAGTTTCACTACAACATGAAACTTGTCTCTTCAGAAGACTAGTTCAGTGCCGAAACTTGCCTCTCCAACATACAAGTTTCAATAAGGCTTTTACCAAAATAACTTTCAAATATTGCTATATTACTAAATAATTTTTTAAAAAAGTATTATTTGGCAAAAATGGCATAGAACTTACTCTTAGAATCTCATTTCAATCTATGCCTTTTTTTTTTTGGGTTTGCTTTGAGGCATCTCATCTATACTTCCATTTTGTTATGGAAGGTATTTTTTATACATTAATTTGCTTGTGAAATTTTCAATACTAGATTCCACTTTATGGCCTTGCTGCTGTGACATGAATTCTATTAATGTGCTTGTTTGTGTATCAAGACATTGTAAGTTAAATTCTCATGTTGTACTAATTGTATACATCTAATCACATTGTTTATCTGAGAACTGCATATATGTACTTGATATGATTCTAAATTGTACATTGACCCGTGAGAGTTCCAGTCATCTGCTGCTTGTCTTTTACTGATAGCATTTCAAGTCATACTCTAGAAGCAATTTTCTTAAAAGGAGCCTGATTTGCTGCCCCACTCTATCATGTTGTTGTTTTAGAAAGTTTGAATATGGTCATGGTGCCATGCATCTATAGCTGATATGTACACGGTCAGCTCTTTCATATTGCTGATTGAATCTTATATATGTATGCCTTCTGTAGCAGACTAAAGTAAGGAGATTGCAGGATGTAATGGTACCTGGGTGTCAACCACAGAAAGTTCCTGGAAATGATATTATTGTTCCAGATTGGTATACTCTTGCAGAAAACAAACTTGGTCTTCATAATTAGTTTTGAGGTCTTCGCTAGGTGCAAGTTCTGGATATCCTGCGATATATTTTGGAAGGATCTTACCAAGTCCATGAAATTTTGGATATCTGAAGATTTGCTGACATTCCTCTCCTTAGTTTAGTATCATTAGTAATTAATTTTATTTTATTTAAAAAATTGCATAAAGGCAATAATTTCTTTGATGAAGAAAAATAAGGTTTACTGTAACAAATTGTCCATGTTTATATGTGATGTCTCTAGCCAATATTTAATAGACTAATAGGCAGAAGTTCATTTTATAAACGGATAATGAGAATCTCTCCAACCTATGCTTATTCAATAATATCATTCATTCTCTCATCTAGTGTAAACAAGTTTAAATCTTAGTTGCTATTCTCTATTTAATACTTCTAGTTAGGGCTGTTCATCAACTGCCTGTCCCCAACATAACTGGCCACTGCCAAGTTGATCAAACTGCTAGATGGGGCTGCGGACAATGAAGGAAGCGGTAGTTGGTGAGGGTTAAGGTTTTCTGATACCGGCCGATTTGAAGCACGTTTCTAGTTCTTTGATTCCGACAAGGAACCAAATTGGCCGCCCCTAACTTACATATATAAATTTCAATCTAAATACCTCTAGCTCTAGATCTCATATGCATTCTCTCTCTCTCTCTCTCTCTCTCTCTCTCTCTCTCTCTCTCTCTCTCTAGACACCTTATATCTACTTCTTCTCAACCCAGATCTACACCTCCAGATCTCCAAATCTACTTCTTCTCAACATGAATCAGGGCCAACTCAATCAACAAGGACAAGGTAAGATCTGGGTTTGATTAATTGTGGGTTTATAACTCAAATCTCATCTTGGTTTGATCAATCACATGCTGTGTAATTTTTTTTCTCTCTCTTAGTCTCTTGGTTTGTGATGTTGATCAATGGGTTTTAATATGCAACTTTCAAATTTCTCTCATTGATGTGCTTGGTGGTAATTACCAACACCAACATGCCAGATGATTGACCCCTAGTGGGGTTGATCAGTGTCAATCAGCCCTTTTCCGACACCGATTGTTTGGTGTGAAAATCCCCTAAAACCGGCTCGCACCATCCGATGAACACCCCTTCTTCTAGTTGTGTAAAGGATTGTGATATGTCTCCCCAAGATTGATCCAGGGATAAAGGAAGAAAATGGGAGGAGATGCGAGACACCGTGATCTTGAGGTGAACATAGACCACGTGAATAAGTGAGGTCATATTAATTGCCTCTCAAAATGTGCAATTCGACTGATGACATTTGATCCTCTAGATTAAGGGTTTTACATGAATAAAATTAGTCAAATTGCTAGTTTTAGAGGCATTAAACATGGTCTCACCCATTTATAGGAGTTTGGCCTAATAAAATAGGTGGGCTAAGGTCATGGTCTCTCACACTACACTACACAATGTGGGACTTGACAAGGACAATAGGAATATAAGGGGAGAGATGAGGTTGTGGTGAGCCTTAACTAAGCTATATAAGTGATTATGAGTAGCCTTACTTATAACTTGACTAATCCTTTCGAGGTATAAGCATAAGTGTGACTAGCACTTTTCTTAAGTCGTTATATCACCACATGTGCATGGGTTAGGCTGGAAGATTTCTTCAACTCAACCCAACTTTGTTGGGTTGGGAAATTCCTAACTAAACCCAAACTATTACATATGTAGAAACCAACCCAACCCACATGGTGTGGGTTGGTTGGGTCAATGGGTTATGCTTACATATCTCATACCTTGTAAAAATTGGACTTTCATCAACTATTTAAATATTTTTTTAAAAAATTATTACAATTCATGTAATGTGCATAAATTTTATTTAAAATTCATCAAAACTAATTCTTAAAATACAAGAAAAATTTTAAAAAACTAAAATAAGTATAATATACTTATATATATAGTGGGTTGGGTTGGGTTAGGTTAGATGAGTTGAAGAAACTATCAACCTGATGATACTTTGTTTCAGTGGGCACGTGTTTGGGGTTTTACGAATTGTATTTCCATTTTTGATTTCTTAGATTCTATTACATTGAGTCTTTGAACCTGTTGTAATTTTTCTTGATTAGAATGTTCACCATTGTGAACATGATGCCAGTTTTTTTGAATAAAAGTTTTATTACCTATTAAAAAAAAAAAAGAAACTATCAACTTGACTCGACTCACATGAGACTCAATATAAAATTCCAACTCAACTGAACCAACTAATGGACAAAAATGAATTGAATGGTTTGGGAATAATGTAACCCAACATAATATTTTTACGATGCCTCTATTATAAAAAAGTAATTATTCAAAATTTCTTGTTAAATTATATACAAAATTTTTATGTCAAATATTGGTATATTGAAATATATGTAGTTGATTTTTGTTATATTTGTTCATGATATTTGTAAATTTATAAACGAATTGGGTCAGTATTGTCTAGTTGGTGGGTTGGATACATACCCCTAATTGCGATGAGCATTTCTAGCATCTCTTTGATCATCTATTACTGGCCGGTAATCAAGGAAGTAAGATTAGCTACCTCAGTTCCCCATCTCTCCATGTGATTGTTTCCCATGTCCTGTTATCATACCAAGTTCATATGACCGCCTTGGTTATGTGAGGCTCTTGTGACAAAAGGGAAAATTATGGAAAAGCAAGTAAATGACAAATAAACTTTCTGATTATGCTTTGAGGGATAATTGGGACCCCTAACAAGCAAAAGCTTGATTTTTTTGATAAAAATTATGATCTCTTTTATATATATATATATATATATATATAAATTGAAGTGTAGCATTTATTGTTACTACGCTCCTGTTGAGTCACCTTATAACCATGTCATTGGTCACATAATTAGTCTTTTTCATATTTATTTTTTACCTTTAATTTTTTTACAATATAAATATATTGACTTTACAAATTCATCTTAGGCGGTTTTAACTTTACATATTCATCTACTTTAATTTTGATATTGTAACTAAAAAATAAATCAATGAAAAATAAAAATAAAAATAAAAGTAGTCTATATATATTCATCTTGGGCGGTTTTAATTTTACATATTATTTTGTCCCTTCATTTTCCTTTATTTTGGCTATTTTTATTACCATCCTCTTACTATAAATTTGTCACTCTCTTCCATTCTATGCATATTTTTCCCATACAAAAAATTTTATTTCTCTCTCTCATTCTCTATTTTTTTTTCATTTATTGTTGAATTTTTTTCCTGCATCTTTACCTTAGACAATTAATGAATATTTGTGTTTTTTAGAACTCTTTTTTTTTTTTTTAATTTTCTATAAAAAGGTATTCACAGGTCTTACTTAATCATTGATGTTCAAAAAAATACAACTTGATAACTGCCCATTGGAGGATCTCTTACTAGAGGTTTGTACCATTATTTTCCTATTATTGACTAATTCATATGTTTTACTTGATGCAAATTTTTTTTTTTTATCATTTTATTTACAACACTAAATACTTTTAATGAATGGTGTTTGATGTTGGTCTGAATTAGGGAAAATCATATACAACATGTCATATTTTGTGTTGTTTTCAGATTTTAGTTTATTTGGAAAACAACAGAAAAATTTGGACAAGCTGATAAAGAACAGTTAGTGCAGTTGAAGACAGTGGTCTTTGTATAGTTTCCTTTTACTATTTGTAAATATTTTGTTTAAAAAATTAGTAGCAAATTGTTATGTCTTTGTTATATGATGTTCTTAGATGCTTGAGTAATTTTTTTAAGTATTTACAAATATTTTATATTGTTCTACATTTTCCTTATCTTATTAGTATATTCTTTGATATCTTTAAGAAAACAAATTCAAATTTTTGTTTAAAATTATTTATTCATCTATTCATTTTCCACACATTGGATTAAATTTTAGATTAGATTATGACAGCATTAACACAGTAATTCTTCTTTTTTCAAAAGAAAATTCTTTACTTTTTTCCCCTTTGAAATTGTACTTTTGTTTTTTTTTTTTAAAGGAAAAAGATTTACAAATTTTTTCCCTTTCATTTTTTATTTTGAATTGTAGTTTTATTGAGTTTTATTAATTTTTTAGATAGGTTTATCGGTGTTTTAAATTGTATGGCAAAAAAAATTGGGTTTGAGAAGGTTTGTTTAAAGCTAAAACACTAATGTTCAAAGTTTATATACTTTTTAAGTATACAAAATATATTATAAATAAATTTTATTAAAAAATAAATATTTACGCTAATTCACCTTTTGAATTATTGAAAAAAAATGTATTATTTTGATTTTGGTATGATATAAATTATATATATATATGAATTACATTACTGTTTATTAAATTAGTCCAAATAAAGAAATAAATAAATTTGATTAGAGCACCCTAAAAATATTATCACGCACAACATGCGGGGTCCGCGACTAGTAATAATAAAGACACAAACCATCAATGAATGAACAAGGCCATGAAACCAAGAAGAAAACACTTGCCGACAATTTACAACCGTACTAGTCAGTTTTTATTTTGGGGATTAGTCATGATCAAAAGTAAGATATACTTAGAAAGTTTGTTTAAAGCTAAAAGAATAATGTTCAAATTTTATATACTTTTTAATTATACAAAAAATATTGCAAATAACTTTTATTAAATAATTAATATTTTTGCTAATTTACCTTTTGAATTCTTGAAAAATATTGTATTATTTTGATTTTGGTACGATATAAATTATATATATTAATTATATTATTATTTATTAAATTAGTTCAAAATAAATAAATAGATAAATTTGATTAGACTATCTTAAAAATATTATCACGCACAACGTGTAGAGTCGGTAACTAATAATAATAAAAGCACAAACCATCAATGAATGAACAAGGCCATGAAACTAGGAAGAAGACACTTGCCGACAATTTACAAACGTAATAGTCAACTCACGATTAAAAGTAAGATTTACTTAGTGGTGGATTTTATTATTGTATTTTTCCTTTTATGAGCTTAAATATGGAATGTTGTATTCTGACCTATACCAAAATTAATTGGTATCTTTTTGCTGAATTAAAGGCTTTATAATTCAATAACATATTAACATTGCCCTGTTTCCTTGTGATGAATGATGAGATCTAAGATTTGAGTCTATCTCTTCCAGTTGATTTAACAACTAAACAAACTTATTTTTAAAAAAGAAGATAATATGTTTTAACGTCATGTGGCAAAACGTTAGAGAAGCCACGAAGGTCGCGACAGAACACTTTTTTCAATCACAATAATGCTATCCTCCACCAAAACCAAATTAAGTGCAAACAAAACCATGTGTGTGATGGTGAAATTGACCCCACTTCCGATCTTATAAATACATAATATCCTCAAAAGATAATTCTTCACACACTTATCATATCCTCTATTCAATAGTTTGGTCATTTCTGAGAAAAGCTTAGCATAATGTCTCATCAGCAGGGTCATAAAGAGCAACCACCACATGGAGGTCCTGGTCCTCAAGGACCTGGGCAACATGGAGGCCCCGGCGGTCGTGGTGAAGGTCAAGTACAGCCTGGCGGACATGGTCATGGCGAGGGACATAAAGATGGGCAAGGTCAGGGTCCTCAAGGACCTGGCCATCAAGGACCTGGCCATCAAGGTGGCCCTGGTCAGGAAGGAGGTCATGGTGAGCATGGTCATGGAGGTGGAGGTGGAGGTGGAGGTCACCAACATTAAAGAGAGTACTATATATCCTCCTGGGATACATGCTACCTTGCCAAGGGTAGTACCTAAATAATATTAGCAAATAACTTGCTCTTTGCTTTTTAGCTAACTTGCAAGCCAAAGACCAAAAAGTACCATGTGTACGTATGTGTGTGTAAAAAAAGTGGAATCTAGATGATTGAGGTTTAGATATCATATGTTGCAGAAATTGATGCTTATGTAATGGTTCTAAACTTCTCATCTTGTAATGATTCCGTATCGTATATGATGTTCTCATCTTTGGGAATCTATGTGTGTAACTATATGAGAATTACCAATGAAATCTTTGCCTTCATCACTCCGACTTCTTCTATTCCACCAAAACATCATAATATTGGTCATAAAAAGGTTAAGCTGATCTTTTTTTTTTTTTAATGATTAAATATGTATTAAGAAGAAGAAGGCCAGGGCTAGTCCATCTGCAGTCTCAAGAACAAGAGCAGGGAGAGTAGACATGAGGAGGGCCCCAGGAAAGGAACAAAAAGAGGCCCAGGCAACTAAAAGCATGGCCAAACCAAAGCTGTTAACATATTAATTACATGGGAGAAAGAACAAAATTAAGCCGAGCAGCAAGAAGAGGTTGCAAAGATCAAGTTGATGGTTAGAAGTTTTTACTGGTAGCATTAGCATTTAGCATTTAGCTGCAATACTGATTGTTAGGCAAAGATCTAAGTTGTTGGTTGTGAGGAAGGCAATGATTGAAGCAAGAAAGATGCATGGACTTGCAAATATAGATTTTGTTGATTACATCACTGGAAATTATGAGCCTAGTTGTGATAATAGGCCTTAGAAAGCCTTACAACTGAACATAAAATTAACCGACACCTAAATGATAAAGAAACAAACTACTGCTCTGTTGGAAAATCTCCAAAACAGTGTTATTGACAAAACTACAAATACTTAACAAATATCAGATAACAACCAACAGCTAAGATAAAGAGAACAACTAACCAAATAACTCCTACAAATCAATCAACCAAATAAATTATCAGATTCAGCTTATCCCCTTGTGTAGTATCATGTAATTGCTGTCTGAATAACAGTCCATAACATTGTGTAATGAAAGTAGACGTACATAGAACCAGAGAAAATAAGCACCCAAAAAGCAAAAGATAAAAAAAAAGAAAAAGCAAGATGCATTATTGAAAACACATACACGTCTGTATATATTTAAAAGTTGAAGCGTAACATTTATTATATCTACGCTCCTTTTGAGCCACATTAGTAGTCACATCATTCACCTATTTTCAACGTTCTCTCTCTCTCTCTCTCTCTCTCTCTCTCTCTTTATTTATTTATTTTTTATAACTTTTGAAAGTTTAAATAGTGTGTAAAAACACTAATGAATGTTTAGACTCCCAAATACAAAAATACCAATGCAAGCTTATATTCAAATAATATATGTGCGGAATATGAAATATAAGCAATACCCAATTTGACAAACTACTTTAACACAAAATTAATCTCAAACACAGCAGCAATTAATGGTTAAAGAGTAAGAGAAGAGAGATGCAAATACAAAGATAACACCGGCACGTGTTATCGAAGAGAAAACTAAAGACCTCGGCGAAAAACCTCTCTACCGCCCTCCAAGCGGTAAAATGATCCACTAGAGAATAAAGTTGGGATACACGAATAGAAATAGACCTTCTAAGCCTAATTTACCCAATGCACCTAAGCCTTCCAAGCTTCTTGCTTCAACAGGGTTACGCCGACCTTGTCTTTTCTAGCTTACTGGATCCCGCAAAAAGCTCCACATTGCATCCGCCATCCTTGGCATCTTCCAATGCTTCCTAAAACTCCAAAAACAATCTTAACACTCTAAATGGGTGTGGGTTGTGTTTGGGTATAAATCTCCTCTCAAAGGGTATAACAATGGGAGAGGAAGGAAAAGAGACTACAAAAATTTCTCTCTAAGAATGAGTAGCTCTCTCTCTAATAAGGTGGGTGTGTTGTAGAAACCCCTGTTAGGGTTTTTCTCTCAATAGACTCATTTTTCAACACAATACATTTCGTGGGTATAAGGGTATTTATAGTAGTGTATGTGAGGAATGTGAAAAGTCAGTTATCATCCAAACAAGGCATTCTGGTGACTTGACCTTGCGATTGGAACAAGTCGCGAGTTTGAGTCGCGAGATAACTTCCAGGCCAGTCTGTCATTTTTTTCCTGTAGTGTTCCAACTATCGTGACCCTTCAGTTCCCTGTATGCTTCACTGAAGATATGTGCACTCAAGATGTGTGAATTTCATGATGTTCATCCTACTATAAACACCCTTAAGAGGCACCCTACTATAAACATGTATTAAGAGGCATGTATTAAGGGTGGATTTCATGTGTGCACTCAAGATGTGTGCACTCAAAGATGTGTGCACTCAAAGGACGTACCCTACTATAAACACCCTTAAGAGGCATTTTTTCAAACACCTAGCGTGCACACTATGAACAACAATGTAAAACAATGCATGAACATTATGAAATCCACCCTTAATACATGTTCTTTTTGCCACTGGGGGCCAACATCCAAAGCAAATCATAAAAGAAACCAATCCCATACAAAAATTTGACAAAAATTAAAAATTTTCAACTCCTATGATGAAAATCCCAACTAAGTGCACAAAACTCTCTAAAACATAATCTAAGGATCCAAATCAATGAAAAGAGTTTAAAATTACCTTAGAGATGTTAATGGAATGCAAAACCATTCAAATTAGTTGGGTTTTGATGTAAAAATATTGAAAGAGGGGTTTTAGAGAGGATGGGAGAGGTTTAAACCAGGTTTTCCATAAAAAGCCCTTTAAAAAATTGTTTCTGGACATTTCACGACTGGCGAGTCGCGAGCTGAGTCGTGAGTGAGTTGCAAACCATTCTGTATAAACTTGCGACTGGATTTCACGACTGGGCGAGTTCCCAAAACGAGTAGCCAAAACTCGCTACTCGCGAGAGTAGCCAGAACGAGTAGCCAAAAATTCTGACACTTGTTTTTCAACATAAAACTTGCTTAAAACAATGAAAAACAAAGTAAACATTAAACATGAACACAAAAAGTGATAAAAATCACTTCCAAATATATATAAAATTATCAAAAATCTTTTTGGTTTGATCCATATATAGATGAGCACACACACATCACATTTAAACAAGTACAATCGAACAAATGAATAAGGCATTCATTGAACATTAGGCATGTGTGTTGTGTGTGTGTATCAAATGTAGAATAGTCCTTAGTCTAGAGTGAAACTTCAATGATCAATTTAATCAAGTCGTACACAACTAGTATTAAGTCAAGTAGTCTATCTCAATTATAGAAATGAACATATATGACCTCCCATAAAAAAAAAAAGATTACATATCTTTGAATTTTTTCATTTGTCTTCTTTACAATTCATAACATTTGATCATTTTTTATCTTTATATCTCTTTTTGAGATTAATGCCTGAAATTTTTGATATTTCAATTTGATGAACAAGCCTTTGGCTTTTGGGCACCATACATTTTTAATACAATTCGCTTTCCTTTTTTCCTAGTCAAATACTAGTATGTGCGATGGCTTTTGCAACTCGTTATCTCTTTAAGAGATTTGACATTTGTTGAGCTACAAGCAAAAAAAAAAAAAAAAAAAAAAAAAAAAAGAGTGGGAAGAGATATAGGCACAAGTCTACCCATGTATCAAAACCAACATGACTATTGACTAATCATTCATGACAAGCTTGAAGATCGATTTACAACAATCACACATAGATGTCAAGATTTTTCTTACAAAGATAGATGTGCATACATAACAAGCTAAGCTTATAAATGCACTAAGCCATTTGTACGAAGGTACTAGGCCAAACACACATGTGATATGTGCTCAAACATATACGATCAAACTTTTTGAATTTTTCACTTTTTATGTGGTTTTGAATTTTTTACTCAAACAAAACTAAAACATAAAAGTAAGATCAAAACAAAAGTAATGCATATAAAGAAATGCAAGATGCACACAATGCATGAAAATATGGCATTCAATGCAAGAAGGGTCCTACAAAAATTGAAAGAATTAGATCAAGGACCAAAAGAGCAAAAGCTCAACCATAGGAACCCTTCCTCATCCAAACACAACGATTGTTTGGAATGAGTGTCTCATGAGAAGTGAGATGAGGGTTGGAAAAAAGAGAACCGGAGATGCACATAGACAAGGAGTTAAGAGCATTAAAGACTTTCTTTAACAACATATTATTTTCACTCAAAACTGGTTTACCCTTTTTAGCACAACTTCCAAGAAGCTCAAGTTTCTCTTTTCTTTTGATTCTTTTAAGAGTATGAAACTTAGAGCAATGAGATCTTAGATTACCAAAAGCACCATAATGGTGACAAACAATGTGTTTAGGTCCACTAGGCTTTTTGAAAAGGGATCTAGCAACATGATTTTGTTCTCTCTTCAACTCATGACAAACGATTGTTTGGAATGAGTGTCTTATGAGAAGTGAGATGAGGGTTGGAAAAAAGAGAACCGGAGATGCACATAGACAAGGAGTTAAGAGCATTAAAGATTTTCTTTAACAACATGTTATTTTTACTCAAAACTAGTGTACCCTTTTTAGCACAACTTCCAAGAAGCTCAAGTTTCTCTTTTCTTTTGATTCTTTTAAGAGTATGAAACTTAGAGCAATGAGGTCTTAGATTACCAAAAGCACCACAATGGTGACAAACAATGTGTTTAGGTCCACTAGGCTTTTTGAAAAGGGATTTAGCAACATGATTTTGTTCTCTCTTCAACTTATGACATTGAGGTCTTATATGACCAATCACACCACAATGGTGATAAGTTGGAACAAACTTAGATCCATCCAAAACCTTAGGTTGAGACTTAAATGGAGGGTTTGACTTAATAGCCTTTCTCTCCACCTTTTGATTTCTATTGCGTGGAGGAATGTACACCGATTTGTCCTTTGAGATAGAACACATAATAGGCACAAAATTGGGTATTACAACATAATTGCAGCAAATATTTTCATCCTTTTTAACAGTAGGTTCAGCAATCAAATGCTTGGCATGCATCTTAAGAGAGTCATTTTCACATTTTAACTCATCAACAAGTTTGTTAGACAAAACAAATTTAGCATCCAAGTCCATATTCAAACATTCAAACTCTTTCAGCTTTTCAAGAGAATTTTCAGCAAGTTTCTTATATTTCTCAACCAATTTGTTGGATTCATTGAGCTTAGCAATCAAATCATCATTTTCACAAAATAACTTGCTCAAATTCTTATGAAATTTCTTACCATTTTTCTTCAAGAGTTTGATGTTAGGAATATCAACAACACCCAAAGATTAATGTAACATAGCATCACAATCATGAGGATTATCACTCATAGATGCATTTTCACAAACACGTGGTATGTTACATTCATCAACATTCAAAACATGCATAGAAGCATACAAAGAACTATCCATGGCAAATACACACAAGGGGTTAAGGATCACACTTAGGTAATGAAACCAATATAAGTGTACCCGCTTTGATACCAATTGAAAGTTTAAATAGTGTGTAAACACACTAATGAATGTTTAGACCCCCAAATACAAAAATACCAATACAAGCTTATATTAAAACAATATATGTGCTAAATATGAAATACAAGCAATACCCAATTGGCAAACTACTTTAACACAAAATTAATCACAAACACTGCAGCAATTAATGGTTAAAGAGTAAGGGAAGAGAGATGCAAACACAAGGATAACATCGGCACGTGTTATCGAAGAGGAAACTAAAGACCTCGCTGAACCTTATCTTCTCTAGCTTACCGGATCCCGCAATAAGCTTCACGTTGCATTTGCCATCCTTGACATCTTCCAATGCTTCCCAAAACTCCAAAAACACTCTCAACACTCTAAATGGGTGTGGGTTGTGTTTGGGTACAAATCTCCACTCAAAGGGTACAACAATGGGAGAGGGAAGGAAAAGAGACTACAAAGATTTCTCTCTAAGAATGAGTAGCTCTCTCTATAATAAGGTGGGTGTGTTGTAGAAACCTCTCTTGGGATTTTTCTCTCAATAGGCTCCTTTTTCAGCACAATACATTTCGTGGGTATAAGGGTATTTATAGTAGGGTACGTGAGGAATGTGAAAAATCAGTTTTCATCTAAACAGGGCATTCTGGCGACTTGACCTCGCGATTGGAACAAGTCGCGAGTTTGAGTTGCGAGATAACTTCTAGGCCAGTCTATCATTTTTGTCCTATGGTGCTCTAGCTGTCGTAACCCTTTAGTTCCCTACATGCTTCACACGTGTGCCACTTTGGCGACTTGCTGGTTGCGAGCTAGTCGCGAGATTCCTTTGAGTGCACACATCTTGAGTTTTCTTCACATTTTCTCACACACTACCTTTACATAATTTCCACCTAAATACAGGGTTTCTACATGCTGAGTTACAAGCAAATTTGGCATGGAAAAAAGCCAACACATGATTGAATAAATTCAACCTTACAAATTTTTTTATCTTTAATTAATTTCCTAACTTAATATTATACTTTCACAAACTTTTTCCCATCCTTTTATTTTTTCATATCCCCACTACTATCTATCTTAATATCACTTTTCCTCAACCTCTTTATCTTCCTTTATTTTTGGCTTTTCTTATTCCCTCTCATACTATAAATTTATAATTCTCAATTTCATTCTATATATATTTTTACCACACACATAAGGTTATTTCTCTCTCTCAAATTTATATATTTTGGTGGATTTTATTATTATTTTTCTTGCATCTCTAATTTAAGTTGATAAGTTTTTGTATTATTTGAAACTTTACTTTGGGTCGATGTGATTAAGTTATATTTTTAAGTTGTTATCGTTTTTCTTCTCTTTGATTTCATAGATATTATCCTATTGCATTATATATAAAGATAGTATATATGAATATAGTGCTATTTTATTACATAATATAACATGACTTGGATAATTTAGTGTTTATTATAATATTTTTTATTTTTACTTTTTTTTCTTCTCATATTATTTTCTATAAATTTCTTATTATTCTCTCACATTCTCTCTCTATCTCTCTCTCTCTCTCTCTCTCTCTCTCTCTTCATTTTTTAATTCTTTCTTACAACTCTTCTTTATATTGATGAATCATTGTGATTTTTTAAATTCTATTTTGGGTTCATACGTTTTAGTGTTGTATTTTTTAGTTTCCCATTACAAGTAGCATATTTTTCTCTCTTATAATTTTGGTTTGATTTTTGTTTAAGTTAATACTTGATTATTTTGGAAGTAAGAATTTGAATTTATATCAAAACACATTATTGGCAATGCTAATAACAGATCGGCATTCGGTCCACTTCATCAATTTGGTCCGATTCAGTCTACTTTAGTCCACTTTGGTCCAATTTGGTCTACTTCAGTCAACTTGAATTCAATTAGGTCCATTCAGTTTACTTCAGTCAATTCAGTCTATTTAGTCCAATTTGAACCATTCAATCCCATTTGGTCTACTTTGGTCAATTCAATCCTGTTCGGTCCATTCGGTCCATTTAGTCCACTTCGATCTATTCGGTCCAATTTGGTCCATACAATTACAATTACAACCTTCTTCATTGAAGGATGAAGTGATGGTTCATCTAGAATGCACCACAACATCACTTTAGTTATTCTCTCCAATTGTTTCTTGTCAACCTCTTCTTTTAATATAGCTTGCCTAGCTCACCACACTCAAGGTCGTGGTATGCCCATTCTTCAAGAATAACTTCTTTTTCAGGAAGATTATAGTCAACACTCTTTCGACGACATATAATCTCCAACAACACAATTCCAAAGCTAAAGACATCTACTTTCGTTGTCACGGGCATTCTACGATGCCGCTCTAGTGAATCTATGTGTGTAACTATATGAGAATTACCAATGAAATCTTTGCCTTCATCTCTCCAACTTCTATTCCACCAAAACATCATAATATGGTCATAAAAGATTAAGCTGATCTTTTTTTTTTTTTTTAATGATTAAGTGTGCGTTTGGCATGGATGAAATTTGCCAGCTTATTTTATTATTTAACTTATTTTTGCTACTATTTATGGGCTTCACTGTACTTTTTGGTACTATTTATGGGTCCCGCTGTACAATTTCAACTAACTTTTACCTTTATCCACAGTACTTTTAGCAAAAAGTTTTCAGTTTTAGCAAATTAAGCAGATTCCAAACAGACCCAATATTTATTAAGAAGAAGAAGGTCAGGGCTAGTCCATCTGCAGTCTCAAGAACAAGAGCAGGGAGAGTAGAGATGAAGAGGGCCCTAGGCAACTAAAGCATGGCTAAACCAAAGCTGTTAACATATTAATTACATGGGAGAAAGAACAAAATTAAGCCAAGCCGCAAGAAGAGGTTGCAAAGATTAAGTTGATGGTTAGAAATTTTTACTTGTAGCATTAGCATTTAGCATTTAGCTGCAGTACTAATGGTTAGGCAAAGATCTATGTTGTTGGTTGTGAGGAAGGCAATGATTGAACAAGAAAGATGCATGGACTTGCAAAAATAGATTTTGTTGATTGCATCACGGGAAATTATGAGCCTAGTTGTCATAATAGGCCTTAGAAAGCCTTACAACTAAACATAAAATTAACAAACACCTAAATGACAAAGAAACAAACTACTGCTCTGTCGGAAAATCCCCAAAACAGAGTTGTTGACAAAACTACAAATACTTAACAAATATCAGATAAGAACCAACAGCTAAGATAAAGAGAACTACTAACCAAATAACTCCTACAAATCAATCAACCAAATAACCTATCAGATTCAGCTCATCCCCTTGTGTAATGAAAGTAGACGTACATAGAACCAGAGAAAATTAGTACACAAAAAGCAAAAGATAGAGGAAAAAAAAGTAAGATGCATTATTGAAGACACATACACATATAACTTGAAAGAAAATTAGAAGGAAAAGTTGACTACTTTGACAAACCAATTTTCAAACTATCACTCCTTACTCCAAACACCAGATGGTACTGAGCGACTTGGAGGGTTTGGGATATCCACCGTCCCCTTTAGCATTAGTACAACCTTCTTCATTGAAGGACGAAGTGATGGTTCATCTAGAACTCACCACAGCATCACTTTAGTTATTCTCTCCAATTGTTTCGTGTCAACCTCTTCTTCTTTTACTAGCTTACCTAGCTCACCACACTCAAAGCAGTGGTATGCCCATTCTTCAAGAATAGCTTCTTTTTCAGGAAGATTATAGTCAACACTCTTTTGATGACATATAATCTCCAACAACACTGTTAGGATGAGTGTTTGTTGGGCTAATAGCTATAATTTAATTGTGTGTTTTTGTTTTGTCTTTATTGAGATAAGATTATTGGAAAATGTAGCATTTTGCTGTCTGTGCTAGAAATTTGAGTATTGGGGTAATCATTATGAGTATTTGGTTCTCTCATGGTTCTTTTGACTCTATCTAGTAACATTGGGGTCAAATTATGGTTGAATTTACTTAGTTTCTTCATTCTTTTATGATTTTTTTTTCATATGATATAATTAAATATGCTTTTATTATATACTAGCGGCATACTCGTATTAAATATGCTTTTCAGACATTCTCCTTACTTTGCAAAATCATCAATCATAAATGTTATGATGGGTTTAAATGATCTCACAGTAACACTCTTTGCAATATGGACCCTCGGATTGGTGAGGAACCAGAGTTTGTGCGCCCTGGTCCCATTGATAATTCAATGTTGACGCAACAACCAATTTATCGATCAACTAATATTTGGAATGGCGAGGTGAAATATCTAGTTCTAATAGCCGCTTTAATTTTTACATTCTCTTTGACTTTTAGCAAGTTCTTTTAAAGTTGTATATCTAGTTCTAACAACCGCTATAATTTTTATCAATTTTGCAAGACTGGGGCCCACTTGATTGCCGTGGTTGCTCTAAGGAGTTGGCAAAGATATCGATGCTGGACAATCAGGTGATAGACATTATCAAGTTGGTGGGGTTAGAAGGATTGTTTAGGGTCTCGTCCAGAGAGATAGAACATGGCGTAATATCGGCCCTAGTTGAGCGATGGTGGCTGGAGACCCATACATTCCATTTTCCACATGGTTTGGTTGGAAAAAAAGTTGAAGACAGCTGTCTTTAGAAGCCCCATGTGCTTTGCCACAAACACAAGAGAGAGAGATAGTAGACTACTAGTCTTTATTTTAGAAAGAAGAAAAGTTGAAATAATTCTTTTTATTTCTTTTTGATTATAAATTATACTATATCTTTTCATAAAATTGTGTTAATTTGGTCTCTATAATTTTTCAAATGAGTTATTAAAAATTTGAAAATGACTTTTAGAAAAAGAAAAGTTCAAATAATTCTATTTTTTAAGATTACACATTTTGTTTGATTTTGGACTTGGGGTTTTGATTCTGAGTTAGCTCTTGTTAGCTCTATAATCGATTTTTGTTGAATATCTTGTGTGCACTATGTGTTTGAATATATTGCTTTGAGAAATATTGTGAGCTGAACTATCTTTTTGGTTGCTGAGAACATGCGATATTTGTGATGATGTGTTTGGTTGATGAGAAAAGGCAAGGGAAAAGAAACTAAGTTAAGGTTTTCAATCAAAATGCTTGGTCATTTATTAATTTTTTTTCATTTTCTTTAGCTTTTTAAATAGAAAGCCCTTTTTTCTTTTTCTTTCTATTTTAAAAAATACGTATTTAGATATGTATGTATAGCTAGTTGTGTTTGGTTGGAGGAAAGAGAAAAGAAAATGGGATTTAAACATTTGAACCTAATGAAAGGAATATTTAGAAAAGGGAAAAGAAATTCTTACACAATGCGTTAGAATAGTTGGGGTTAGGCTTTTCTTTATACTGTTTAGGATAACTTTTTTGTTTTTTTGAATATGAGATATAGAATTTCCTTTTCTTTTATTTGGGTTTCTTAGCTACCATATAGATTTTTGGGCTTCTTAATCTTACATATCAAAGTTCCCTAATCTTTTCCTTTTTAAATTTGTTATTTGATTTAATTTTTTAATCTTATTCTAATCGTACTACTCAAATCACAAACTTCAAACAGGTACATTCGTTAGAGAATAGTTATATTACAAGTACATTCAACAAAAACTAAAAAGTTAATTGTGCCGATACAACGTAGTCAATTTTCCTAAGATTTGCGGTCAACACAACAAAAACGTTGTTCATAGAAGCATGCCTGAAAAATGTAGAATAATAATGTTAGGAGACAAGATAGTAAACATTAGATAAACATAGAATCAACCACAATTATTTAACCAACTCAGAGCTTTTTGCCATCTTTCACCTACCTAGTTTGGAACATGATCACCTGTGGAATCGCCACAGGACTGCGGACATTTTCTGTGGTTATGCCCAGAAGCATGACACAGTCCACATGTCTGCTTGGGTTGACTCTCTATCAAATCTGCGTCCTCCCATTGCTTTCCCAGTTCTCGATCCTTATTCTTCACTCCATCCATCTCATTCCTTGTTCTTGACTTCACTGGTCGACCTTTGGCCTGCAACAATTCTGGATTAGGCAACCACTTTGGCCCCATGGCATCCTTCCATAATGACTCTGACTTAGGAACTGCAAAAGCATGTGAATAGTGTTAATGGCATACTCCAAACTATAACATGGGTGCAAATATGTGGTCGAATCAATGCTTAGCACATCACATGCTCTAATTGCATTTGAACACGGAATCTTAATGTTTTGACATTTCCCCCAACTACATGTTCTTTCTAGTAACTGAACTTCATAACTGTGGTTTCCCCCTCCAGTGCTATAGATGTTGTGTGAAGTAACTACTTGATATATTGTACGTTTATTGCTAAATGCCCTGACACAGTGTTTCTCATATTTACGCCTATTTTCCAAATACGTGGGCATGGCATATGTATTCCATCTCTTGCCCTCCAACAAATTATGAGTAATTTCTTTGTGTCGGTCGTGGAAATATGCAACAAGTTTGGACTAAGTGAACTCAACCATTGTGGCAATAAGAAGGCCCCGTGCACCTTTCAGTACACCATTAAAGCACTCTGATATATTGGTTGACATTGCCCTAAAACGTCTCCCATCATCATATGACTGGGTCCACATATCCACAGACTCGCTCATTAGGTATGTGTATGGAAGATAATCTTTTTCCCTGCCGTTCTTCCCTGTCACCTTCATGTTCTTCCTAATGGTCTCAATTTCCACCTGCTTAATGGACTCCATTATGTTATCAAATTTAACTGCCTAAGTAGCATATCTCACTTTCAACATCATTGACTTTAGAGTCAAGTCCTGAAAATGTGTGTTAAAGTTGCTAGCAACATGTCGAAGGCAATATCTGTGAAATACTCGTGTTCTTCCATCTCTATTTGTAGGCCAGACTGCAATGGCGTTTTTGGTACCAAGATGTCGGTCAGATATCATGCAAATACCTTCGTCAGGTATCACATTGCCTATCATATCTCTGAGGCATTGTAAAGACCATTAGTAACTTTTGCAACCTTTGGTAAGACTCACAATCCACAACAGCAAAGGCGAGAGAGAATAGCTTGTTGTTAGCATCAGTTGCCATTGTGACCAACAACTTTCCTTGATATTTACCATACAGATAGGTCCCATCAATACTGATAACTGGCTTGCAATATTTGAATTCATCAATGCATGTGTCATCTACACTGGTGGGTGTGGTACGATAGAGAACTTGGGTATTTGGATTCTAATCAATATATGTCATTAGCAACTTTTACAACCTTTGGTAAGACTCTTCCCAATTCTCAAATATCTTCCTAATCGCCTTTTATTTCGCATCCCATACCTTATAGTAAGAAGGCTTATGGCCATGATATTTCAACTCTATCATAGATCTGAGATGCTTAATTGGGGTAGTGTGATCCTCACCTAACTTCTTAAGGATGTCTGATATAATAAAATTATAATTCATCATTCTACCATCATTTCGCAACCTAATTGGTATCCACGTGTGAGGACTCACATACACGGTGACCATTCATAGTCTGTGGAGATTGGGCTTCATGACTACCGCGACATACCACTTGCTTGACTCATCCACGCATTTCACACAAAGTTTGACCCTCGTCGACCTATTAATCATAAAATGTTTATTTTCCTTGAGGGAATAAATTGTTAATGTGCACTTCACATCCACTTTATTGGAAAAAGTCAACCTTTATCACAAATTCATCCCCTCTCTCCAAGTAGATGAATGGTATCTCAATATTTAAAGGATCAACCATATTTGCCCAAGTATTTGCAGAAAATGACAAGGCAGGAGGTACGTAGGCAGAGATTGTGTTCGTAATGTTTTGGACACTAATAACCTTGTCTGCATTAGGTTCACTACGGTCAAATATCTCATCGTCATCAATGTCTCTCTCAATGTCCCTCTCAAAGTCCCCTCGTTCAATCCTCTTTTCATACTCATCTCTATCGACAAAATCTTCACCATTAATGGCAGTCTCATCAACATAGTCATCATCATCATCGTCATCGTCATCGTCATCATCATCATCATCAACATCATCATCCTCTACATGTGTAAAATACTCATATTGAGCATTTGGAACTGTAACTTGTAAATTTGTAGTTGTTCGTTAGATTTCCTCAATACCAACTTCTGCACGCAGCTCCAACTGTATGTACAACTCAATACCACTTACTTCAGGTATTCTCTTCAACTTGTCAAACATGATCTTTACATGTTTGTCTACTTCTATCTCCATATACTTGTAATTAATCCAGTGCTTCAAGACTTCATGTGGAGAACGATAAGTAATGTGTATGTTGTGTATAGCAGGATTCGCACACAATTCTTCCATAACTATCATCTTCAATTCATCAAGGGTCTTCAACCTACGATCAATTTGAGTGTAATAGCACTTTATATCCGGCCCTTTAAATGGCAATCCCTTGTTCGCATTGGCATTCTTAAGCGGACCATCATGGTATAGGATTATATCAATTACAGTCATTGTGAACCTGTTAGAGTCAAGCGTACTATGTTAGTTAGAAAACATTTTATCTAGTCAAACTACACAAAGTACAAATTCCAATTCATTCAAAGGGCATGAATTTCATTACACATTCGTTACACATTTCATACCCAAATTCTTTTTTGGTCACGCTAAGACTACCTATTTCATATACCCAATACAAAAACGAAAAAAGAAGAAGCCAAAATCCTTGTAAAAGTCTACAACATTTTATCTAGCTACATACCCATTTCATACCCAGTACAAAAAAAAGCCATTTCATTATACATTCAAAGGGCATGAATTACATACCCATTTCATTACAATTCATTTGAAGGACATGAATTTCACTACCCATTTTGTACCCAATAATAAAAAAAAAAGCCAAAATCCTTGTAAGATCATGATAAAGATAAAAGCCTAGAAATGATGAATAAATTTTGATAACAAAATCCATGCAAATAAATACTCAAAAAATTTACACTAACAAAACAAACTTCTATAATTCGCAATATTAGTATCTTAACTAAGTTATGTTAAGTATCTACCAAATAAATAGTCAAACTCTTTAACCCACGCCCAACAACAAATAATACCCAACTGCAATGACAATAAAATCCAAACCTTTACTTGAGATGTAAATTTGTTGAGAGGGAGGAGTAGTGACAGAGAGAGGCAATGTGGTGTGAGAAGTGTGAGTGTTATGGGTGAGTGAGGCAGTGAGTTTCTGAGGAGTGTGAGGAGTATTAGTGGCTAGAAGTGTTATGGGTGAGAGAGAGTGTGCAATGAGTTACTGAGGCTCATATCTGTGTTTATAAAATTTTGCCTAGCAAAAATTGAGTCTATAAGACTCGAGATCCATGTATATTTTAATTGAATTTCGAGTCTATAAGACTCGAGATCCATGTGGCATAATTGAATTTCCTAAAAAAAATCGAGTTTTAAAGACTCGGTTTTTTTTTGTAGAACTCGAGTCTATAAGACTCGAGATCTATGTGACATAATAGTTCCAACTCAGCAACTGGGAATCTTGTCTTTAAGCCTTGAGTTTTATATGGAACTCGAGTTTATAAAACTCGAGATGCTAGTTTACAAAAATCTTTCAAACGCATGTTAACTTATTATATTGTATCCCATCACTATGCTAGCCTGCAAATTTCCCCCTTGCTTTTGTATAAATTTTAGTCAATACTTTGCATGGACCTACTTTACTTGCTCCCAACTTGGAATAGGAGCCATAAGGACACTTTTTTTTAGTCAAAATCACCCATACCAGGTCCCCTTCCTTGAAAATTAGTCTTCTTCAGTGAATATCAGCAGTAGCCTTGTAGTTGCATTGGAATGTTAAATCTGTCATTTATGTTGCTCGTACATTCTCCTTAGAAAGTGGTAAGGGTGCCAAATCTAAGACACTCAAAGGTTTATTCCTATACAAAACTTCAAAAGGAGATGTGTTAATAGTCCAATTAAGAGAAGAGCTGAAAGCAAATTCAACCAAGGGAAGGATACTTTCCCAATTCCTTGGATTTTCTCTAGTCAAGCATCTCAAGAGATTTCTAAGACTCCGGTTGACAACTTCGGTTTGACCATTTGTTTGAGGGTGGAAAAAAGTGCCACCATTCAGTTCCTATCTTGTGCCATAGAGTTTGCCAAAAATGAGCAAGAAATTTTGCATCCTTGTCGGAAACAATAGAAATGGGTACACCATGAAGCTTGTAGACTTCTTTGAAAAATAAAGTAGCCACATTAGAAGCATCCAAAGTCTTCTTGCATGGGATGAAGTGAGCCATCCTGGAGAAACGATCCACTACCACCATGGTTGAATCATTCTTTCCTTGTGTAGGTGGAAGGCCAAGAACAAAATCCATACTAATACATTATGGTTTATTAGGCACTGGAAGAGGTAAATACAGACCTGCATTAGTGGCACTGGTTGTACCCCTTCCTTTTTGACAAACTTGGCACCTTTGAACATGCCGCTTAACATCTTTAGCCATTCTCGGCTAAAAGTAGTCTTGTCTAAGGAATTCTAGGGTCTTTGGTTTGCCAAAATGCCCCAAATTATGTTGTTCAAAAATCATCAACTCCCTTAGAGAACATTTAGGCACACATAATTTCAGCCCTTTAAAAAGAAATCCATCCTTTAACCAAAAGTCAGACTTGGTAGGTTGCTGTCCTTGCTGCAATTGTAGGTATAGATTACCAAAATGTGGGTCATCTTGGTACAGGGACGGATCCAGGATTTTAAGCTAGCAGGGGCCAGAGTTTAAAGAAAAAAAAAAAAAAAAAACTCCAAATAGACATCCATATAGTATTAAAAAATTATAAATACATAAAATCGTTGTTTCTAAATTCATTAAGATGCAATCATCTACCAACAAAGACAAAAACAAAAACAAAATAAAAATAATGTTTTTCTTTTAACACTAGGCCTAGCTAGGATTTTTTTTTTTGAAATTAGAGCATTTACAGTGGTGGTGCTAAAACTTTTATCTTGTAGTATTTCAGAAAGTTATTTTATCTATTTTACTACCTCACTTTACAATACACCAAATATCAAATGTTTTATTTTTATATGATTTCATTTAAAATAATATTAACTCATTAAAATAATAAGGAAGAGAGAGAATTTGAGTTTTTTAATTGAAGAAAGAGATATAATCTTAAGATGCTATGTCCACAGCATTTTTACAACATTTTCACAACAAATAATAGGTGGTTAGTTGTTATTGGTTCAAATTTGAACCTAACACTAAGATTACTTTTTTGTCCCAACAATAACAACCAGTAACAACCTGCCACTTAAGATTTGTTGTAAAAATGTTGTGAAAATGTTGTGGACTTATCAATTCTTTAATAAAATATTGTATTTTATTTTAAACAACTTGCTACAGTCAACTAGTATTTATACCAGTTTACTGTAGTTGCAAAAAATTTAGCTTTAGCTTTTCTAATAACACATGATTTTTTTGTTCTTTAGTAGTAAAATAGTTTTTTTTTGTTGCTAAAATACAATTACCATTGTGAATATTTTTATAATTTTTGTTAAGTTTTTAGGTTGGATAGTTGCTATTTGAGTTAGACTAGCTAGACTGATTGGGAAGAAGGGGGCCTAGCTACAAAATGAAATATAGAATGACTAAAAAAAATATTTTGGACACAGAGGGGCCCGAGCCCCCTTGGGCCCCCACCTAGGTCTGTCCCTGTCTTCGTAATTCTCCTTGAAAACTTCAAAACCAGTGATCTTAGCTTGCATTTCCACCAAGAAATTAGTCCTCCTACTTAACCCATTAGTCAATTTGTTGAGAATTCCTGACTGATGTTTCAATGAGAAAGTGAATTGCTGCAAAAAGTTTACCCACTTTATATGCCTCTTGTTCACATTAGATTGACTACTGAGATATTTCAAAGCCTCATGATCAGTGTGTAGATTAAACTCTTTGTAGGCCAAATAGTAACTCCAATACTTGATGGCTTGAACAATATCATAGAATTTCTTGTTAAGGGTAGAATACCTAAGTTTTGCTTCATTCAGCTTCTTGCTAAAGAATGCTATGGGCTACCCTTCTTGGCTAAGGACACCACCAATTTCCACTCCTAATGCATCACAATTAAGCTTAAAAATCTTGTCAAAATTGGGCAAGGCAAGGATAGGAGCTTCGATGAACTTCCTGTTCAAAAGTTGGAAGCTTTCTTGGGCTTTATCAATTCAAACAAAGGACTTTTTTTTTTAGACAATTGGTGAGAGGTGCTGCAATGTGTTGATACTGTATTTGTCCAGCCTCGATTCATGCGCAAAACAAATGCCAAAATCCAAAAAAAAAAATCGAAAAAAGGTGCAAAATTGCAAGTTTCAAAGCCAAAATGGGTAACTAATAAATACAACATGATTGGATAGTGGATCGAAGGGTCACAACAATTGAAAACCCTTTTAAGAGCAATTAAGGCCAAAACCTTAACTTGGTATGTTCAAAAAGTTAACTTTTTGATCCAACCGTCCGATCGAGTTGAATTTTAGATCGTTTTGTAAGGCATATTTTTTCCTTTGAAATGATAGTTTACCGGCCAAAATCAGAGTTAAAATTGATGAGATATCTACAAAATACCAAAAACCCTAATAAATACTTCAATTAAAAAAAAAAAAAACAACCAATTTTTGGACGAACTTCGCACAAAAAACTGTACTGATTGGGCAAGAACTGGAGCGATTTGGCTAAACTAACTTGAAGTATAAGGTCTTGACTACTTCTCATAAAAATTGAGAACTTGAATTAAATTTGCCTTAGAATTAAGAATTAAAGTTGGAATTACAAAGAAACTGGAGGATTCTATCCAGGTCTAAAAATAAGTTAAAAGTTACATCAAAAACTAATTTTACTCTTACACAACAAGCCTATTTGTAATCTATAACTATTAGGAAATAAAATAGCTAAGTCAAAATTGTAATTAAAGAGGAAACATGGCAGATATGAGAAGTCAAAATAAGAGGGTTGCTAGCTACCCTAAAACTTTAGAAAGAGTGGCTAGCCATTTGGCTTGTAGAGAGTGACTAGTTGTCAATCCTAAAAGTAGAGGAGGGGGGGGGGGTGTTGGTTGGTTGACCTAAAGGTAGAGGGTGGCTACATTAAATCCATAACCAAAAAATAAAAATAAATAAAAAAAACCCATTACCATTATTGTTAAATATATTATGGTCCAAGTGGTCTAAACCAATTATAGTCTTGTAAAATAGGCAACTTAATCTTGGGTTAGTCAATGGTTAGTCTAAGATTAGTCAAAGAGTCTCTAATATATTAACCCTACAATGATTTCATTGCAAACTAATGTCCTTAATAGAATATGTATCCATCAATGGCTTTCATAATGTAGGCCATCATGCTGAATCACATAAACCTTTATGTGTGCTTTCTTTTTCATGCTTCCATTCATCATACAATCATCACACGTAATCACAAAACTTCAACATTTATGATGATAATTAAATCATCTAATTGTGCTAGATTTCCATTCTAACCAAAAGTTTGAGCCATAACATATGAAATCTCCTTGGTAATTAATTAGCAATAATAGGTATCCACTACTAATGTCAGGTGCTATAAAATGCAATAAGTAATAACTATGATACTAGGGAGTCTTTAGTCTCCCATGAATCAATGGCCATAGGCTCAGAAATTGTTGTAGTGACATAACCCATTTTTCTCTTACTTGGCGAACTATGTATGGGTACAATACGAAAAGAGATACAGCTAGTACAACTTACATCTAAGAATTGAGACAACCAGAACTTTCCATTCGGTCGCTCTTTGTGATTTTGGGTTAGCTGCACTTTCTCCTAACCAGTGGAGCTTTTCTGTCCTTGTCTTAGTACAGGTCTCTTGTGATCTAATGGATGCCCTAAAGAGCCAATGGAATAAACTCTCACTTCTGGACTCCGAAGAGGATGGAATCAGATATTCAAACGACTCGACAGTGCCATGCCGTTTACTAGTAGCAAAGTTTTTGACAAAATGATTGGTGAACATTGAATCTATAGTTCGTACTTTTCGCCCTCTTTGGCGAACTCAGATGGATTTCAAGATCAAGGACATGGAAGACAATAAGATGTTTTTGAGTTTGAAGATGAGTGCAACTTAGAAAGGGTTCTGGAAGATTAATCTTGGACTTAACCACAAACATCTGGTCCTTTTTGAGAGAGTAGTGGATAACGTCCCCATATCTGCCCTCGCTTTCCAGTTCTTTTCTTTTTGGGTCCAAATACATGACCTCCTAGTACATTGCTTGAACCTGGAAACTCAAGACGACATTAGGAAGACGCTGGGTACCCTGCTACACATGATAGACATAGAGGAAGAAGGTGGGAAGGGAAATTATTTACGGTGAGGGTTCGTCTGGATATCTCAAAACCCCTTAGTCGTGTTCGAAAATTTTGGTCAGGTTACATAGTAATAGGATGGGCAGCTCTGAAGTATGAACTCTGCCTAACTTTTTCTATTGGTGCAGACTTGTAACCCATGACGAGCGTGATTGTGAACGTTGGTTGAGCAGCAATCGAACCTTGAAGAAGGAGGACCAGCAGTTTGGAGATTGGATGAGGGCAGAAGTTAATCCCGTGGTTCAGAAAACTTCCATCACTGTCCCAAGAATGCGCCTCAATAACTCCAGGCTGCCCAGATGAAAAACTACACTTCCCCTTCCTCAGAACGCTAATTGCACTAGGGGTGGAACTACTAAACCTCCAGGCTCGGTGATAGCGGCGCCACCAAAAAAGACTTCTGTTAGGGAAAGTAGAAAAGCTACCTGAGATATCCTTGATTTCCAGGAAACTCTGAAGGAGATTGGTGAAGAATTAGGAATCGATTCAGCTCCATTCGGCTAATGATCCTAGTTTCCATCTGGGGATAGTTAACTTAAATTCGAAGCTTGGTTTTGAGCAGGAATCCAATGGACCTGCTCAAGTGGAAAGGCATCGGCAGCTCTGAAGTATGAACGTCTGCCCAACTTTTGCTATTGGTGCGGACTTGTAACCCATGACGAGCATGATTGTGAACGTTGGTTGAGTAGCCAATCGAGCCTGAAGAAGGAAGACCAGCAGTTTGGAGATTGGATGAGGGTAGAAGTCAATCCCATGGTTCGGAAAACTTCCATAACTGTCCCAAGAATGCGCCCTAATAACTCCAGGCCACCCAGATGAAAAACTACACCTCCCTCTCCTTAGAACGCCGATTGCACCAGGGTGGAACTACTAAATCTCCAGGCTTGATGATGGTGGCGCCACCAAAACAGACTCCTGTTAAGGAAAGTAGAGAAGCTACCTAAGATATCCCTGATTTCCAAGAAACTCTAAAGGAGATTGACGAAGAATTAGGAATTGATTCAGCTCCATTCCCAGCCAATGATCCTAGTTTCCATCCGGGGATAGTCAACTCAAATTTGAAGCCTGGTTTTGAGTGGGAATCCAACGAACCTGGTCAAGTGGAAGGGCATGGGCCAACACACCTGGCCCATCAGGATTTATTGAGTACACACTCTAATGGGCTTCAGGTAAAGCCCACTCGCTGCCATCCTATACCAACTCAGAGTGCAGATTTGGTTTTAGTCCAAAACGCAACTCAACCAAAGTGGAAGCAAGTGTTACGTTCAAATATAGGAAACCATGAAGTGGTTATGTGTGACTTGGGATCTCGTAGAGAACCAGTTGAAGGGGAGGACATCCGTCCACCCAAACGTCATTCTTCCGATTCCAATAATGTCTCTCCTCCTAACTCAACGGTGGTGGCTATGGCTTAGACCCGCCGACCACAGTGAATTGCATCAGTTGGAATTGCCGTGGTTTGGGGCGACCATGTGCAATTCTGGAGCTCACTGAGTTGGTGAGGAAACACTCCCCCAGAATAGTTTTTCTAATGGAAACCAAATCTAAAGATGGGATGTTAAAACGGCTCTGTGAAAAAATCCACCTTGAAAACCTCTTCATAGTCCCACGGTGCAACACAAGAGGTGGATTAGCCTTGTACTGGAAGAATGGTGTTGATCTTCACGTCCAAAATTCTTCCCGTACATTTATATATGTAGTAGTTAACCCAGGTTTGGATGACGCTTGGTGATTTACAGGTTTTTACGGAAATCCTATCACTGCCAACCGGAACATTCTTGGGTACTACTTAAGCATCTCTGCCTTCAATTTGATCTGCCATGATTATGCATGGGCGACTTTAATGAAATTGTAAAATCAGAAGAAAAAATGGGCAGTGCAAACAAACCAGAAGCTTTGGATTTTCTTTCGAGATCTGGGTTTTGTGGGTTCACCGTTCACATGGTGCAACAATCACTTTAATGGGGCAGTGACATGGATTCGGCTCGATTGAGGGGTAGCGACACCTTCATGGACTCAACTTTTTCCGATAGTTACAGTTCACCATGTTCCAGGATCATTATTTGACCATTCACCTTTATGGCTATGTTCGGACGATTAGAAAGCAAGATTCTATAGGAGGCGGCGTCCCTTCAGATTTGAAACTGCTTGGATGAAGGATGACGGGTGTGCTGGGGTTATCAAAAGTGCATGGGAAGGTCATGAAACGGGCTCACCAATGAATACCTTGGTTAATAAGGTGGATGCTTGCAGAGTTCAACTCCAAACTTGGAGCCAAATGTCATTTGGGAACATCTGCAGGTTACTTGGAAAGAAGCGTAAAGAACTTGCACAAGCAGTAGCTCTTTCTATGGCTGGACACAATCATGGTAAAGGAGGAATGCATGTGGCAACAAAGGTCGAGGGTGGAATGATTAAAATCAGGTGTTAGGAGATATGTAAACCATGTTGGGAACATATGTCAATATTTTATGTAATTGGCTAATCTTTTGACAAAACGCACTTTACTTCTAATTGGGTAGATTTAGGATGTGTTTAATGCTTCAAGGAACAAGATTTCAAGTTTAAGTGTTAAAGACATGCAAGTCTGTCTAAGAATCAAGTGAAGAAGTGCTGGATTTTAAAACTCAACAGCTAGTATCTATCGAGGTTTAAAAGGCTGCTAAAGCTCGAAGCTCGACAGCTACTTGATAGATAGAGTATCTATCGAGGTTTATGAAATTTAGTTTTTCAGAGCTGATTTCACTCAAATCTGTATGTGTTTAGGCCTTCTTTTTTCACAACCCTAAACATATATAAGGATTATTTTAAGGGTTGTCAAAGGTTGCGTGAGTGTGAAGCAAAGTTTTGTTCCTGCAAATTGTGACCGAAGACAGAATTTGCCCTAGTTCATCTTTCTCTTGAAGAAGATGCTGTATTTGTACATCGTCGAGTTTTGTAACTAAGGAGCTTTGTGATCTTCATCGTGTTGATGAACTGAAGAACTTTGCAGCTAACATCTTTCTCAAGTTGGTGATTAAGTCACGTACAGGGATCTGCGCATCTATTGGTTAGTCACGTACTGGTAGCTGTGCATTAAAAGGAGAGATTGTCACTACAGAACAAGTCCAATTGGATATTGGGGTAAGGGTTCAACTGTAGGTTGGTATAAGATACTGAGATTTCTTTACTTGTAACCGCTTGTTGTGATAATAGTGGATTTTCGAGAGTAGTTACCTTAAAATCACCCGGTGGGGTTTTTGCCGTGTGGTTTTCCCCATTCATAAACAAATCACCGTGTCAATTTATTTTCCGCTGCATATTTAATTATTTGGTGATTTGTTTGTGCTGCCACACATATTTTATGTTAATTTGAATAATTAATAACTTAGTAAATTAATTGGTTAATTTATTGCAAGAGGTCAATACATTCTTGGCCTATCATTAGGGGACTTGAACACCAGCTACTTACATAGGGAGCTACCCAAAGGAATTGGCAAAACTATATTTCCAAGTTAATCTTGGACGATGGAACGTGCGTGGAAGATGAACGCGAGACTGGTAAGGTTATGGTGGATTATTTCAAGCCCATTTTCACATCAGCGGCCCCACAGAATTTTGATGCAATTCTCCAAGGAGTTGATCCCAAAGTTACTTCCACAATGAATACTGAGCTGACCAATGCATTCATGGCAGAGGAAGTTGAACAAGCTTTGAAACAGATGAAACCAATGATAGCTCCAAGACCGGACGGCTTGCCACCTATTTTCTACAAGTCTTACCGGAGCACAGTAGGTTTAGATGTTATTGTTACTACCCTTTCAATCCTTAATTCAGGTACTATACCATCACTTTTAAACCATACATTCATATCCCTCATACCTAAAACCAAAAATCTCAAAAAAACCAAAGATTTTCGCCCCGTTAGTCTCTGCAATGTCATGTACAAAATAATATCTAAAACCATAGCAAACCGCCTCAAAAATAAATAAATAAATAAATAATAAAAAGAAGAATTGATTTTGGAAACATTTTTAATCTTCACCCCAATTCCATTTGATGTCCAAGATGTATGGTTTTTTAATCATTTCTTATTGTTTTCTATCTTTTAAATTGTAAGTATGTTTTAAAATCCTAGGCAATTATTTTATTTAATAACTTCTTATTAAGCATCTAATTGAGTTTGCCTTTTGGGCTAACCCATTGGGCTTTAGAATATAACTTGGGATAGGACCAAGTGGACAAATAAGGCTCTTAACTCCAATGAGTTTTAGGTTTTCCATTAACTCTTGACAAACCCAAAGTTACTATTAATTATATATATGACAATTACCACTATGGAAATATAATTGCACTTTAGGCCTTGCTAATAAATTATATCCCAAGACTTTATTGTAAAATCATTTGACCACTCCATGAAATCATCCATAGTGATTCTAAGTCATAAAACAAATGTCACTTTGTAAATCACTATTTTATTCATTGAGCACTTAGTTTAATCTTTTAGTTACTCCCATATATGATGATATCTAATTTCATTAAATATAACATTTAGTAACTCTTTACTAAAGTGGTCGCACGTTACATTTTGAATAACCAATTTCAATAAACTTATCTCAAAGGGATGTTTTGTATATCTTAAAAGATATTATGGATTTTGCCTTAAGAATATATATTCCCTCAACACTAGGTGCAATTACTGAACATACTGACTGTTAGATTAGATTTCACTCATAATATTTCAAAGAAACCTACATTTCATGATTTCATTCACAACACTCTCAGGATTGAGAGTCTATAAAAAATAGAAGTTGTGAGATTTAGGCCATGTTTGGTTTGGAGAGTACTCAATTTTCAAATCTCATCACTCAAATCTCATCACTCAAACTCATTACCCAATTCTCATATTTCTAACTCGAAATTTTCCCATACTCTACTTGCAGTTTGTTTGGATGGAAATTCTCAGTAGTATTTCAATTCAAAAACTCAACTGTTAAGTAAATTTTCATAATTTTGTTCACAACACTTCAGGATTGAGAGTCTATAAAAATAGAAGTTGTGAGGTTTAGGCCATGTTTGGTTTGGAGAGTACTCAATTTTCATATCTCAACACTCAAATCTCATCACTCAAACTCATTACCCAATTCTCATATTTCTAACTCGAAATTTTCCCATACTCTACTTGCAGTCTGTTTGGATGGAAATTCTCAGTAGTATTTCAATTTAAAAACTCAACTTTTAAGTAAAGTTGTGGGACCTACGAAAATTATTGCTCAGCAAAATGCACAAAACAGCTATTGTTTGTACCTGCGTAGACTTTCTCTCTCCACTTCAGAACCCATTCACATCTTCATCTCTCTAAACAAAACCTAACATAAATTTGGCTTTCCTCTATCTCTCCGTTTTCTCAAATTGTTGTATGGCTGCATGGATGAAGTTTCTTAATAAGATAATGGGTTTTATGAAAAGCAAATCTAATAGAAAATCCAACAACAAAAAGGTGAAAAAAAAGTTAGAAATTATAGAGAGAATCAGATCATAGGAATTTAGAAATTATAGAAAGTTCCAAGAAATCTTCCCCCCGATCCATTACGGAAGTGCTTACATAGTTGGGTATACTGTGAGATGCGAGACCCAAAGATGTTGCAAACTTCACAATACACACGGACATGGAAGAGGGGGACCAAAACTTTAGAGTTTGCAAGACCCAGACCAGTTCTCCAGTTATCAGAATTGTTCTTCACTTCTAAGGATGCAAGAAGGAAATATATCTCTTCAATTATTTGGAAGAGATGAAGCTCCAAACTAAAAGAAAAGAGTTAAGGAAAGTGAAACTAAGGAAAAGTGAAGAAACAACATAAGTCTGGGGTGTGCATAGTGATTCAGCCGCTGGAGTACATGTGGAACTCTGACTTTGATGTTGACAATACATACATGTGGGACCCAAGCAAATGAGCAAAATTACGAAATTGCTATCGTAACTTAGTTTTGAGAATCCGGAAATGCCAAAAACTTGTTCTCATTTTCCATAACTCTAACTCAATTTTTTGAGTTATAAGTTATGGAAATCAAGAATGGAAATCAAACCAAACAGTTGCAACTGGTGTGGGTCCCACGAAAAGTGAGTGATGAGTGATGAAAACAGGGCAAACCAAACAGGGCCTAATTATTTAGGTGACAGTTGTTAAGTGAATAATTAATCTCACAGCGGTCCAATTCAATGTGCCTTACACACTTAAGACACATTAACACTTCAACAAGAGTTTATACTTCCATGATCATGACAAACCATCTTAGTTGATACATTATAGTCTTTGCAAATAAAACGCTCAATTTTCATCATCGACTAGAAACTACGTTTTTGAGTTTACAAAAAACTTGTGATTTATATCTTTTGTAATTAAATCACATACAATAAATTTTAATGACTATATAATAATTTCCAATTAGTTTATGTACAAACAGTCTCATATAATTAAATACTTAAATTACTTAAAACATGACAATAACTTGAATTTTAGAGTACAAATTCTAACTATACATGTATGTATTAATTAATTAATTATATATATTATTTTATATATTTTTTTGAAAGATTTATTTTTTATATACAGTTTAGTATAATAATAGATAATAAATGGAATATACATAACCATAAATTAATTTTTAGAATACAAACCAAGATTCAAAAGAATAAATAAAAAGAATAACTAGATAGGTGTTCAACACTGATACCAATATATAAAAAATATAGATAAAAATCCTCACAAGTTTGGGTTATCTCTCACTTTCCAACTGGATACATCGTAAGATATCCATCTAGTTGCATTATGAGCCGAAATATACGAATTGTTGATTGGCCAAAGTCTGAAACACTAGAAAATAGCGCTTCTCTAGCTAAGAGATTCTGGTTTGGCGAGAGGGTATCAGTTGGGTTATCAAAACTTTGCCATATTGTTTTGTTATTGCAGAATTAATTATACAAAACAAAGCTGCCAGAATCAAGCATGGGTCCCATAAAAAAAAAAAAAGAAAAAAGAATCAAGCATGGATGCTGAAGTTGCAACTCCAGGAGAGTTGGCACTTGGCAATGCTTGTCTTCGTGCCTTGTTGTGCAGACTGCAGAACCAGTTGTCCATCACTTGTGAAAGTTAGTATGGCATCAGCGGGAACTGGGGGATCATCTCTATTGGCTGTCCAGACTAGTTTTTTGAGAAATCCCTTCAACGAAAATTCCAACAGCATAGCAATTGCTTTGCTTGTAGAATCCATAGGCATATAGACCAGAAGGTGATAGCCATGAAGAGTTGGTGGTAGTAGTGGGTGTTAACAAAGAGCCTGGCTTCACAATATTGGATTGCCCTTGTTGAGCTTCTGCTGTGAAAATTAATGCTGAGAGAACAAGAGGGAAGATGGTTGCCATAGCTTGTAATAGGCAATGAATAATAAGATTCAAGAATGAAGGATCGAATCCACCTTCTTATGCAGTCAATAAAAACGAACAATGGCTTTACTATATTTGTCTCTTAGTAGATTGCCTAGTATGGAAGCAATCATGATTTTCCTTTTTGGGCATTATAAAAACTAACCGCAGACCCATGCGATGCGTGAGAATATAAATATTATGTAATGAGGTATAATATATAAAAAGTAACCATTATTTCAAATATTGTCTATTTAAAAAAAAATATTTCTACAAGTATTTTTTTTAATCTTTTTATCTCAACAAATTTATCATTTTATTATTATTATTTTTTTTATATTTGATTAATATTTTTTTTAAGGTGAACAATATTCTTCTAACTTCTATTATAGTGTATTATATTTGCTTAATATACTACTAAACTTTATAAGTTTCAATTTTATTATTCAAATTTCTCACCTCTTTAAGAATAAGGAAATTATCATAATAATAAAAACTCATTACAAAATTACATTGTTATCTTAGCCAAAATTAAAATGAAACTAAAGGAATAAATGATAGGCTTTATAATAATTTATACTCAAACAATTGGTAAGCATATTGAAATTATTATTTCCAAAAAAACTAAGTATTAACTCAAACTAAAATTCAACCAAAGCTATAAAAGAAAAAGAGAAGATTTTCTGATGGGATATTAAAAAGGAAGAAAAAAAAAAAAACACAATACCAAAACATATATTACAAAAAAAAAAAAAAACCATCAACCTTAATTAGAGTTATAAGAAAGAACAAAAATTCACCGAGAGAGAGAGAGAGAGAGAGAGAGAGAGAGAGAGAGAGAGAGAGAGAGAGAGAGAGAGTACTTACAGTTTTGTGTGGAAAAAATTGGATTGAATAGGGAAACGATATCAAATTTATACAAAATAAAATGGGTAAAAGAAGAGTCAAAATATAAAAAAGAGGAAGAAAGTATAATGGTAAAGTAGTGAGGAGATAAAAAAGCAAAAAGTAAAAGGAAAGGTTGAAAGAAATGTAACAGTAGGTGTGTGAACTAATAGGGAGAAGAAGAGTTTTTTTTTTTTTTTTAAAATAGGGGGAAGAAAAGTTTAAATAAAGAAAAGAAAATATAAAAAATAAATGAATGGCGTAGCTTCTGATGTGGCTTAACATGAACGTAGCAACAATAAATCCTACACTCCAACTTTTAGTAATACTAGTCGCTGACCCATGTAATGCACGGAAAAATTCCAAAAATGAAATATTTATGAAACATCCTAAATAGTTTTTTTTAATAAAAAAATTTAAAAGCGATAGAACTCTAACACTTAAGCTTACTTATTACATAGTCTAAAAACATTCCTATAGGATATATGTCCTGCCTATTTCACAAAAATCATGAATTTATTCTAATACATTTGAAATCTCCTTCGTAAATGGTTCTTGCAACCCAATTGATGCCAGCAACTATGAGTTGGCAAACTCTGCAATCAAATCCTTGATCCACAGTTCGTGACAAGAATGTAACACTCAATAGCGCATGGTAGCCATCCATAATGGGTTGTCTTGGCAAGGATTAATTTAGTATGGACTATAATAGGAGAACCATGACTATTGCTAAAAATAATGCCCAAACCTTCATAATAGGTGGCTTTGAAAAAAGGCCAGTGCCATGTCCAGTTTTGAGATGAGGAGAAACAGGAGCTACAGTCGTTGGATTCACTTAATATTTAAGCTTATGTTTTTTAGCATAATAAAGTTTAAAGATATTTTAGGTTGGTAAACAGTTAAAGTTATTTTGGTAATAAGTAGGGTAAGAATAAGTTGTTACCAGGAGGGAAAAAAAAGAGAGAAGAAAACAAAAAAGAGAAATGCTATGTCCACAATATTTTCACAACACTTTTACAATAAATCATAAGCGGTAGGTTGTTATGAGTGGGCAAAAACGTAATTTAACTTGTGGATTTAAATTAGAACCAATAATAACTTCCCATATGTGATTTGTTGTGAAAGTGTTGCGAAAATATTATGGATATAGCACTTCTAAAAAAAAAAAAAAAAAAGAGGAGTGTTTTGTAAGCAAAAAAATCTAAACCACATCAAGTAAAATGCCATTGTCCACCAAAACTAATGAAATGCTAAAATGAACATATAAAATAGTAAATGAATTTTAGTGAGTTATTGATCTGTAGGAAGGAGTAGCCTAGTAGTGACATGACCCAACGTGAAATTTTATTTTATTAAAAAAAGTAGTGAGTGATGAGCTGATGGCTATTAAACCAATGGAAGAAATGAAGTCAATAATTGAAACTAATCTTTTTAAAAAAAAAAAAATGTAATATGTAAAGAGAAGAAGAAAAGTCATAGCAGAGTTAAACTTTTTTTTTCACTTTTGGACACTTGAATTGTGAACATACACGCAATAGGACAAGACTTAAAGCAAACCAATAAACTGTAACTTGTAAAGGAAATATTATCTGAACTTAGAGATTCAGAAATGAAGGAGACAGAGATGTAAAGAAGAAGAGGAAAAAAGAAGGAAAGGAGACCAAACTAAATAGGGAGTCTAGATGCCAAATATTAACAAATGAGAGAGAGAGAGAGAGAGAGAGAGAGAGAGAGAGAGAGAGAGAGAGAGAGAGAAAATGAGTCTCCTTCCAAGATCAACTCCAAGCCTCCAACATAAGTTTTTTTAATTTTTTTTCAATGAGGAAGAGACAAAACTAAAATAGTTTTTAGGTGGTTGTTCAGATAACTTTGCAGTCATCCTTTTTTTCTACTTTTAAACTTTGTATTCATCCTAGATTTTTGAGCTTTCAATTAATTTAACTTTATGTGTGGTTCATATATAATCTTGTGAAAAGGTTTGCAAACTGGAGCTTCATCGACCATAGTCCATATCTACAAATTTCTTCTACTCTTTTTTTCTTTCTAAATAGATGGTTTCATTTAATTTAGGTCAAAATTCACCAAAATAGGCCAAAATGGCCACAATTACTAAAATATCAAACATTCTAAGTGCAAAAAACAAAAAACAAAAACAAAATTTCTACTTCTAATTTTCAAAATAGTTTTAGGCATAAACTAAATCAAGGTTTGAGCAACATTGCAGATCTATGTTAATGACCAATATCAGAGGCATTGCTGATAAGCTCACAAAGAAAGATGATCAGACTCAACAACTAATTGATCTCAGCCTTAAAAAAAAAAATCCTAATTTTGTTTTTGAAGAAGAAGAAGAAGAGTCTATGAGATTTAAAAGATGCAGAAAAGGAAGTATAGGGTGCGTTTTCAACAAAGGAGTTAGACCCATATCGGATTTTTCCATATCTTTCTTTGCATCTTTTAGTTGGGCTTGAGAGAATGATGAATCCAATGTGGGTTTTGGCTTAGTTGAGGGAAGGGAAGTGATTGACTTTGTAGGTTGAAAACAGAGAGAAAGAATGGAAAAGGAAATTTGGGGCAATTAGGAGCTGAAAATAATCATTAAAAATAATAAATAAATAAATAAATAACTGAGGTATAAATTTGTGAGGCTTGCAAAACTAATTTGGCAAGATCTCATGAAGTCAACATAAAGTCCATGGCTTCAGTTATATTGTATTTGTATATAAGTTTAGAATTGTAATAGATTCTTGTTTTCTTTATGAATATAAATGTAATACCTATAATATTCAAACTTAAATTTTAAGGTAATCTTTTTAAAATAAACGATATTATACTTTTAAGTTTTGTGTTATTAATTACAATGTATGTGCCAAATGTTAAGGAACTCATATATGGAATGAAATAAATGCATTTATTAGTATTGTATTTATCCTTATTTTTGAGTATTAAATATTTACCCTTATCAATTCCTTTTGAATGGTTCAACAATCTTCTCTTGCTCAAGGCCACATTTTGTCTTTCCTTGGCTAACTGTTCATTCACCTCCTTAAAGAGAAGTACCAATTTCATGCAACATTGGAAATTTCAAGTAGAAAAATAGCAAGAATTTCTTTGGAAGTCTATATTCAATATCTAAAAAGGCTAGTGCTCATTGATCTTTAAAATAGAACTACAAAACCTTATACGAAAAATGTATTAGCCCAACAACAAATGTCAATGCACACTTCAACGCAATGTGCATTCCTTGTATGGCCAAAATAAAATAAAGGCGTAAAACCCATTTTCGTCCCTACATTTTCACGCGATTTTCACTTTGGTCCCTAACTTTTTTTTCCACCGTTTTTAGTCCCTAAATTCAAAAAAGTGATCTCGTTTTTGTCCCTACCGTCATCTCAAGAACAGAAATAGTCTACGTGGCAAACAGAGCTCTCTATTAGCTGACGTGGCGATTAAAATATTATTAAAAAAAATATTATTTAACAATTTTTTATGCCACGTCAGCATTTTAATTTTTTTTTAAAGCCATGTCAGAAATTTAAAAAATATATAAATTTAAAGAAAAAAACTTAAATCTAATTAATTTAAAATTTTAATTAAAATTGTCTTCAACTTGTTCTCCCTGTTCTTCAACTTGTTCTTCACATGTTCTTCGTGTTCTTCACAAACCAAACCCAGCAACAGCAACCAAGAGCTCAAATCCAAATCAGAAGAACACAAACAAAAACAAGAAGAAAAAATTAAATTAAATACTAACAGGAAATTTTTTTCATGTTCTTCCCAAATCCAAGAAGCATCCAAACCAATCTCTAGCAAACCCCAAATCCAAATCCAGCATTCAAACCCAATCTCCATCAAATCCAGAAAAACAAAAAATAAATCCAAGAAACAAACTCATGAATACAGTAACTAACGCAATCTCTAGCAAACCCATAAACCCAAAAAATTTCTTGGGAAACAAACACAAAAAACCCATAAAATCAAAAAACTCCACACCCTCTCGAAAAAACAAAAACAAAAAAACCCAGCTCCATGAACGCCACGAGGCGGTGGCGCTGACCTGGATCGGAGGTGAGAGGATGAGGGCTTCGCGTTCCGATGCGGCCATAGTCCCTTAAGGGAGTGAGGACTCGCCGCCGTCGAAACCGCTACCACCGTCGTCATCGTCATTGTGCGATCCTTCTTCGTCTTCCTCGGCGGCGGCGCAAATCGAAGATGACATGCCTCACTCGGCACACCCATAGGTGCTCGCTTCGATGACCAGGGTGATCTCCGCCGTGTTGCAGACCCGATTCGTGCTGAAAACCCTAGGTCCGCGACCGGACCACGAGGCCGTCGATAAGGCAAGAGAGAAGATGATGGATATCGAGGCTAGCCTCGCGAAGCTGCTCGAGGAGAACGTGCTGTCTCCTCGGTCGTCAGACGTGGACTGGCTGGAGTGGCGGGTGCACCTGTCGGAGCGGGAGAACGAGTGTAGGAAAGCAGTGGAGAAGAAGAAGCAGGTGTACCAGGCGGGTTTGATGAAGAAGTGTGTTAGATGTGTTTGAATCTGGGTTTGATGATGAATTTGATTTTTATTTTCGTTTTTTTCTTTTTTTTTTTTATTTAGTTAAAATTTATAAATTAATTTTTTGTTTTTTTTTTAAATGACGTGGCATAAAAAATTGTTAAATAATATTTTTTTAATAATATTTTAATCGCCATGTCAGTTAATAGAGAGCTCCGTTTGCCACGTAGACTATTTCCGTTCTTGAGATGACGGTAGGGACAAAAACGTGATCACTTTTTTGAATTTAGGGACTAAAGACGGTAGAAAAAAAAGTTAGGGACCAAAGTGAAAATCGCGTGAAAATGTAGGGACGAAAATGGATTTTACGTCTAAAATAAACAAATAGCTACTTAAAAACAAAGCAGGATTGCAAGAGCATATTTGCTACACTTTTTGTGCATAAAGCTATAAATGAGACATGTTTTTTTGTTTGGATAAAATTGTCCACCTATAATTTAAATACATACAATATCATAAACCCTCTGTTTGTTCTTTTTATATTACTTTAATTATTAAAAAAATACATAATTTTTCTTTGGGACAAGTTAAAAATTAAATCTGCAAAATTTGGGACCTTATCTCTTACAATTGGTGAATATATGCAATATCTACAATGTAACAACTGTTCCAATACCAAAGAGTGAAATAATTAAAACACACACACACACACACACACACACACACACACACACACACACACAAAAGCTCCAACTACAACTATCTTCTCACACCCTAAAAACATTCATGACTTGTTTATCGGCCACAACCAAACTCCAACTCTCAATAATCATAACCAACCACAGCATACCAAATTTGGAAAAAAAAAAAAACCATTTTCCCATATACTTTTTTCATGAGAAACAAAGAAAAGAAAAGTTGTGATCTCTCTCCATAATTTGCTCTTTGATTTGTTTTACCAATGGTGGTTTTGAAACTCGAATTGTTCAACGAACTGTAAAAGGGAGAGATTCAAGGTTTTTAAGAGCAGATTGAGATTGAATTGAAGTCAAACCGTGATACCGTCATAATTAATTTAATAATTATTTTAAAAATAAATAAATATATTAAATTAGTAAAAATATAAAAATCGACTAAAATAATTCAAATAAATATATATATTTCTATATTTCAAACAATGAATATATATATATATATATATATGAAATTAATATACTTAAACTTTTTGTTAGAGTTTAATATTCAACTATTTTTATTCAAGTCTTTATCTAAATTATCTATAAAAAAAAAAAATCACGTTTAGCCCATTTGATTACCCAATATTCTTTTTATCATGCCCAACCCCATTTATCATTTATGAAATTTAAAAAAAAATTACAAAAACTGGAAGAGGGGTGGACATTAGTTTGTCCACCCATTAAAAAATTCATTAAGAACAAACACAAGCCTAAGGCAATTTAAGAAAGAAATAAGTGGTTGACAGCAAAATAGTCGGTGCACTTTGTTCACAGCTAAGCTTGCCTAAGAATTTAGTGGGTCAAGCACAACTAGCCCGTTTGCAACAGCCAAACCTTCACTGTGACAGTCAAGCAAAGAAGACCTGCAGAATTGGCGAAAACGCAGCGACAGCGAGAGAAACAAAGAAGAAGAATAAGAAGAAATAGCAAAAAGAGTTAGGTATGAGCTCTAAGGGAACCTCTCGGAGCCTCTCCACTGAGGAAGAAGCCGAACTGACCAAGACTAACAAAAAAGTTAAAGATATTCATCATGCAAACTTTATGGAAGATTTTGGCAATGCAGAGAAAGAGCATCTGTGGGGGAAGGGCAATGTTAGTCATCAAATATCCTTCAAGGATAAACTCGTGGGAGAGACACCAGGGGCATATCGACAAGCTTTTAATCTTATGGATCAGATGGAAGCACCCCCTGAGAGTGAACCAGATACTTCCTCCCTAAGGAAAAGACTTGCGGCAATGAGATTATCCGATGATTTGAAACAAAAAATCAAGGCCCTGTGGTCAAGAGCGCGGATTATGAGGGTTTATGAGAGAACAGTGGGATTAAATTTCCTACAACAAAAAATTGCTACGCTTTGGAAACCGAAAGGAAGGCTTAACTATGTGGACCTAAGTAAGGAATTTTTCTTAGTCAGATTTTCGGCGGTGGAAGACTATGATTTAGTTCTAGATAAAGGCCTTTGGTTCATTGGAGATCACTTCCTCTCTATAAGACCTTGGGTGCCAAATTTTAGACCAACCTCTGCTGATGTTTCGTCTATAGCAATCTGGGTAAGGCTCAATGAACTTTCCATTGAATATTACCATGTGGAAGCCTTAAAAGGAGATTGGAAGCTCCATTGGCAAGGTCCTGAGGATTGACACTCACATTGCATTGGAAGCTAGGGGTCGTTATGCTCGAATATGTGTGCAGATTGATGTGGAGAAGCCTGTTGAAAAAAACTAGTTTTGTATCTCATACAAAATACACAGCGGAAGCAACAAATATGGATCTATATCATTCATAATTGATAACATGCATTATGTAAATTTCAGAATTTAAGAACGAAATAGCGTACCTTGGTGCAGTAAAATTCAAAACAAAATATTAGAAGTACTTGGGAACACTTTTAATGTTCACTCCAATTCCACTTTAAGCCCAAGAAGAGTGGTCTCTCAATTATTTTTAAGGGAGGATAATTGAGTGGCTTTACTCGCACATACACATCACTTCACAATGATGTCTCTTTTTTTCTTTTAAAAAATTCTGTATGTTTCTCCTTTTTATAACTAACTGATTATCTAATTGGGCCGGCCTATCGGGCCTTTCCAATTGGACTTTAGTGTGTGGCTTGGAGTGGGACCAAAAGGGACCAATAAAATACTAGCTCCAATGGGCCTTGAGCTTTTCTATCAACTCTTGACAAGTAAAAAATTACCATTAATTATATTTAATACCACTATATAAATATAATTGCACTCTAGACCTTATTAATAAATTATATCCCAAGACTTTGTTATATATGCAACCCCTTTATTAAATATTTGTAGTAATACAAAGTTATGAATATAAACTGCCACTTTGAAATTACCATATCTTAATCCTTGAGTACTCGATATAATCCTTTAAGTTATTCATCATATATTTATGAAATCCAATTCCATAAATATATACTTTAGTATATCCTTACTAAAGTGGTTAGGCCTAACACTTTGAATAACCAAACCTATTAAACTTATCTCAAGGGAATATTTTATATCTCCGTTAAGAGATTATGAATTCCATCTTGAGAATATATGTTCCATCAACACTAAATGTGGTTGCCCAACATACTGAGGTTTTGATCGTGACTTTAGATCTCACTCCTGATATATCAAAGCAACCTACACTTCATGATCAAGTCCATTATTCTCTCAGGATTAAGAGTTCATGCAAATAGGAGTTGTAAGATTTATTATTCATGTGACAGTCGTTAGGAGAATAATAAATCTCACAGCGGTCCAGTTCAATATGTCTTAACTCTTAAAACATATCAACATATTAACTAGAAGTCTCCACTTCTATGATCAAGACAAATCATCTTAGTTAATATGTTATAGTCTTCGCAGATGAAATGCCCAATTTCATTACCGACTATGAACTATAATTCTGCGTTTACAAAGAACTTGTGATTTATATCTTCCATGACTAAATCACAAAAATCACATACTATGTATCTCATGGACTATATGATAATGTCCAAATATTCATGTTACCATTATTTTTTATAAAAATAAAACAACTTTATTAATCATAACATTAAGTCATACATAATGTCATACATAGCATCATACAATAGGATTTAAGGGCACATATCCTAACAAAGCCTCTAATCACTGCACTACTTATTGGGAATTTCGAACAGACTGTCATCTATGAAGGAATTCAGAAATTGTGTTTTTCCTATGGCTGGATTGGACACCGGAAGGAAGTTTGTCTTCATACTATCCGATCAGTACATCTGCCGTCTAGGGAGGAAGCGGAGGAAGTAGTTAAGGCTCAAGAAAGCCCATGAGAAAGGCATGTTGTTGAGTCAGCCGGGGACCATCAATCAGGCGATAGTATGAACGAGTACAATCTCTACGGTCCTTGGATGGTTGTGACACGTAAAAGAAGTTGGTACAAATCTAGCAGGGACAGCAACTTTCCTGGTACGAGCCGTTACCTTGAGAAAGGACAAGGACCTCCTGATACCACCTCAAATAGGAATGACATTAGCAAGGAGCGTGGGCATGGAAGTAAAAGAAAGAATATCATGGCTCAGACAGTTGTTGGGCATCAATGGGGTAAGGCCGACGACAAGAAGCGCCCGAGTATGCTGAGTTTGAATCATTAGCAAGCGAGCCCTTTTAACATGGGCCTTAAACCTGTGAATTTGAGTTTTCCAAGTTTTAGCCCAAAATCGTTAAGCCCAAAACAGGTTGCTAAGGGTAAGAAGGTCAATTTTAAAGATAAGGCAACCTTAAAGACCACAGTCAATGCCATAAAGACTACTCACCAACCTTTAGCCCCTGTTTGTTCTAACAGCCTCCAAGGTTCCTTGCTTTCTGTGGACGGTGCTAGCCATGGAAATCAGAATAAGCTCAACTTGATGTCCCAGTCTCCAAGTTTGCTTAAATCCGAGATGGGTGATCAAATTGGAGGGTCCCGCCATGGAAGCTTCACAAGTGGTGAGTGCAGCGAGAAAATTAAAGCAGCTGTGGACATAGAAGTGGTTCAGTTCAAAGCTCAAAGAGTTATGGAGCGCCAACCTTCAATGGTCAGAAAAGAGTGCAGGATTGAGCCCTTTGGCTCGGGTAGCTCCAGCAAGGCTGATGAGTCCGATTCCATGGGGGTGATCTTAAATTAACCTTCTGAGCTTGGTGAAGGAGTTATCAACAAATTGGGAGTCACTGTCCAAAAGTACACTGACCTCGAACCCATGGAAGAAATAATGAGTGAAAAGGGTGATGGGGCTTCAGCTGAAGACTCTGTTGGTGCTTCAATTAAAGTTGGAAACCATTCTACTCTCTGTAGTGGATGTGAGGGTGATGGTCTTTCTGCACTACTACCAAATTCCAATGCCAGGAAGGGACAAAGTAAGGTAGTGATAGAGGAAGATAGGATGGACTTTGATGGATGGGGTGAAGCTGCCTCTGCGTTTTGATTTGTGTCTCTCTCCAATTCAAATTGTTAGTTATGAATAATATTATATGGAATAGTAGGGGTTCTCTGAAACCCAATTTTCAGAATTATGTTGGTGAACTTGCTCACAACTACAATCCTGCGATTCTGGTGGTAATGGAAACAAAAATAAGCAGTGATCGAGCGAAAGAGATTACTGATAGATTGCCATTTGATCGGGCAATTCATTCTAACACTGGTGGCTTGTGGTTGCTATGGAATTCAGATAGAGTGGAGGTGTCTTTGATTTCGAAGACTGAGAAGGAAATTCATGTCATAGTTAAGGTATGTGCCTCTGATTTTTCTTGGCTCTTTTTTGCTGTGTATGCTAGTCCTAGGTTTGAAGAAAGGTCCATTCTTTGGAATAATCTCTCTGCATTGGCTGAGCTTCATGGTATGGCTTGGGTTATTGCTGGGGATTTTAATGAACCTTTGGTGGACGATGATAAATTTGGTGGTAGAGCTTTCAGTGTAAAAAGATCATTGCAATTCAAAGAATGCCTTGATAAGTGCAACCTGGTCGATTTGGGGTTCTCGGGGCCGAGGTTCACCCGGTCTAATGGAAGAGAATTGTCGGCTCTAATTCAGGAAAGAATTGATAGATTTTTCGTGAATCCTAGTTGGTACTCGAAGTTTTCGGAGGCAAGAGTCACCTACCTCACACGCTGTCATTCTGATCACTGCCTGTGCTTCTGGAAACCGCTCCTTATAACCAACTTCAACTTCCTAGACCTTTCAGGTTCCAGAGTTGCTACTTGTCTGACCCATCTTTTCCTGCAGTGGTCTTGTCTGCCTGGAACCAGGACGGTTCCCTTCAAAAAGCCACAAATAACTTTATAACTGAAGTCAAGCGTTGGAATAAGGATCATTTTGGGAATGTTTTTAGCAAGAAAAGGAGGATTATGGCTCGTCTCAATGGCATTCAGAAGGCTATTTCTTCAAGACCTTCATCTAATTTGTTGGAGTTAGAGAAGCAACTTCAAAGAGAGCTAGAAACTATTTTAGATCAGGAAAGAGACATTTGGGCTCTTTAATCAAGAGTGAACTGGATGATCCTGGGGGACAGGAATACCTCCTTCTATCATATGTCCACTCTGGTTAGAAGAAGTAGAAACCGGATTTCAGCTATTAAGAACAGTGTAGGGGAGTGGCTTCATGAGGAAAGAGATATTATGGAGCATATTAGAGGGGGTTTTGAGGGCCTTTTCTGCTCTTCCCTAGCCTTATCAGAGAGAAACCCTCCGCTTTTGTCTCACTGAGGATGAAAGTGAATCCCTTAGTATTGAGGTCACGGAGGAGGAAATAAAATCTGCTCTTTGGTCAATGAAGCCTTTTAAAGCACCGAGTCCTGATGGGCTTCATGCAGGTTTTTATTAGCGCTTCTGGGCTGTGGTGAGGAAATCCATGGTCGAGGAGATTAAGGAAATTTTCACCAGAAATAAAATTCAGATTATCTTAATAGAACTCTTATTGCTCTTATTCCTCAGATTCAAGGTCTTGAAACTCTAGGCAACTACCGCCCTATCAGCTTATGTAATACTATCTATAAAGTCATCACGAAGATTATAGTGGCTCGAATTAGACCATTTTTGGACAAGCTCGTTTCTCCTCTTCAAACTGCTTTTGTGCCAGGAAGAAAGGGTATTGATAATGCGATTATCGTCGAGGAACTTATTCATTCCATTAGTAAGGCCAAGGGTAAGGAGGGATTCATGGCTATAAAGATTGATCTCGAGAAAGCTTATGATAAGCTAGAGTGGGGCTTCATTAGGGAGAGACTTCTCAGCTTCAATTTCCCTATGGATCTGGTGGAGATCATCATGAGTTGTGTGTCCACAGTCTCAACCTCTATTTTGTTCAACGTAGGAATGTTGGAACCTATTAACCCCTCTAGAGGTATCAGACAAGGAGATCCTTTGTCCCCCTACTTATTCATTTTTTGTTTGGAATTCCTGGGTCAGCATATTGAGAAGAAATGCAGGGAGAAATTGTGGAATCCAGTTAAAGCTTCCAGAAGTGGTCCAAGCTTCTCTCATCTTTTCTTTGCAGACGACCTGGTGCTTTTTGCTAAAGCTAATCAAGCAAACTGCACTGCCATCCGAGAGGTGCTTGATATCTTCTGTGAAAAATCTGGTCAGAGCGTTAGTCAGTCCAAGTCGAGAGTGGTTTTTTCACTGAATGTTGATTTGGAGAGCAAGGAGGATATATGTAGCATTTTCGGGTTCATATTGGCTTCTTCCATTGGGAAATATTTGGGAATTCCTATTAAGCATCAGGGGCGGTCGAATCAAGATTTTGATTTTATTTTAGATAGAATGAAGCAAAAGCTTTCGGGGTGGAAGGCAAATCTCTTGTCTATGGCTGGCAGAACAATTCTTATCCAATCTTCCTTATCTACTATTTCCAATTACACCATGCAGTGTGTGTATCTCCCGAGCAAAGTGTTGGATGGTATAGACAGGATCAGTAAGAATTTCTTGTGGGGCTCTACGGACACCTCAAAAAAGATGCATTGGGTGGGTTGGCACAAGGTGACAAGGCCTAGGAAGGAGGGTGACCTGGGTTTACAATCTGCAAAAGGTAAGAACACTTCCTTGTTGGCAAAGCTTAACTAGAGGTTTCATTCAAAAAAAGAAACTTTATGGGCTAGAGTACTAAGGAGCAAATACTGCACTCACTGGAGAACAGGCTCGACCAACAGTGACAACCTTCCTTGTTCCCGAGTGTGGAAAGGTATGAGAAAAGGTCAGGATGTTTTTAATGCTGGAACAAAATGGGTCATTGGGAGAGATAGCAATCTTAGGTTTTGGATGGATAATTGGTCTTCTCAAGGTCCTATCAGAAACTTAGTGCAGGGTCCTCTGAACAGGGGTGAAAGTAACATGGAAATTAAGGAAGTGGTTTTGGTGAATGGTTGGAATTGGTCAAAAATTTCTTTTAATCTTCCCTTGAACATAAAGCTAGAAATTCAGGCTACTCCCTACGCTCTAGCAGCTAGGAGTGAGGATAGGCTGTCGTGGGTAGCAAATTCCCATGGGAATTTTGATCTAAAGAGCGCGTGTAATTTAGCAACTACAGGAAGTGTCAACCATGAGTTCAAGGGGCATTGGATTTGGAAAATAAAAATCCTTCCAAAAATCCAATTCTTTGTTTGGAAATGTTTTCACAATAGTATTGGTGTTAAAGATTGCTTAGCATCAAAAGGAATCAGCTCTGAACCTTCTTGCCCTCGTTGTAGAGACGATCCAGAAACCATTAATCACTTGCTGCAGGACTGCTGGGGTAGCAAAGAGCTTTGGAAGCAGCTTGGTATCTCCGTGGTGGATAGGAATTTTTTTACATGTGATCTTCATACTTGGCTGACTGCGAATGCAAGGAATGAGCATCTTAATTGTCACAGCAATCTCCCCTGGAATATAGTGTTCCTCTTTGCCATTTGGATGCTATGGAAGCAAAGAAACAGTTTAATTTTCCAAAATAGAACTTCCATCCCAAATTTGGCTACCCAAATTATTAGTCAAGCAAGTTACTTCTTCTGGTGTGCTGCGGATTGGAAGAAAGCCAACAGTTTCACAACAAAGGATATTAGATGGGAGAGACCAAGAAGTGGTTGGAGGAAGCTAAACACGGATGGGTCCTTTTTAGGCAACTCGGGACTAGCTGGTGGAGGAGGTGTGATTAGAGATGAGTCTGGTAATTGGGTGGTAGGCTTTTCAAGAAGGATTAATGTTACTTCGAGCTTTGAAGCGGAGTTATGGGCGTTAAGGGATGGCCTTACCATCTATGTGAACAAGAACTTCCAAACTGTTGAAGTAGAGCTGGATGTGAAAGCCATAATAGATATCCTTAAAAATCCCATTCAGTCAAATCCCATTTTCCCCCCCTTCTAGATGACTATAAGCAGCTAGCATCTCAGATCACGCGCATTCGATTCAGCCACTGCTACCGTGAATCTAATAGATGCGCTGACTACCTCGCAAGAAAAGGTGCAAAGCCAAATGAAGACTTTTGCATTTTTTATTATCCTCCGATGGAGTTACTCCCTACACTTAACCATGACCTGTCTGGGTTGTTTGTAAGTAGGCGTTGTCCTACTGAGCCTTTGCTTGTGTAGTTTTTTTTATTTTAAATCCCCTTTACCAAAAAGAGAAGAAATAGCAATGCAATCTCATGGTTTGACAGCATCTCATTGTGGTTGAAGCATCAACAATGGCTGTAAGTACCCAAAAAAAAAAAAAAAAAAAAACTGTGACCTGAACCTGTGAGAACCATCCACTGTTTTCAAACTTGGGAGGTTTTTGATTTGGTTTAGTGGTTGAAGGTCTTTGATTATAAAAGCTTTTGTTTTTGTTTTTTTTGTTTTGTTTTGTTTTTGTTTTGGTTTGTTTGTTTGCTGAGAACCCCACGACAAATATCCATGGCTTTAAATCTGATAATTTCGTGGGGGCTTCTTGGTGGAAAGGATTGGATTTGCATTGGCATAGGTTAGGTTAATAGGCTCCTTATCTATGGAGGAAGAGAAATTGCAGTTATATATAGAAAAAATGAAGTAGTGGTTGTTCTATTTCCAATAGGCAACAATGAAACGTTATGATAAACCTCTTGATTGGGAATAGGAAGAATCACCACTAATCAAGAGACACAGATTTGAAGAAGGGCTGAATTAATGCTCGATTAGTTGAAAGAATAGCAAAATGTTAATTAAAAAAGAAGAGATAATGTGTACTTAATAAGGCATTGATTTTTTTAGCATAGTGGCAATTGAACAGGTATGAAGAAGTAATTCAGTTAAATGGGGAGAGGAAGAGACCAAGGAAGGAAGAGAGAAAGTTTGGCGTTAGAAAGGTGAAATTCTGAAGTTTTGAAAGCGTGAAAGACAAGAAGAGCAATAGGAGGATGAGGGGAGACACAGAGCGGATAGCATTAAAGACTATTTGGCTTAGGTTTGGGTTTTATGATGGACAACATTAACAACATTAACGTAAGTTGGACTTTATGGTGCAGGTTGGAGATCATTTCTTTTTAATAGTATTTTAAAATTATGGGAAAATTTTAGAAAAAGTATTTTAAAATTACGGAAAAAAATTTAGGAAAAAAAGGGTAATGACATGGCTGCTGATGTGGTTCAATAGGAGTGTTGCAACATTAAATGCTACGCTTTAGCTTTTAGTAATATATAAATGTAGATATAGATGTAATTGCTAAATCATATTCTTTCTTGTAGAATGAAACATCTCGAATGACCATATACATGCATATATTCAAATAATCTGTGCTTAAATAAATCTCCAGTTGGCTTGTGAATTAGTCACTACTCTAGATTTTATATTGGGCACGACTCTTTTTTTGGTCTTTAAATATTAGAAAAGCATTCAAAGAAATTGGTCTTTATTGCATACCTGACTGGAATGAAAAGAAAAAATTGCAGCCATTACTGTTGTAGATTGGAATGAAATCGTCGCTAATACTTTATCAAATTAGCCTTGTGCCCCATTGCTAATGACAGATTTGTACACTTATATTTTTGTTAATTTCTAATTAATATATTCAAGGCATAGCATTTTTTTTAAAATTTTTAAATCTTATTTTATGTAGGGGAGACGTGAGAGGTAGACTCATAACATTATTTTGTCTAATTCGAAGGAAAAGACTTGACTGCCTAAACCTTGGCCCTCGAGCTGCTTCTAATTTGTTTTCTCCTATTAAAAATCAGTCAATTGAATGAAGTTGAGTTATTTGTTAAACTTATTTTAATTATTTTATTGATTAAATAATGACAGGGTTTTGAATCTGTTTGGATTATGACGACTTGTGATTTGTTTTAATTTGTTGATAAACTTTAGGAAATTGAAATTTTTATGTAAACAATATATAAAGAATAATTCTATGTCCAAGATTAAAATCCCTCCTTCATTATATATATTTAATTATTGCTAAATTATTATTATTATTTCCCAAATTTGAAATTGTTAGTTAGTCCAGCCAGGTGGTTTAAGTTTCTCTTAAAGCAAACCTTACTCTTCCTATTTATATTAACCGAACTTATGCCTTTATGGATGATGCACCAGCAATCACAACGGAACCTTCGACCGGCTTCAAGAATCTTTTGAAGGCTTTCTTTATAGAAACAAGTCTATGGTGGTTGTTATGGATTTAGTTTGTTCACCAATTGATAATCAGATCTATTGAACACTCTACAATATGGTGAACTATAGAGAGAACTTGGTTACACAAACCCTAACTGCACAAATAGAGTTTTCTTTCTCTAAAAAGCCTCTTTAGGGATGGTTTATAATGTCCTTTAAATAACGCAAAAAATGGATCTCAAATCGAGCTTGAAATGGATGAGCAATGGACTTCTTAGCGTTGATGATTTTTGCTATTTTGCATTTCTTGATCAATCGACCTTCTATCGAGCTTGCTAACGAGGGTACAAAAATTAGGCTTTTCTAGGTTGAATTAATCTATCAAGCTTCTCTCAAGCCTAGTGTTAAGACTTGAAATGTACTTTCTTTATCTATTCTTGAGGAGACTTTGTGTCTTTAACTTGATCCTCAATTACCACTTCAAGACACATCAAATGAATCTTATGGTTTGATTGTGTTTCAATTACAATGAATAGTTATTTTCAAGGAATTAACTATTCCAAATCAAAAAGACTGTAATAATTATCTTTAAACCACGTAGTAGCTATAAAATTGAAAATCTCTAGCGGTGTGTTTGGACAAGGAATTTGAAAGTAGGATTTGGTCAAATGAGGGGATTTAAAATTCTGATATAGAAAATTCTTGGTTTGGGTGGATGAGAGAGAATGAGTGTGTTGAAGTAGTTAATCAAAGGCTAATATTTTTACCCAGCATAAAATATTTTATGATTCATCTATTATCATTAAGTATTTATTCAAAATTTCTTGTAAAATTATATACAATATTTTTATTTAAAATAATGGTATACTAAAATAGATCTAGTTAATTTTTGTTATACGTGTTCATGAGATTTGTTAATTCATAAACCAATTGGATGAGTTTCATTAGGTTGGTGGGTTGGATACATACCCCTAATTACAATGAACATTTCTAGCATCTCTTTGATCATTTGTTACTGTCCAGTAATCAAGGAAGCACAGATTAGCTACCTCGATTCCCCATCTCTCCATGCTATTGTCTTCCATGTCCTGTTATCATACCAAGTGGATATGACCCCCTGGCCGTGAGCTGTACTTGTGCCTCTTGGGCTGTGGTGACAAAAGAGAATTACGCTTTGATGGATAATTGGGACCTCCTAAGAGCATTAGCATCAGGAAATTTCAATTCTACTCTATTTTACCATTTCAAAACCCTACTTTATCATTATACCATACCATTTTACCATTCTTCCAGCATCCCAAAACTCTATTTTTATTAAAATATTATTTTTCATTCATTCTTTATTATTTCTTTTCAATTGCCACTTTCAGACTTTGGCACGCTTCGAAAGCTGAACACAGACACATCTACTAGCAAAACCAGAAAGCCACCGCCACCACAACGCCGATCACACCACCAGAAAAAAAAAAAAAAAAAACATCACGCCGTTCACAACGCCACAGCCACCACAACGCCGATCACATATACCAGCAAACCCAGAAAAAAAAAAAAAAAAAAAAAAAAAAAAAAAAAAAAAACCCATAACATGTCGATCACGCACGCCAGAACCTGCCGATCACATATACCATACCACCACAACGCCGATCACACAACGCCACAGCCACCAAAGCTCCACTGATCTCGCCACGCAACGCCGATCACACAACGCCACACCACCAAAGCTCCACCGATCTCGCCACGCACGCACGCCGATCTCCGCCGATCTCGCCACGCACGCACGCCCAGTGACCCACGCACGCCGATCTCCACCAAACCCAGTGATCCACGCCAATCTCCACCAAACCCATCACCAATCTTAGCACCTCTTCCTTTAAGCAAAAAAAAAATCTGAGCACCGGAGATTATGGAGATGGAGATGAAGCTTCGGAGATGGAGATGGGGATGAAGCTTGGAAGAGAGAGAAGATCCATCTGAAGCTTCATCACCGATGATCCATTGGAAGCATGTTTCTCCACCGAAGAGAGAAGATCTCAGAGGAAATGAGAGGAAATGAGAGAAGAGAGAGAAAGTTGGTGGGAAAGAATAAAATATATATTTTTTTTTACAATACTTGCTACAGTGCAATTCTAAACATAGAATTGCACTGTAGCAGTATTGCAAAAGAATTTGCAATACTGCCGTTTAGCATTCCCCAATGGAGTGCATTTTGAGGCTTAAAATGTTAAATTCACCTTAGATTTGGCATTAGCATTCCCCAATGCTAATGCTCTAACAAGCAAAAGCTTTTTTTTTTTTTTTTATAAAAATTCTGACATCTCTTTTTATGATAATCGGCCTCATAAAAGCCTTACAACACCTAAATGATAAAGGAAACAACTTGTTGATCTATTGGACAATCCCCAAAGCATAGTCATTGGTAAAACAACAAACACTTAACAGATCAGATAACAACCATGTAAAACTGCTCTCTGAATAGCAGTCCGTAACATCGTGTAATGAAAGTAGCGTACATGAAACCAGAGAAAATAAGTACACAAAAAGTAAAAGATAAAGAAAAAAAGAAAAAGTATGATGCATTATTGAAGACTCATACACATATACCATGAAAGCAAATCGCATGGAATAGTTGACTACTTTCACATGTCAATTTTCATACTATCACTCCGTACTCCAGACACTAGATGCTACTGAGCGACTTGGAGGGTCTGGGATATCCACTGTCCCCTCTAGCATTTGTAGTACCTTCTTTATTGAAGGACGAAGTGATGGTTCATAAAGAATGCACCACAGCGCCACTTTAGTTATTCTCTCCAATTGTTTCTTGTCAACCTCTTCTTCATTAACTAGCTTACTTAGCTCACCGCACTCAAAGCAATGGTATGCCCATTCCTCAAGAACAGCTTCTTCCTCAGCAACATTATAGTCAACACTCTTTCGACGACATATAATCTCCAACAACACGATTCCAAAGCTATAGACATCTACTTTCACTGTCACAGACATTTTGCGATGCCACTCTGGTGCAACATATCCCCTTGTGCCTCTTATGTCAGTAAATGTTTTGGTTTCATCTGGCTTCAACAACTTTGACAATCCGAAGTCAGAGATTTTTGCACACATGTTTTCATCCATGAGTATGTTCTGAGGCTTTATGTCACAATGAATGATCTGTGGCATACACTCCTCATGCAGATAAAGAATTCCTTTTGCTATATCTCGAGCAATTTCCATTCTTTGATCCCAACAAGGTTGTCTTTCTGGAGTGAAGAGTATATCTGCAAGCGACCCATTGCTCATGTACTCGTATACCAACAGCCTATTCGGCCCATCATGGCAATACCCAAGTAGATGGACTAGATTTTTGTGATGTGTTCTCCCAATCACTTTCATCTCGGTTTGAAACTCTCTTTCCCGTTCGGCTAACAATTTCTCTAGTCTTTTCACAGCTACAAGCTTCTTGCCATTCCCAATTTCCCCTTTATAGACTATTCCAAACGCTCCTCTACCAAGCTCTTCCTTGAAATTATCAGTCACTTTCTCAAGTTCTGCATAAGTAAATGATTGCAGAGAAACATCCTCACTCAAGACAATATTTCCAAGATTAGATTCCTTTTTACATGCCCAGACACGATATCCATACCTTACAATTCCAAAAATCACCAACACAATGAATGCAAAAGCAACTAATGAAACACTGATAATTAGGACCTCTTTTTTGCTTTTCTTTGGCACATTTCTAGCTGTAGTGGATATAGATATGCTTACCTTGATGAAGGCTATGTTTGGGTCACTTTCAAGTAATCTCCCAAATCTCAAAGGAAGACTTTGCTTCTTGCACTCCCCCTGTTTGAATTGCGCAGCATCACAGTTACAGTCCTGCAAACATGCTGCTTTGCAAGCCTCTTGGGTTGATGAGGAAAGAACCGAAATATTTTTATCTTCCCATACGGTATTATTCACTGCCTCCATAATATATGTCATGCTTGCTTTGCAACTTTCTGCAGTGAAGTTCCTTTCGCAGCCTGAACTGATTTCACTCTGGTTAATAAGTGCAAATCCAGGAAGGCAATTGCAACCAAAACTTTGATTAGTGTTGACACAATATGCATTAAGGCCACATAAACCCTTCGGGGCACACTTGTCATCTGGCTGGGACCATGTGACTGACCAGGTACCATTTTGATCCATATTGTGTGAGTATAGCCTCAGGATTCCATCAGCATCAATTCTCAAAAGGTAGAGTAAACCTCTTGTCGAATTATCTCCTAGATTTAGATCCACTATACCAGCTTTTCCATTAATACTGTCTAAGTAGAGATGACCATTATCATCGAGATTTAGTTTCGCATTATTTTCTTGCCCAGGTGTAACATAGTTCCAATAACCATATTCAATTGTGTAGGGGGTTCCGACCGGATACATCGCTAGATATCCATCTTGTTGCATTAAGAGCAGAAATCTACCAGTTGAATGGTTTGAGTCTGAAACACTGGAACTTAACACTTTTTGAACTAAAAGATGCTGGCTTGGCAAAAGGGTATCGGTAGGCTGATCAAAACTCTGCCATATTGTATTGTTATCAGAATTATACAAAACAAAGTTGCCAGAATCAAGCATGGATGCTGAAGTTGCAACTCCAGGAGAGTTGGCGATGCTTGTCTTCGTGCCTTGTTGTGCAGACTGCAGAACCAGTTGTCCATCACTTGTGAAATTTAGTATGGTGTCAGCGGGAACTGGGGGATCGTCTCTGTTGGCTGTCCAGACTACTGTCTTTTGAGAAATCCCTTCAATAAAAATTCCAACAGCATAGCCATTGCCTTGCTTGTAGAATCCTAAGGCATATAGACCAGAAGGTGATAGCCATGAAGAGTTGGTGGTGGTAGTGGGTGTTAGCAAAGAGCCTGGCTTCACAATATTGGATTGCCCTTGTTGAGCTTCTGCTGTGAAAATTAATGCTGAGAGAACAAGAAGGAAGATAGTTGCCATAGCTTGTAATAGGCAATGAATAATAAGATTCAGGAGTGTCCTCTTGCCAGGCATGTTTGGGCGTCGGTAAAGGGAAAGATTCAGAAGTGCAACAATGAGGCGCGGGATTTCTTCCTACTGTTCGGGTTCATGGTACAAAGCTTAGATCAACGAGAACTTGAATGTTGGGCTACAGTGGCATGGTCTATTTGGAATGCCCGAAATAATGTCTATTTTGAACAAAAACAAAGCCACCCAAAGATTATTTTGAGTGGTGCAGAAGGTTTATTGGATGAGTACCAAAAACTGATGGCTTCTCAGAGTTTAGATAATTTTTTAGTAGTGGGTCTTTTTTTATCTACGGTAGTGTAGCCTCAGTCTATGGCCAGCTGCATGTAGCTGGCCTTGGACTTATACAAGTTTCTTTAGAGCATTCTCATTAAGGGTGTCAAATGCCAAACACCCCAAACTCTAAAAAAGTACTTCCATCAAAGATGGTATATGCCATAATTTTTGGCATTGATGAACAGTGCAGTCTCAAATTTGAGACTGCACTGTTCACCAATTGTATAAGTTATATTATTTTTTTATTCGTGGGGCCCGCTTTCTTTTCTTTTTTTTTTTTTTCTTTTCTTTCTTTCTCCTCCTTGTCTTTCTTCCGTCTCATTCTTGCTCTGAGAGAGCCTCCAACCATTTCTCTGCTCTCTCTCTCTCTCCCTCTCCCTCCCTCTACTCGACGTTCTGCCGCCATCTCCGACGAAAACCAGGCCGGAGCACCAAGGCAAACCCATTGTCCAAATCACAAACCCATGGTTGATTTGTGACTGACCCCAAATCAGCCACCGACCATCACCGCGGCGGCCCAAGGCGAGCAATTTGTGGCGGCCCACGGCGAGCAACGATCCCATGGCCACTTACACGATCTGAACCAACCCACAGCCACACGCGATCTGAAGCCACTCACGACAATCCACGGCGAGCCACGACCACCACCGGCCCACGCCAATCTGAATCCCACGCCAATCTGAAGCCTACAAGTCGATCTTGAGAGAGAGGAAAAGCTTTCACTGTGAGAGGAAGAGAGGAGAGAGCGTGATGGGTGCTAGTGGGTTTGCTGGTGGCGGCAATGGTGGAGGGTTTTTTTTTTTTTTTTTTTTTTTTTTTTTTTTTTTCTGCTGTGATTGGTGGTGGTGAGTGGATATGGTGGTTGTGGGTGGATGTGGAGATTCTTTCTGCTGTGATTTTTTTTCTTTTTTTGTTAGTGGTGGCTGTGGTATGGGTGGTGGGTGGTTGGTAGTGTGGTGCCGGCGGTGCTGTGAGAAAGAGAGAGAGAGAGAGAGAGAGAGAGAAGAGAGATGAAAAATAAAAAATTATTAAAAAATAATAAAACAAATATTATTTAAATGAAATGGTAAAAAAAAATAGAAGTTTTGATGTAGGTGGTATTGTAAAGTTATGTGTTAAATGTTATAAAATTGGGTTTTGAGATGCTAAATGTTATATTTTTTGACATGTTTGATGAGAATGCTCTTATACGTGTACTTGTTTTTCAGTTTAATAAAGTTTTCTGATCAATTCTCATAAAAAAAAAAAGAAAAAAAGAAAGAAAGATTGAAGGATCGAATCCACCTTCGCTGTCAATAAAAACGAACAATGGCTTTACTATATTTATCATAGTAGATTGCCAAGTATGGAAGCAATCATGATTTTCCTTTTTGGGCATTATAAAAATGCAATCGTTGAATCATTTTCTTTCTTGTAGAATGAAACGTCTCCAATTACAATACATATGCGTATATTCAAATAATCTGCGCTTAAATAAATCTCCACTTGGCTTGTGAATTAGTCACTACTCTAGATTTTACATTGGACACGACTCTTTTTTGGTCTTTAAATATTGGAATCGTACAAAAAAAAAAAAATTAAACTTTATTGCACGCTAGAGACTTTGAGTGACCTAGTCAAAAATGTAAAACTATAAAGTATAAACAAATTGATGATCTTTAATAAAATTAATTGTCGAAAAGGTTGAAGTCATTGCTATCCCTGATTGGAATGAAAAGAAAAAATTGCCGCCTTACAAGATGTCAATTCCTCGCACATTATTAAGAGAGCTGTGGAAAGGTGGCTATTTTTGTCTAATTCAAAGGAAAAGATTTAACTGCCTTAACCTTAGAAAATTCTTAGGTACTTTCTGAACATGAAAAATGGTGCTCTCTCCTCTTACATTCAAGGTAAATCTTACCATAAACTTAATGGGTAGACCCCACTATGAATATAAGAGGAGGAAGCACCATTTTTCGTACTTTGAGAATATCTAAGAATTACTCCTGATGAACCTTGGCCTACTTCTAATTTGTTTTCTCCTATTAAAAATCAGTCAATTAAATGAAGTTGAGTTATTTATTAAACTTATATTAATTAGTTTATTAATTAAATAATGACAGGGTTCTGAATCTGTTTGGATTATGACGAGTGTGATTTGTTTTGTTGATAAACTTTAAGAAATTGAAATTTATATGTAAATAAAAAATAAAGAATAATTCTACATCCAAAATTTAAATCCCTCCTTCATTATAACTATTGAATTATTGCTGAATTATTATTATTATTATTATTATTATTATTATTATTATTATTATTTTCCCAAATTAGAAATTGTTAGTTAGTCCAGCCAGGTGGTTTAAGTTTCTCTTAAAGAAAACCTTACTCTTCTTATTTATATTAACCAAACTAGTAAGTTGCCTGTATGATGCACAGATAATTTTATGATTTTTTATATAAGACGGTTTTAGATAATGTTGTACTTATATTATAAAAAAAAAAGTAAACTAAATTAAAGTAAAGATGAATGGTTGAGCATTCTGTAATGAGTAAAGATTTTTAGATATCAAATAGTAAAGTACATGCCAAGATAATCTGGTTACAATAGAGTTAGAAACATAAATTTAAAATTATAGACATGTGTGAGAAACATTTACAAGTGTGAAAATAGTGAAGCCAAAGTTTCAAATTAGCATAAATTATGAATACTTAGACCTATTTTTTAACAATTTATGTCCAAAATAAATGACTTTTCAAAATAAATTATGATATTTCCTAGAGTGTGTGTTACTTAACAATGATATGATATTCATAAAAGAGATCATATATAAATAAGTAAACAATCAAATTTTAATGTATATCTCAAATTGAAATAAAGTGTCAACCACAATTGATAATAGATTATAAAATTAGTTTTCAAGATTGTAAATTTCTTATATGTTTTTATTCTTTATCTAATGAGTTATCCAATAAGTCATTTGTAATTTTGTTTTATATCTTGAAATGTTGATATTGTGTAAAAATAAAACTTGTGTATTTGTTTTACTTATCTTTGTGTTATTTAGTTTTAGATAGCAATGTTAGGATTTGTATAATTTTAAAATTATTAAATAAGTATTAATAACTTTAACTGGGTTCATTCTTGGAATAAGTGTTGAATTCAAAGTAATACATTCTACATCCAGTAATTTATTGTATAACTTTTCAAATGGAAAATATATGTTGTTTTCATTAAAAAAAAGGAAAAAAAATTTCATGTGAAAAATATGGGTCAACCCAACTCAACCCGCAACCCGATTGACCTGAATCCCTTTTTAACCCGCTTAAAATGACCCATTTTTGACCAGCAACCTGTTTGACCCTCAACCTGATCGACCCGATCCACCTGTTTTGCCATGTCTAATCACATTTTTCCTTTTTGGGCACCATTAAAAAAAAAAAAAAGTAATCTTTGAATCAGATTCTTTCTTGTAGAATTTGCAATCTGCATGCGTATATTGAAATAATTTGTGCTTAAATAAATTTCCACTTGGCTTGTGAATGAGTCACTCCTCTAGAATTTACATTGGGCTTTAAATATTAGAATAGCAGAAGTTAAAGAAATTGGACTTTATCACATAGACTTAGAGTGACCAAGTCAGGATTACAAACCTTTTGTATACTTTTTGAGTCAAAATCTGTTTCTCAAACACTCTATACCATTCTATGCTCCACGAATTAAAATATGCCACATGTCCACTAATTTCTAAATTCATGCTTCTTATTTCACTTACCGAAAAGAACTAAAAAAAAAAAAAAAAAACTTGTTATCCAATCAGGCCATCACCGGTCACCACTATCAACTCCAGCAACACCACCACTAAGAGAACCACCACCAACTTCACTGGCACATCCTGCTGTTTCATTTTATGTTCCATTAATAATCACAATTTGCCATATGTTTAATTTTCCATTTTAAACTTTGTTTGTTTTATAAGGAAAGTCAAACGTATACCTAGGAAGTAATAATTAGTGGAGTATAAAGTGAAATACGAATAGTAGTACAAAAGATTTGTATTCCTAAATCAGTAGAATAAAACTATACCACCACACACTATTGACGCGATTGTTACTCTACAAGTATAAGTGCTTGTGAAGTGTATATACCCACACACTTAGATACTTGAAGCCATTATTGTTGTAGATTGGAATGATATCATCGCTGATACTTCATGACATGAGCCTAATGATGCTACAGCAAATTTGAATAGAGCAATTCTAGCTTTTTTGTACAATCAAGCAAGGCCTCGATATGTTGGTATATTTTTTTCCCAGTAATCCTAAACTAGATTATATAAATCATTTTTCTATTTTTTTAGTAGTTTCCATCTATTTTCCAATGGCTTCAACAGAAACGTGTCCTGACAGGCTCCTAGCTCCTAAACTTTTGTTAAAGCGTAAATGCGCTTTTAGTTCCTATATTTTGACTTTTTTTCATTTTAGTCCCTACATTTTTTTTTACCATTTTTAGTCCCTAAACCAATTAACGCGAGACATTTAAGTCCTTGAAACACCATTCCGTCACCAAACTAATGGGAAAGCTGACGTGGCTAACGGATCAATTAAAAAAATCATTATTATTTTACATGTCAACGCCACATCAGCCCTATTTGCTGATGTGGCACTACCACATCAGAAAATTTATATAAAAAAGAAATTAAATTTAAAAAAAAAACCTTAAATCTAATTTAATTAAAAAAATTATAAATTATCATTATTAACTTTCATAAGACCAATCAAACTTGTTCTTCGTGTTCTTCCCAATCAAACCCAGCAAGGAAGAACTCAAACCCAGCAACCAATAACTCAAACCCAGATCACAACATCACAAACGAAAAAAAAAAAAAGAAAAAAGAAACGGAGATCAAACACAGATACAGACCCAAATCACAAATAGAGATCAAACACAAACCTAGATCAAACCAGCACAAACGAAAAAAAAAAAGAAAAGAAAAAGAAACGGAGATCAAACACAAACACAGACCCAGATCATAAATAGAGATCAAACACAGACCCAGATCACAACAACACAAATGAAAAAAAAAGAAAAAAAAAAGAAAAAAAGAAACAGAGATTAAACACAAACACAAACCCAGATCACAACAACACAAATGAAAAAAAGAAATAGAGATTAAACACAAACATAGACCCAGATCACCAATAGAGATCAAACACAAACCCAGATCACAACAACAGAAACGGAAAAAAAAAAAGAAAAAAGAAAAAAAAAAGAAACAGAGATCAAACACAAACATAGACCCAAACCCAAATCACAAATAGAGATCAAACACAAACGAAACCCAGATCACAACCCAAACCAAAATCATCAGCAAACCCAACCATTGATCCAAAAAACAAGTTACCACCACACCGAATCTTAAATGTCATTTCCCATTTTCACTAAATATAAATTTTCTTCTTTTCCCATTTCCATTAAACACAGAAAAGAGAGAGAAACAAAAATAACTACAAAAGGCATAAACAAGAATGAAGCAAACATAGCAACTACATACAAGATAGGTACAACTCATATAACATAAACCCAGTCTCAACAAAAATCCCAAAAATTCTGAGCATCAAAGGACATTAATAAGTAGAAGCTACGCATGGATAATGAGGTAAACTAGCAGTAGCTTGAGCTGTAGATATCACGGGCGGCAACGCTTTTCTTCACCTGAAAAGGCAACCTCATCACTGAGATTAAAGAGAGTTTAGGTCAGATTAGAGTTTGGCAGATCGACGGATGAACAAATTCAACGGCGGCGACCTCATCATTGAGATTTGAGAGAGTTTGTGTCAGATCTGAGTTTGGCAGATCGGCGGAGATGAGATTTTGAGAGAGTTTGGGTCTAAGAGAGATTTTGCCAAGGGTGAAGAGAGAAAGAGAGAATTAGAGATAGAGAGAGTTTAGAGTTTAGCCGTTTGGGTCTGATTGCTGATGAGGTTAAAAGAAAAAGAAAAAGAATTAAGGTTAACGAAAAAGAAAAGAAAAAGAATTAAGAGGATAATTTTTTATTTTTGTTTTTTTAAATAATTTTAATTAAATCAAAAAATAAGGCTGATGTGGCGCTGACATGTAAAATAACAATGATTTTTTTAATTGATCAGTTAGCCACGTCAGCTTTCCCGTTAGTTTGGTAACGGAATAGTGCTTCAAGGACTTAAATGTTCCGCGTTAATTGGTTTAAGGACTAAAAGTGGTAAAAAAAAAATGTAGAGACTAAAATGGAAAAAAGTCAAAATGTAAGGACTAAAAGTGCATTTACGCCTTTCTGATTAATATATTCAAAGGCATAGAATTTACTCTCTCTTATATATATTTCTGTTTTATTTTATATAGATGAGACCGTGAGAGGTAGACACATAACATTAGTTTTTCTTAATTCCAAGGCAAAGATTTGATTATTTGTCAAGCTTAATTTGATTAGTATTGGTTAAATTAGGGCTCTCCAAGCCACTCGCCAATCCAAGCCACTCGACATACATAGCCAGACCCGATCTGTCCGCTACCCAATCCGACTACTCTTGCAGGTCTCTGCCTTCCAAAATTGACACCGATGGGTTTAATGGTAGGTCTCCTCCTCCAAAACCTAAGCCACCTGACCCAACCATGATATAAATTAAGGGTACGTTTGGTACACTTGTAGACAACTAAATTTTTCAATTAGAAATAAATCAAACGAGTAAAATAGTTTCACAAATGCGAATTTGTATTGATGAATGTGTGGTACAATTCTCTGTGATTACAAAAGAGTGATCCTCTGATTCGATCTCCTTGAAAGATTTGTTGATTGGAATTGTGGTAATGTGATTTTGATTCAAACACCAAATATACTTCAATTTGGCTGAAGAATGGATTGAAGATCCTTGAAATAGAATTACAATGAATCTCTGGCTATGAGCTTGTTAGAAATCCTTTGTTCTTCACGTTCTTCGTGTTCTTTGTCTTTGAAGATTTGTGGTGGAAGTTCTTCGGGGCTTTGGAGGCTTGAATACGTAGAGCTTCGCTGATTTGTGGTTTGTGAGGTTTCTAGAGGCTTTTGAGCTTGATTCCAGTGAACTTTGAGATCTAGGAAAATGATTTGGATAATTCCTCTTCGAATGTTCTTCGTATTTGAAAGCTTGTGGTGGAAGTTCTTCGGGGTTTTGGAGGCTTAAATCCGTAGAGATTCGTTGATTTGTAGTTTGTTGAGGTTTCTGGAGATTTTTGAGCTTGATTCCAGTTAACTTTGAGATCTAGGAATATAATTTGGATGATTCCTCTTTGAATGTTCTTCGTATTTGAAAGTTTGTGGTGGAAGTTCTTCGGGGCTTTGGAGGCTTGAATCCATAGAGCTTCGTTGATTTGTAGTTTTGGGCTTGATTCCAGTGACCTTTGAGATCTAGGCAGGTAGTTTAGATGATTCTGCTTTGAATGTTCCTTGCATTTGAGTTTGAAGTTCTTGAAGTTCCTGGAGGCTTCAGGGCTTGATTCCAGCAGAGCTTCAATACTTTTGAATCTTCTTTGATGCTACTTGTGCTCTAGATGGCTTGGCCTCCTTCCCAGATGTCTTGGTCTTTTTAAATGCCTTAGGAAGGCTTCTATTTATAGGAGTTTGGAGGTAGGTAAGCGACATGTGGCAGAGTCTAATTGGTGACACATGTCACAGACTGATTGGTTCGCTTATGTCATCGCTTACACGTGCTGGACTGCTTGTGTCATCGCTTACATGCGCTGATGTGTGATTGGTTTACTTCAATGACACTTGGCAAATTTCTGTTGGTTTCTAAGTAGTGATAGCGAAACTTAGCAGCAGTATGTGGCGCTTTGTAATTGGCTGTATTTTGTGGACTTGCTAGTATGATGTGTCAGCTTGTGATAGGTCGGGAATTTTCCCTCTCTACAACACTGAATAGGGATTACGACAGGAATTGTAATCTTTATTACTAGTTTGGTTGTGAGTTATAATATTAGAATGAAACTTAACATTTATTTTAGGAAATTTCTTACTCATAGAATTATATCTCCTTAAAAATTGTTATTTTTAAATCTAAGAGAGATATGTGTTATTTTTTATGATTTTTTATTTTTATAATTGTTAGATGTATATGGAAAGTTTTTTTATTTGGAAATATATCAAGTTTTAAAATTATTGCATTTACTAAGGAATAGTTAATACAACTTTTTAAAAATGAATAGTTATTTCTCTTTTGAAAAAATAGCTATTCATAAGGAATGATTATTCCTTGTAATAAAAACATAACCAAACTAAAAAAAAACTAAACTATATAAATAACTATTACAATACATCATCTATTACAATCTACCAAACATGCCTTAAGTTAGGGTTTTTCAACCCTTTTAACTCTTCAGTTCTAGTGTTTAGGCTCTCAAGGGTCTCAAAGTCTCTCAATCTCTCAACTCTTTAGTTTATATTTGCGATTACTACTACCATTGCAACATCACCAACTCGACTCTACCACTAATTCACTTTCCAAAAAATTTACTCTACTGCTTTATCAATTTTTTGGATAGACCCAAAAACTTAATATATATTGTTCTTATCAACTTTCTTTCTTTTTTTTCCTTCATTTTTTTTTTTTCTATGATTAAGTCAATAGGAATAGAAGACGCACCTCCCCACCTCACAATGTTACAGGTCTAATAGAAAGGCAAGCACAAGGTTGATTTACAGGTATGCATTTGCCTTGTGGATAGAGACTGTTGGTAAAGATATTCGTTTAAATATACGCAAGTGATCATATGCTTATGTAGATAATCACTTTTAAGTTAATATTTCTATTTTATTAATCAAAATAACTACATGCTCGATCGTTACAAGTGATCATTTGTTAAAGTGCCATAAGCCATGCTGCATGCTACATTGTGAGAGCATTCGAAGAAGTAAACCCAATCAGTACAGGTAGTATTGCTATTCCAAAGAAGCAATAGGGCCGGGGCCACCATTCATTCACAATGCTACAAGGAAATAGACTGGTGTAGTTATAATGAATGTTATATTACTTAATAACTTTTTATTGGATTAATAGTTTGAAAACTTCACCGTTAAATTATATGTTTTTTAAGTTTTTAACATGTATGTCGAATTTCATACAAATTAGATGTTATTTACTGTATGATTTATAAACTCATCTATGATACATAATTTTAAATTACAAAAACTTAAACAATAAATATTTTCTTGATACATAATTATTAATCTTTGATCGTCTTGAAAATTTGCAAGTGACCAAACACATTAGATTGAGTTTGCAAATATTTATTGTTTAAGTTTTGAAGTGACCAAACTCAATGAGATTGGAGAACATGAATAAATCCTATTAAAAAAATCTAAAAAAATCATTTAGATGCATAATTCTAGTTGAAAAACGCATGAGATTGAGTTTGATTTCTCACTAAGTTTTGAAGTGACCAAACTCAATCTCATGCGTTTTTCAACTAGAATTATGCATCTAAATGATTTTTTAAGATTTTTTTTTAATAGGATTTATTCATGTTCTCCACTCTTCTTCTCCATATTTTGAACATTAGCAGTTTTATTCTACTAATTCATGTAAAGTAGGCATAGAATTGTGTACACATTAATTAATATATTTTTGCTAGTCATTAGTATAAATTTATATATATATATATATACACACACTCACACATGCACATATATACTACTATTTAAGAGGTTTTCCCTGTTTAGAATTCTCATTTTGGATGCTCAAAATATCCTCAAATTCATTAGTTTAGAAATTTTAAATAATAGGATTAGACATATAAAATTACTAATTTAAAAACTTCTAAATTTTAGCTAAATTTTAAAAAGCTATTTTTTCTAACCACATTTTTGCCTCTCCACATTTCTTTATCAAATTCAAATTCAAATTCAAATTTAAAAATAAAAATAAAATCTCTCTCTCTCTCTCTCTCTCTCTCTCTCTCTCTCTCTCTCTCTCTCTCTCTCTCTCTCTCTCTCTCTCTCTCTCAAGATACTTACCCTTGGATTGAGATCACTTGATGCAATTTCTCTCAATGGTTGAAATTGAGAGTTGAGAAAAAAAAAAAAAAAAACTTTCAATTTCAATTGTTAAATAAAATAAGTGAGAACAAATTAATAAAAGAAAATTAAAAAGTTAGAATGATAAAAATTTTTTGTGAGAGAGATATGGGATAATTTCATGGTATTGCACCGGATCCAAATCTCTTACCCTTCCCCTTAATTAGGAGAAGTTATTTCCCCTTAATTACTATCATTAAAAAAAATCTCCTACCAAAATATGTTATTTTCTCTAAAACAAATAATATACTATTTTGAATAAACAATTTTTTTAAGCTAACTATTTATTTTAATTCAAATATAACCTCTTAACCCTTATCCATAACCCTTAAAATTAGGCACTCTCACCTCTCCTATTCTTTTTAAACGGCAAGTCAATTGCCAAAATCAAACATAAATAAATGTTTTTCTTCCTCCTGTTTAATCTATAAAAATAAAATAAAATCTTTTCTTCTCTCAAATGACTTAGTGCTATATTTTTTTAAGTTTTTTTATTGCTCATATGATTTTGATTGTTGTATTTGATTTTGAGTTATTTATTATGGAAATTGTAAGAAAAATATTTGAAATAATAAACATTGTATTATAAATATTTTTTGGATTATTGGAGCAATTGTAGTTGTTGCATATTATGACCGGGGGGGGGGGGGGGGGGGGGGTGTGCAAAAGTAAGGAACTAAGGATTAAGTGAGATTGAAATCAGACAATGACAATGGTTCAAGGGATGACACCGTTTTCTTACCAAATTAGATTGCAGTTGTTGTATGAGTGAGTTACATGTGTAAATATATTTTTTCTTTCTTTCTTTTTGCATTCTTTTTGTAATTTTGTAACTATGAACTATAGAATTTTGGGTAAAAAAATGTAATTATTTACTTTATTGCAATTGAATTTTTCATGATGATATGTGTAAAAAAATTTATTAAAAAAAAAAAGATCATGAGTCAATTCTTAATATTAGTGGAAAAACATGTAAACCCCATAAAAAAAAAAAAGTCTCATCCCACGAGCCTAATATATATATTTAGTTGTTTTACGTTTAGGCAAGCGGTACTTTAATTACTGTTAGAATAATTGTGGGTACAATTAAATTCTAGCTGTGTTGAGAATTTTGTAATAGGTTTAAGATTTTTAGTCAAATTCTATCTCCTTAAGGAAAACAATAGTAAAAAGAACACTACAACAGTTTTCAATACCTTGAAGTGATATAAAAGAGCAATCACTACAGATGAATATTGTCCAACACAATAACAAGAATTACATTAGATTTGTAATATTTAATGTGAACCATAAAATAAATCCATTTCAAATGTAGCTTTTCAATTTGCAAGACAATTCATCCTACTATTACACAAATACTATAACCAATATTAAGCACTACAATACCACAAACACTGCCAGGACAAGAAAATTCTCCAACTTGAGTTGCATGCAAGATTTATGCATGCATTTTACACCTAATTTGTGATTTTACCAAGACCAACAAAGCAAATATGCATTTTAAAAATAAAAGTTACACCAAATATACATTAAGGGACTATATTATTTGGGGCATTTAGTTTCAAAATTACAGATTTAAGCAAATCCCAGAACACAAAATGCTCCAAAAAAGTGCAACTTTGCATTACAAGACTGAAACTCAAGAAGGACCTTGACTCGGTGGGTGATGACTCTACAAGTGATAAGACAAGTCGCAATGAGGGATTGGTACGGATACAATTAGGATGAAGACATAATTCAATCGCAGGCTTGCGACTTTATTTTTTTATTTATTTATTATTTTTTTTTTTTTGGCTTTTCAAAGCAATTTTGTTTAATGGGTTTTATTAACAAATGCCCTTACAATATCTATTAATAAATTATTTAAAAAAAATTATGAGAAAATGAAAAGGTAACCAACTTTATTGACAAATTTTTTAATTTTTCATAAAAAATTACCTAAAATGAATGAGAATGGGATATGGTTTAATAGCCTCACCACCACTCTAACTAAAGTAGATACTCAAGGACATACGAGAGATCAGAGAACATCTATAAAATGAGAGGTGATTGGAAATGAAAATATAGTCCTAGACAGAGTCACAGAGATGCAAACACCGGCCCATCATCTTGGTCAGTTGCCGAGAAATTGTAAGGTCCATTTTAAACTGTAGTAGTGATCCAGTATGCAGATTCCAGCCCAGTACTTTTCATGGTCTTTCTTTTTCCTGAAAGATATTTTTCATCCATAAATTTTGTCCTTCAAAATTCGAAAAAACAACTTTATTCTCATAACAATGACTTAGAACTACTATAGTAGTTGATAACCTTAGTATTATCCTCGGATGAGAACTAATAATAAAAAAAAAAGTCAAATCAACTGTTGTAAAAATTGTTTTGTATATTTTACAATATCTAAGGATTTAGCTTGGCCCCAGTGTGCCCAATTCACCTGAAATCATTTCATTATTGAATTTATCATTTGTTTAATTAATTTTAAGTCACCTGAAATCCCAACCAATGTATATTGTATCTTGAACAACAAATGGTTGGAAACTATTAAACCTTTTTCACTCAAATAATATATCCATGTTCTCCTGATTGGGAGGATAAAATTGATAAGGATTAAGACCACGTAGAATTCTTAGAGTAAATTTATCGTAAAGTTCTTAAAATTATATCAGTTCATTATTGTAAAATAAGAATGTTAAATTATCATTGATTGTTAATGCAATTGATTTTATGGTATAATTTACACTCATGGACACCTATAAAAGAATATAATTAGTTGTTGGAATACTTACCATTTGTTGATGCCATGAGATCCTTTATATGGAGTTTATAGACTAATCATATTCCTTAATTTTTATAGTATGTATAATTTAAATTAAAGCTTTTTTTTTTGGTAAAAAAAAAAGCTTTTCTTTTTTGATCTCTAAGGTTTTCTTCTTTGCTTTTAGAGAGTTACCTTTCGCTAAACCTATCTTTGATCTCTAAGGTTGATTCCCAAAATAGTTGTTCAAGTTTCTCAACCTTACTCGATATATTCAAATAAAATCATCTATTCTCTAGCTTGGTTTCAGGGCTTCTGAGTTCTGACTAGGTCCAGTTGAGGACTGATGTTGTGCTCATCCTTGCCACATTATCAATTTAACTATTATAAGCTTTTTTTTTTTTAATTATTAATTGTTAAAAAGGTTGAAACAAGTCATATTTGGATCACCAACATGGCAACGAGACCCATTTGTTAAAAGGTTACACGAATTATGTTGCTCATTTGGTTGTTAGGGTTGATGGGTCTTAAAAGTTAAAACCATTAATAAATAGGTGATGTTTAGGTTGACCCATATAGTTGAACACAAATTACTACTCTTATGTAAAATCTAATTAGGGGCGGCTTAATGTACTTGGGAGACTAAGGCGAAAACTAAAATTGAGGCATTTTATTTATTTAAATATGATTTTTTTAAATTAAATATTACTTAAATTCTATTATCTTGTTTTAGATGCAAAATTACTACTAATTAACATGAATCATGTAGATTTCTTTTGAAAGTCGATAGACAAAAAATTTGACAAAACTTTTCACATCTGTTGATGTGGCAGATTGATAGTGGTAAGTAAAAAAGTGATGTTAGTGGTGGACTTAGATAAAAACTAGTACAAGTGTGTTAACTCAATTTGTGAAAAATGTTGAGTTTTTTTTGGTATTGTACTTTTTTTTTTTTTAAATGTTACATTCATAATATTTTCATAACAAATCCTGGGTGTTAATTTGTTACTGGTTCTAATTTGAACTCATCACTAAAATTTAATTTTTTGTCATTAATAATACCCTGTAACAACCTATCACTTAGAATTTCTTCTGAAAGTGTTGTGAAAAATGTTGTGGACGTAATATTTTTTTCTTATTTTTCATTTGATAAAAAAATGTTATTTTATTTATTGGCTAATATTTGTACTTAATTAATACTATTATAATATTAAAAGAAATCCTATTGGTTAAAATTTGAGGGCCTTTTTTCTTCTTGGGGCCTTAGGCAACCGTATCAGTTGCTTTACATATAGAGCCGGCACTGAACCTAATCATCCTTAATTTTGGTATCTTTGTTTACTATAACATATTTGAGTAGTACTCGATCTTTTTTATGTAATACTTAATCTTGAATTAACATTTTAAGTCATTAATATGATTGTGATTACAAGATTTGCAATGTTGTGTTTGATGGGGCGCTCAAGATTTTGCTAATCAATACTTGTTTTGTTTTTATTTTTATTTCTTAAAGAGTTGGGCAAAAAAAGAAGAGAGAGAGAGAGAGAGAGAGAGAGAGAAGAAGAAGAAGAAGAAGAAGAAGAAGAAGAAGTCTGGCCACCTTCCTTGCTATATTTGAAGAGAGCTTGAAGAGACTACATTTTTTTTCTAAAAGAAAAAATAATTTTAACCTTCCATATCTTCACTAAAAAAAATCAAGAAATATCAACTACTAATTATACAGCCATGTCAGATTTTATAAATTAAATAAATAAATATTAATAATAAAAAAACCCCAACAATCATCAAATCAAATTGCTTTTCTCTATGAAGCCTCCATTTTACTGGAAAGTAAAATAATTCTCAACAATCATCAAATCAAAGCTAGTTTCCAAGAGTTGATACTTTCTTTAAAGCATTCTATCAAACACTTCCAAGGCCTATTCATTAATATCACCGCTTCCCTTTGGTGCGGTGATCACTATATAGGTATATATGCTTGTGGGATCTGGAGGGCAAAGGCCGAGGTTCAAGACTATAGAAGAAAGCTTCACACACATATACACTTAAATTAGGCTAGAATAGAAATTCTATCTTGTATATGTGTGTGTGTGTGTGTGTGTGTGTGTGTGTGTGTGTGTATAAAGGCCTATTCATTAATTGGTCTTCTTAAATATTTATTTAGCAAAAATTAGTTGTTTTCATAGTATAATAAATTCCCCATCCAGCAATGACTATTTCAATTGTGGGTAAGAAAGTGACCAATTATTAGCTCCAAGAATGAAAATGGGTAAATTACACATGAACATATAAACAAGCATTTGAAAAATCTTTTCCACAGGTAGAAATCCATTAAAACAAATAAAAAATTTTCTAATCTTTCCTGAAAAATCACATAATATTTTCTTTGAATCTAAACAAACACAAAACTCAGATATTTTTTTCTCAACCTTAATTTGATTTGCAAGAAAATGAAGGAAAAAAAAATTTATACAATAGCATGAAACTCCATCTAAATCCAACCACAATCAAACTCCAAATTAAAAAATCCATCTAAATTCCCCTTTTTTTGTTGGTTTGTGTGTTTGCTTTTCTTAAATGCAATATGACTCGGTACTCCAAGTGTCTGCTTACATGGCAAAAAAGTAATAATTTTTTATTCAATATGTTAAACACATCAGTAATTTCCTTCCAACACTTAACCAAATTGACACAGCACCTAAATGTTTGGGGTCAAATTTACGGCATTAAAAGTTCAGAGACCAAATTGACTCATCAGGCATACAACAGGCAATTTCAGGACAAAATTGAGCCTTTGCTCCTCCCGGGCAAATGCTTATCACATCAGATCTGGCAAATACGAATTGATAACAGATTCTGAGAGAGAGAGAGATGACTTAGGAGTTATTAGGACACGAACATATGGAATACACAAAACTTAATGATCAGGTTTCCTTTCCTTTCCTCTTCACTCAATATTCCATATACCCCATCAATATATTTATTTTGTTGTTTTTGTTTCTGGGAAAAGGATGAAGATGGTAATGGCCCGAAAGCTCTTTCAGTGACTAATAATGTGCCCACTTTGGGAGGTACCACCATTGACTGGTCCAAATGGAAGCTCAAGTATGAGTTTTTCTTTTTCTTTTTCAAATTCTAATCAAAGCCCATGTTGTAATTCAGAGAGATTAGTAAGTAAATTATATAAGTTTTTTTTTTTGTTGTTGTTGTTGTTGTTGTTGTTGTTGTTGTTGTTATAGGATCATTGTGATAGTTGCAATGACACTTCTTACGAGTTTGCCAAGCATACTCATTGTGTGGTCTAAGAGAAATGGCAAGTACAATTATAGTTTTACCACTTCAAATTTTATGATAAGCATAATTATAATTTTTTTGAAAAAAAAGACATTCAATTAATGTTTCAAAGTGTAATTTATGTTTAACATTCAATTAATTTATGTTTAACATTCAGTTTGCCAAGGCTAAAAGCGGACGCCATAAAATGAAACTTTCTCAAAAAAAAAAATGTATTGATTTATTTCCTCTTTTTATTGAATTAGGTGGAGTCTTTGAACTGTGGGTTATCACTTTTAGCCTTGGCAAGCAAGAAGATGGAGAAGTGAAGGTGTTACTGAAGATAACAAGCATTCCTTAGTTTTTTATGCTAAGTTTTCATAAAACTTGTGATTTAATGCTCTCATGAAGTTAGAATTGTCATTTAGCAAAAATAAGTTGGAATTATGAATTATCATATAAAGGAGAAATAATTCTCTACCCTCAATGTGCTTCACATAATGGTGGGTCCCATCTATAGGACCCACATGTAGAACTCACTCTGACACCTAAAAAGGATCTTATACACTTGGCTTTATAAGACTTATGTGAGACTGATGTGAGGCCCACATGTTAGTTTCACATAGATTCTATACGGTGGGTGTTTACAAGATTTTCGCCATGAGATATTACACAAAATGATTTCACTATTTGTAAGACAAAATGCACTTTTTGTTTCATCCCAGTTATTTAACTGTTTTTTTATTTTAAGTTCACATTCTTATTCCAATCATATCTATTTATTATTGTTTCTGTTCTGCCTTTGAACTAGGTTGAGTACAACATTGGATGAAGTTATTGGATACCTCATTCCTGCATTACTTTACCTAGTAAAAAATCTGCTCCAGTTAGTCATGGTAATCATGTTTTTTATTTTTGGTAGTCACAAAGACTCACAATTCCATTGGTATTCTTGCTTGTTGAAATTTGATTAATGCATATTCTTCGCTTTTATTTTGCAGTACTTCATCCTTGAGCATGTGGATGTCCCGGGTTATCAAATACTGAAGAATTTGAATTTTATCAGTACTGGCGTTTTGTATAGAATTATACTTAAGAAGGAGTAAGTCCTTACCATCATTTACATTGGATTTTTTTCATTTCATAATGGAAAATGTTTGCAAAAGCCCCTTAATAAATACAATGAAAATGGAAGAGTCATAAAAACTCATTTGGTTTACATGTCATCTAGTTGATACTCATAGAAATCTTGGGAATGTGAAAAGCATCCATGAGCATGAACATGTTACATGTGTACTAATTCAGCTGCTCTTGGGCTACGTGTCTGAGGATGGAGAGTGAAAGATTAAGGAAAAAAGCTAATTTAAACAAACTAAGAATTTTAGCCAAACCAATTACGACTGCTAAATTTTTATGGAGCTTTGCGTTCCAATTATGTATTCTTTCAGGTTAAGCAATATTCAATGGGCGGCTATAATTTTACTATGTGTTGGGTGCGGCATATCTCAGATAAAGCCGAGGTAAGGTTTTGCTCACACAACTATATTGTTTGTATAATCTTTTCTTGAAATTCAAATTTTTTCTACTTTCAACTTATTGTCTGTGCCTTAGAAAATGACATTGTTTTTGCAGTTTAAATGTTTTTCAAACTCCTGTTCAAGGTTGGGTGATGGCCATTGTGAGTTAACCAAAATTTTAGACACTCTTGATACAACAATGAAGAAAAAATAAAAAAATAGAGGAAAACATTTTATAGCTTAATGTTCTTGTTATCATAATGGGGGTGATTTCTTTGCAGGTCATGGCACTCCTACGTGGTTTGGCAGGAGAGTGCACTGAAGTGAGTTTTTTAAGTACACAGTTTGCACTCTAGTTCTTCAGAACTACAATTCATGTCTGTCATTTAGTCACCATTTGAATCCTAACCCAACATAACTTGATCAGTGATTGGGTTAAATTTTGTTAATTGATAGATTTTGTAAGACTGATTGAAGTTTTTTAGTGATCCATTGAGTTAAAACGTGAAACTCTCATTAGAGTGATCTTGATAACTGTTCTATTAATTATCTTGCTTATGATTTCTACAGGCTATAATTAAAAAGCGTCCTTCAAGAAACATAGTGCAAAATTTCTTTTTGTACGTCTTTGGCATGTTGTTTAGCACTGTTGCTATAGTGATCCAAGATTTTGATGCAATGATGAACAAGTAATTCTAGACTCTATTTCTGATTCTCCTCTTAAAATTGGTCTATCCTCTCCATTTCCCCCCTGTGAAGCCATTGTTTAAAAGATTCTTTACTGTCTTAGAAGTGGAATATTCTTCTTTTCTGATTAGAATTGAAGAAATTTTAGTTTAGAAGTTATTGTTTCTTTTGTTCTGGGGATTCTTCTATGGATACTCATTTATTACAGTTCGCATGATTCTCAACCAAGCACTAAGGTATCTTAAATATTTTATTTGGCTTCATAAAATGTAGCTTATTTACATGCTTTAGGCTTTAGCATTGTCGTAAATTTCTCACTCCCAGTAATGAGGAATCCCTCGTGATGTAGTAATTTTTTTTTTTTTTTAGTTAGTCTATATAACTTCAATTTGTGATTCTAGGGAATATTATAAAAGTTAATTGACATTATATATCAATATTTCAGCACATGTTAGAAGGGTGCACGGTTATGCTTTTATGATTTTAAATTTTGTCACATGCTGTTATCTTTGGTCAAGATAGAACGTTTTCTATCAAATGTCAATAATTAAATAAATAAAATCTTGTTAGGCTGTCTTGAAAATCCAATTGCTCATAGACTGATTGAAATGCTACTTTTGTGCAGTGGCCTTGCTGTATCTATGGTAATGAAGTATGCTGACAATATTGTGAAGGTAAGTATGGGAAATGCATTTACGTGAATTTATTATTCCTCAAAATTTGTTTGAGTGGATAAATGCTTCGAGTGTATTTTCTTTTGCTTCTTTGCCTGATATACTTGATCATTGTACTTTCCATGTTTAATTTTGTGTACCTGTTGTATGCCCTTTGTGTACATTGAGTGGCAATCTTTTTGATTATATACATATATGTACATGTATATACATATAATCCAGCACTTTACACAGATAAATTTGTCTTTATAATTGTATTACTCAAAAGAAGCATAAGTTACCATCCTGCTGCAAACATTTTCTGCACTTTGTGATTGAAGTACCCATTTTTACTAGCTTCCCCATGTTGTGCAAGTGTATTCTACTTCAGTGGCAATGCTTTTCACAACATTTGTTTCGTACTATTTATTGGCATTTGACATTTCATATGCCTTCATCTTTGGTACAGCATATGTTAATTTTGGTTACATGGTTCATCTCCCTCCTATGTGTTAAATATGTTATTAGTAATGCGATGTGTTATACCATGTTATATATGCTAGAGTGAATGCGGAAGGAGAAGCATAGAATAGGAGCACCGAGAACACGAGGGTTACGTGGTTCAGCCTTATCGACCTACATCCACGGAGGAATCTCTTAAGGGCTACATCTTTATTATGTTAGAGTGTAGTACAAAAACCTATATTACAATGAACCCTAACATGAGTATATATAGGTGACTAAACCCTAGACTACTAGTACAAGTAAGAGTGGGCTTGGGTCTATTACATTGGGCCAATATGTCTAATATATATCTCTAACACCCTATCTCAAACTCAAGGTGGAAGCTCGATAAAGGCTTCAGGTTGGATAAACAAGAAAATGCCTTGAAGAATACCTTTGAAGAAACCACAATGAACAATAAGCCAATTGACCAACTTTGGAGCTTCAAATGAAGAAACGGAGTCCAAAATTGGAATCTACGCAAAAAACTGAGCAAGATAGGCCCTTTCGGAATTTTTGACTAATAGTCAAAAGTCAACGCAAAAGTCAAACCCAAAGGTCAAAGTCGATGGTCAGCCAAAATTCAACGGCACATGGTCCGGGTCAGTTCCGAGTTGCACGGATCGGGTTGCAGAGAAGCTGACGTCATCTTATGACATGGCGTTGACATGGTTAGGGCTGACGTAAGCGTGCTTGCGTGACTGCAGACGTGGTCCGGGTCGGTTCCGGGTTGGTCCACGGATCGGGTTGCAGAGAAGCTGACGTCATCTTATGACATGGCGCTGACGTGGCTAGGGCTGATGTAAGCGTGCTTGCGTGGCTGCAGACGTGGAGTGTGTGGTTCTTTGGCATGTGGATGGCGCGTGTTTCTGTTTCAAGCGCGTGGGGCCGATGGCGAGAATCCAAAAGGCGCGTGGGAGCGCGTGCATGCTCGGATGAGGACTAGATTTTTGTGCTTCACATATCGACAGACAACAAGGCTGATAGGTCGGCGTGTGTGCCCAGAAGACGAACTGGAAGTCAAGAATCTATGGCGGCGCGTGGGAGATTATCCGGAGCCATTGTACGCACGTGGCGGCACGTGCGGAGGCAGTTGGAGGTTGGGTTGCTAGGTTTTGGTCTAGTTGGTTTCATCAGGCGAAGGCTTGATGTGCATAGATCTGATAGTGAGAGGCACGGATTGCTTGGGCTTGAGGATCTGGACACAGCAGTGAGCCATGGTGGCTACGAGATGCCTTGGAGTCTAAATCCAGCAAAGAAGCATCTGTGACTTCAAATGGTGGTGTGCACGTGATAATCTTCTTTGCTTGCTAGAGCATTTGTTTGATGCCAAGAATGAAGTTTGGCTCTGATACCATGTTAAATATATTATTAGTAACGCGATGTGTTATACCATGTTATATATGCTGGAGTGAATGCAGAAGAAGAAGCATAGAATAGGAGCTCTAAGAACACGAGGGTTACGTGGTTCAGCCTTATCGGCCTACATCCATGGAGGAATCTCTTAAGAGATACATCTTTATTATGTAGGAGTATAATACAAAAACCTATGTTACAATGAACCCTAACATGAGTATATATAGGTGACTAAACCCTAAACTACTAGTACAAGCAGGAGTGGGCTTGGGCCTATTACATTGGGTCAATATGTCTAATATATATCTCTAACACTTTGTATTCTTTACTCATATTATGAACATCTCAGTCATTTTTCTGTTGACGTCTTAATTACTTGTTTTTAACTGGTAGTTATGTTTTCTCTTGCTTTCAGCGTGGTGATAGTCTCTGTATATCTACATACTGTTCGGAAGCAAAGATAAACGCCTCACCCCTCCCCTCTATAATGATTTATATACCTGTATTTTAAAGTTAGGATTAATTTAAGATCAGTAATCGAACAATTATGGTTTCCAGTGTTTGCTTCGACTTTTTTTTGTAAAATTACAATGACAAGTTTACTCAAGTGTTGCTTTATGATTTGAGAAGCTTCATTTGTGAAACCTTTTTGATCAATTACATCTAAGAATTTTGAGGCTTCAGCCTTCATTTTGCTTGTTTTGCCAAACCTGACTTGCTAATTGAGTCATGCTTGAGATTTGGTTTCAAGGTAGGACTGTGAGATGGAAGACTAAAAGCAATAAAAATTCAAGCAAATCAATGATAATATTCACAATGGATAATATTGACTGACAACTTGGTGAACTCATCCAAGGAATTGATTAGACTTTTTTTTTTTTTTTTTTTTTGTGGAGTAAAAAGTTAAGTCACTTTTATTAATGTATATTGCGAAAATCATCACATATAAGCTTTGCCAGAGGAAGGGATTCCTCCAACTGCACCATATCAGTAACATTGGATTTAGTAGGCTAATAAAAAGGAGCTTTGCTTTGTTCGACTTTAAATCTTAGTGGTATTATGTTCGAGTAATGCATGGCTTTACTCAAAATTATAAGTAAATATATCAAAAATAGATTAATTGCTAATTGATACTTTAATAGAGTTTATTAAATATATTAAAATGTGTATATATTACCCATTTTAAAATTAATATGACTTTGTCACGTGACCCATTAATGCGCAAGCATAGTGTGTGATAACTCTTTGCATAATGGCAAAGAAAATTAAGGAAAATCTTGTTACACACTCTCTTTGAAAACACGATTATAACTTATATGACAGTGTGTGATAATCATTACCCAAAAAATTTATACATCCTATCTCTCCCATCTCACGTTGTGGTAAGTTGTTTGAAACGCCATCCCTCAAATATCAATTGAGGTACAAGACTACAAGGATCTTAATGAAATCCTCCCCTCCTAATAAATGGTTGAAGGTGAATTTTGATGCTACCAAACTTCAGGGAGATTTTGTTACATAAGCAATATTCTCAAAGCTTATACCGGTAAATGCAACTATTATGGCAGTGTTTGAAATGCAAAGTTTTGGGACACAGCTATACCATCTTTGAAGGCAATTCTAAATTCCTAATCAAAGCAATCCTGAACCCAGAACTCGACTCCAGTGGAAATTACATTAGCAAATATAGATTATCTTTTGGATATTAACAAAATATCTTGATTACATTCTTTTTGGGCTTTTGATTTTGTTCCAAGGTAAACCAACTTTCTTCTTGTCCATAACTTAGCATATTGGGCTTCTATTTGTAAGGCTTGTGGGCCTGTTACCAACTCTAGCTATTGCATGGTGCTAGATTCTGTGGCTTTGTGTGTGTGTGTGTGTTTTTTTTTTTTTTTTTTTGGGGGGGGGGGGGGGTGGGGTTGTATATATAATTTTGTTACTTGCCCAAATAAAATAAAATAAAATAAAATGTTCCTTTCAGACTTAATAATAAAGGATTAATTTGAAAAATGCAATACAATTGGATTGGTTCAATTAGCTGGCTGGCGTGACATCCAATCTAAATTGTAATCCAGAAAAAAAAAAAAAACATTTCGAGTTGGCAATAGTTATATGCATTTAATTCCATTTTGGCTTATGCGAATCCAATCACATCAAAGTCACGTTGTGCTGTGGTGCTTTCTGTCAATCTGATCATCCAAGTATATGGCACATCGATCATCATAATACATGAGAAACTTCCATCTTCACTTGAACACTTCACCCAAATAAATTCACGTATTCCCCAATTATGTAATGTAATCAAGCTTTTACCTTTTGCCTCTCCTATGAATATTTCTTAAATTTTATTAGGTTATTCCTTTTCATTTTCAGGTAAGACATGAGGTCTTAACCTATTAATAATGCAAAATATTTCCTTTTTTTTTTTTTTTTTTGGTTGGGAATCAAAAACAATTCTTTCTTATAAGAGATCTAAGTAATGTCAATGAACAAATGCATAACAATTCTAAAGACTGAAATTTTTTATTAAAAATTGTTGTTGTTTCTTGTGATAAGATTCTCATATAGGAAATTAGTGGTATATTTTTTTTCTTATTTTAGACAATTTTACTCAATTGGATAAGAGAGAATAATATAAAGTAGCTTTATCTTTATTAATTTTTTAATTTTTAACTTTGAGATAGAATTCTACTCTAGCATTTATCTTAAATATTTAGCATTTAATTCATCAATAAGTTATAGATAAAAAAAATTTCTATATCATTTTTCAACCATTACAATGATTTATGAGTGATAGATAATAAAGTAATTTTAAAAGTGAGTCCATATAAAAAGTCATAACAACATATCATTCCATACAAGTTATGAAAAAAAAAAATTTGTGTCCGTAAAATTACTCTTATGTTATTTTATCTTCAAAGTAGTAAAATATATATATATATATATATTTTTTTTTTTTAAAAGAAGGAAGAAAGTAATGCCAAAGTTGAGAAAATGATTTACCTTTTTGTTTCTTTTTCCCTCCACTTTCTAAGAAAGGACCAAAGAAGCACTGAGAAAAAGAATGTGCTTTTTTTTTCACAAAGTTATTCAACGTTGTCCCTATGCTACTTTGAATAGATAGAATGAATGAAATATGAAAGATCTATGACCAATGAACATGGGTTAGAAAGAATCCTTATTAATGGGCCACCAGAGAATTGCGAATTGCGATTGTGTGCCTAACTATCGAGTCGTGACATATCCAAACTCGGGAGTGCTTATTAAATTTATAACTAGTATGACTCGTGTCTTAACCCCTATCACCCAAAATGCCATGCGTGATTTTAAAATTCTTATTATAAATATCAGTATATTATGAAATCTTTACATACGGTTAAGAGATTTATAATTCAACTGGTTGGTATATTTTAGTATTTCAAACGAAAATATTTATGATTCAAAAAACTAACAACTTAACGGGTTGGAATTTTTTAGTGTTTTCAACGGAGATATCAACAATTCAAATCCTCTTACCTCAAACTATCGATGTATCTAAAAGTCTTTTCACATGCAATTGCATAATATGTGTTCAAAAGCTTTTCTGTTTTTTCAATTACAAAAGTATACTAATATTTTTAAATTGTAGCTTGCATGAAATTATAGATCACATATAAAATATATGTTCTAATTTGAGAGAAATTTAGATTTTTTTACTTTTAATATATGTATACAAGGGTGGTCTATAGGTCAAGTCAGATTAGGTTTGTGTATCTTGACACTTGACCTGACCACATCAAGATATAAATTTTTGGAATTGTTGTTGATTAGAATGGTTGAAATCAAACTAAGGTTGCTTTAGGATGGTCGATCAGATTTTGTCAAGTGTCATCTCTTAAAAAAAAAAATTATCATGAAACTAGAAGAAGAAGAAGAAGAAGAAAAATTCAAAGCGCAGTAGATTCCACACAATTCCTACAAATTAATCACAAAAATCAACACAATGCTAGAATTTCAACAATTATTCAAATACAAACAATATATGTTGTTCGAATCTTGCCAAGGATGCAGTTATATATGAAGATTAACTCTAAGCTAATTATAGATTAACTCTAAGATGTGCAATACAAATACTTGTATACCACATTACAAGATGCATTGAATTGAACCTAAACTAATATTTCTAGCATCAACAAAAAAAAAAAAAAAAAGGAATCAAAGAAGCCACAACTCAATAATGTTAATCTATGAAAGAATAACACCTCCAATTCACAAACCTATCACTATCTGCATCTCTTTCTCTAGGCTTATAATTATGCTGCTATATATTTTAACCATTCATGGATCCCACATGTCCAAAAAAAAAAAAAAAAAAAAAAAATTTGAAAATATCATTCTCTCCTAGCCACCTTAGACACGCTACAAATTAGCCTACATGGCTAAACTTTCATAATTGGCTATTGGGCATGACTTTGCTTCACACAGCAATTCTGGTCCATCCACTAGGAGACATAAGGACCTCTAATTTGTAAAGATGTCAATAACATTGGCTCCTAGTTACTATCAAGAACAAACATGGTCCAACATGCTGACATCTTGTTCTTTCTAATTGACCACTTCATAGTTCATAGCCTCTGCATTTTCTCTTCAAGAAACTCTATGATATTTACAATCGTTCTTCGTTTAAGGAAACAATTAAACATGGTGTTCCTTCTGTGGAATTCATTGTAATAATCCTGTTTTTGATTATATGTATGCTCTTTTTTATCAATATAAAAGATATGGTTTCCGTAAGTTTAGTCTTTTGAGAAAAATATATTTCTTGTCAACCAAATCATTCAACATTTGTATATTAATATCATCCTTTATTGGAAAGAAAAAAAACAAAAACAAAAATAGCTTCAATTGCTTTAAAACCTATTATTAGATACTATAACCCATATCATATTTTTGGATTTGTTTAATTCTGCTGATTGAGAGGTTTTTGATGGACCTATACGTGTGAGTTTAATGTAATAAAGAATTAAAGACTACAATGTTTGAAAATGGTTACACAAGGGAAAAGAAAAAAATTGTAAATAAACAAAAGTCTATAAATAGGACCAGCCCCAAATTCAGTTTGACGAAATTTTCAGAACTAATTAATAAGGTCTTATCTCTAAGAATGAAGAAAGCAACATGTATTTGTAAATTTCAGAACAAATTAATAAGGTCTTATCCCTATTTGTAAATTTCAAACTATATTGAAAGGTTGATGGACCGGTACATACAAGGATAGATGGATAATGTAATAAGGTCTTATCCCTATTTGTAAATTTCAAACTATATTGAAAGGTTGATGGACCTGTACATGCAAGGATAGATGGATAATATAATAAGGGCAAGACTTAGGTACAGTATTTAGGTGTTATTCTGTAGGTTTCCCTCTTAAGATTCTATCATGTGGATTTTTTCTCATTGAAAAAATGTGTATTTTTTAGTTAAGTAGCCACATAGTTAAATCTTAAGAGAAGAACCTAAATAACAGTACTTAAAACATTGTACCTAAGTTTTATCCATGTAATAAAGTCATATGTTTGAATGGTTCCGCATATGGAAAAAGAAAAAAGTACATAAACAAATAGGACCAACCCAAATTCAATTGAAAATTTTCATCAGAAATAAAGTCTTATGACTTTTATCTCTAAGAATGAACATGAATTATGGGGACTATTTGTAAATTCTAAACCATATTTAATAGAGAAATGCTAACGAATGCTCTTAAGGCATTGGTTAATAATCTACTTAAGATTCTATCATGTGGATTTTTTCTCATTAAAAAAATGTGCATTTTTTAGTTAAGTAGCCACATAGTTAAATCTTAAGAGAAGAACCTAAATAACAGTACTTAAAACACTGTACCTAAGTTTTATCCATGTAATAAAGTCATATGTTTGAATGGTTCCGCATATGGAAAAAGAAAAAAGTACATAAACAAATAGGACCAACCCAAATTCAATTGAAAATTTTCATCAGAAATAAAGTCTTATGACTTTTATCTCTAAGAATGAACATGAATTATGGGGACTATTTGTAAATTCTAAACCATATTTAATAGAGAAATGCTAACGAATGCTCTTAAGGCATTGGTTAATAATCTATTTAAAGAAAGTTTTTATGAGAAAAAAAATTAATATTTTTACAGTTTTTTTTTCATTTTCCATAAAAATTGTGTTAAAACTTTCCTAAAATAGATTGTTAACCAATGCTCTAAGAACACACGTTAATATGACCCTATTTAATAATTCTTTCCTTTTTTTCAACACTTTAGAGTTGTGATTCAAGACGGAACTAAGATGTTAAGACCAAGTCCAAATAATAATAATACTAATGCTTAGTTTGTGCTTGAAAAATATTTTTTGCATTTTTTATTGTTTATTTCGTTGTAAAATCTTGGTTGACTAGAAAACCTTTGTAAAATGTCTTACCAAAAGAAAATTTTAGGAAAATATTTTCAAAAATATTTTCCAAGTTGAAAAAGTTATATGATGATTTCACTTTATCATCACTTCATCAGCCATCACTCCAAGATATTAATGAATTTTTGGTAAATGTGCGATTTGTATCTATATCTTTTATTCGACGATAAGAAAAATTTTTAGTTAAAGAATCTGCAGTACCCAACTTGGTTAAGATGGTAACTACAAATGAAATAAAACATAAAACCGTTTGTGGTTGAAAAGTTTCAACCACCCTATACATTATAATGAGAGATTCATAATATGGAATTAAATCACAAATTTAAATTTGTGCTGAGGTATAGTCTAAACATAGAGCATTTAGATCCCCTAAATTTTTTTTTTTAAATAGAGCATTTAGTTATCTTGCTACTATTTGCAATGTCTGTTTTATATATACTTTTTTGGACAATTATTTTAATAGTATGAACTGCAATTAGCAATTTTTTTTTTAATCAATAAAACTGTAACAGCATTTATATGGGCTAATAATAATATGCTCCTCTGTCATGAATATAAATATATATATATATATATATATATATTTAAAAGAGAAAGCCACTATCTTCTATCTCCACCGTCAAATTATTTATGTCAACAATGTTCTCTACCATCACGTACCTATCATTGACCTCACCTTCATCATCACAATTCACAAGCCACTATGATTACAATTTGTGTCAGTGTTTACTTTATATAAACTAGCGTAGTCAATAATAATGTTGTTAGGTTTAAAATTGGCAAATTCAATCGCATCGAAAAAAAAAAATTGGCAAATTCAATGATAATGTTAACTGTCAAATGTTTCTATAATCAGTTCATTCTAGTTCACTGAAGTTGAAGGCCATTTGTACATGAAGCAGATTAAGAAAAACAAGTCTATGAAGATTCAATTCATAAATTAACCAAAAAGTTGAAAGCTAAAAATTAATTTAATTGATCAGGGAGTGTGATGGTGAGCTGTTTATAATGGCCATTTACAGTTTAGGATGTTTGATATGTGAGAAAATGAGAAAGAAAACTCAAGAAAAACGTAAATACGAAGGGAGTGTGATGCCACTCTACCTTTCAATTGGCCTCATATCAAACATTGTTTTACAAAATTCCTTCCAAAATCATATAAAACATAAAACATAGCCAAATTACCAATAAATTTGGAGTGCAACAAATTGCACAAATGTGTGAGGTGGCAAATTGGTAATGGCGGATAACAAAAAAATGTCAATGATGGGTCCGTGAGAATAATGATAACTTGTGAACAATTTAACAAGTGTTAAACTGTTATGTTTGTAACATTGCTCATCAAATAACCGAGACGCTACAATTAGGCATATGTGGAATCCTCTTATAGGGTAGACCACAAGTCGCAATTGTTTTTATTCTACCTCTGGGGGGGACATTTTGAAGACATGTAGCATTAGGATTGGGTCCTACTAAAGACAACATAATGCTACTTTGTTCTCTACCCACATATTTTGTTTTTTCGATTATTGTTCTCTACCCACATTATAGCCATAGAAATATAGAATATTTAACTTTCACTAAGAGATTCTCCACCGACCGTGCTCATTAAATGTTTTTCTTGACGGTAAAAATTTAACAAAGTTTCGTTTAAGGAAACATTTTGGAGCAGTGTTGCCTTCAAGGCACTTTAATTTCTTTATCAAAGGAAACATCATACATAGCATAAGTTCACAACGGATCGATTACTTATGAATGTTAATTTAACGTCATCAAAATCTAGCATCTTTCCAACAAACTCAACTAAATGTGGATCTTATTAATGGGTATCCTAAGATGTTTTTTTAATAAGTATGATAAGATTTAAAATCTTTAGCAACTGCTTTATAAAAATAACTATTATATCAAAATCTTAAAGATTTAAGATGTTTTTTTAATAAGTATGATAAGATTTAAAATCTTTAGCAACTGCTTTATAAAACTGAAAGTTTGAATAAATTACAATGTACTCCTTCCATTCCAAGTTGTTGATCTTATTTTTTTTTTTAAAAATCAACTTTTTAATCATTTAATGTGTAGTTTTTTAGTTAAAACAGTAAATATTTCCAAAATTACCCTCATTAATGTAAACTCTAATAAAAAAAAAGGTATTGACTTTTAAAATAAAGTAAAGGTAAGTTAACAAAAGTCTTATAGCTTAATTGGTTGATTCTTTATAGTATTTTCAGAAAAGATATTTAGAGTTCAAATCCCTCCCACCCCTCAGCTATCAATACATACAATATAAATATATATATATATATATATATCAGAATTTCAATATAGTTTTGTATTTTGATATTAATTGGTACAATATTAAATGCCTCTAACCTTGTGTCTTTAAGCACTCAATTAACAGAAACAAAAGATTAATGTTTCCATTATTTATGGTATCCCTTGTAATTTGTACCATGAAAGATTTAGGGTAAACATATGTAAATTTTTTCCTAATCAAACCCAAATTAGGTTTAATAAGAATTGGAGAACCATAATTTTTTTTTTTTTATGTTAATGAGAATTGAGAACCGTAATAAAAGCCTGCCATCGAACATGTTTTTAAATTTTGAAGTTGGTGCCTTTTATTCTGAACCATACTTTTATCACATAAGAGCACTACCATCAGGTGTATCAAATGCCAAATATTTCGCATTTGACACACCAAACACTACTATTCAAGCTTCATGAGGTGTTCTAAATGTGCTAAAATTATACAACATGCTACAATACTGTCTCAAATATGAGACGATACGAACAACAATGCTATAATTTGTTTTGCTTATTGTATTTGCTTCTTCTTCTTCCAATACATCTCTCTCCCCGTCTGCACAGAGCTCTCTCCTCTCTAGTCTCACTTTCATTTTTTTTCCTCTCACCCTCTTCCTCTCTCGTCCTCACTCTACTCCGCCGGAAGCTGTTGTCGTGTCGCCGAGAAGGAATCGGTTGCAGAGAATCGCAGACGAATGGAACGCTCGCCTAGAGCCGCGCCCACCGATCTCGCTTGGAGCAACCACCCACCATCTCACCTGGAGCCGCCGCCCACCGATCTTGCCTGGAGCTGTCTATCTCTCCTCTCTCCACACCTCACCGATCGAGTTGTGGTGGTTGACGTTATGTGTGTGTGTTTTTTTTTTTTTTTTTTTTTTTTGGTGTAGGGGCTGAATCGCAGACGGACAAAACACCATTTTTTTTTTTTTAGCAGTGGTGGTTGATGGTTGTCCTTTGTGGGGGTAGTTGGTGGTTGTGGGCTGTGGCGGTTGATCTGTGGGCGTGGGTGGTGGAGGATTTTGTGTGTATATATATATATTTAAAAGGTTTTTTTCGATTATTTTAATGTGTTGGATATATTATTTTAATGTTTAGAATCAAAGAATAGAAGATGTGATAAATGGTGAATTGTAAAATAGTATGTTAAAATTGATAAAGTAAGATTTGATCTAGAGGCGGAATGCTTGTACTAAATAGATAAAAATTCTAAGCCTTAATATGGTGAACCTGCGAGTACAAAGTTGAAATTCCTATTGGTTTGGAGTCATCTTGTGATCAATCAAGTTGAAACTGCAGAGCCATCATCTGAGTGATATTCACTGTGGTATCAAACCTTCAATAAGGGGCTTTGGAGTTGGTTAGTGGTTCTTGTTATAAATGTTAGGTTCTAAAAGTTTAGAACAATTGGCAAACTGTGAGCATAAACTTGTCTAAATATAGATTCCTAAGTCTATAGGTATGATTATACAATACTCAAGGTGCTGCAAGTCAGAATACAAGAAAAAGGAAACTACAGATTTAGGAATTCGGAAACTGCCTTGCTCGATAAGCGAACATGTTTGATCGATCAAGACACAGATTTACAACATTTGATTAAATCTCAATAGCTTATTAAGCCCATTAAGTTATTAGGGTTTCAGATCTAATTCTCCTAATATTTAAAGGAAACTCTAAGGCAAGTTTTAAGGATGTTTTAAAAAAAATAGAGAAGTGCATTGTGTGCCTCCAATTGTAGATCTAGGATTTTTGTACCTAAAGCTCTCTCAAAATCTTCTACCGGCAATATTCTTTGAAGAAATTCAAGATCTAGTGTCGTAAAAGTTGCTACATACAAGATCAACTACTGCTGATAGTCTAAAGCTTTGAGTAGGATTTTAGAGTCACAAACATAGGTGTTTGTGCTCAACAAATTCAGATAGAAGAGCCATGGATACAAAGCTCCATGTGGTCACGTGAATAAGTACTACATGCAAGAGGTAGTTTTAAATTTAGGGAAAAATTTATTGTAAAACTTCTATTCTATCATAGTGAATTTGTTGCTTTGAGGATAGTTTAGGTTAGATCATTCTCAGAATGTTTACCTTGAAATTGGACTGTTTCATTGGTTTTCTTGAGTTATCATATCGCTTGTCTTTTTTATTTTTTGCACTTAGTGATTTGATTGTTTGTGTTTAACCTAGATCTGTGAATAGTAAACATAAGTATCAAATTGGTTAATTAATTAGGTTAAACAATTTGAGTGTTCAGGGGTCTAAACGAACAAACAATAAATATGGACAAGTTGTTCATGAAGGGATCCATGAATAAGAAATTCAGATATTCTGAAGCAACCTTGGGTTGCAACATTGAGTTCGTCTATTGGTTTAGGTAATAAATGTCTTTGTTTTAGATTGTAACTTAATTTCATATAGAAAATTACTTTATTTGGGGTGTGTCGCCCTTGGAATATTTTTTCATTTGGAGTTTTTCTCCGATGGTTTTTCACTTCATCGCCAAATGTGAAATAGTTACAGATTTGGTACCTTTGGTTGTGATTAAAAAATAATAGTAATAATAAATAAATAAATAACAACCTATATTCACCTAGAAAAGGTATGAGAAATTCACCACAAAATACTCTTACCAACAAGAAGGTCAATATGAGCATTGACTTACGTATGACAGAAGTTTAGGCCTGGCATATACCACCTGAGTAATCTGATTCACTTCTGTGCTGGCATTTCTTTGGACTCTCCGTACCCAAATAGATTGTGTGACTACTGCTGTCCTCCATCAATACTCAATCGGCTGATTCTCTTGCCGACATGGACATTTCTTGTAATTTTTACAATGAGTGTTGAGTTGGGCTGAACCGTTAGCCCACTTTAATTTGTCTAAATACGTAAGTGAAATTGATGTGACCTTGTGAAAATTTGGCAGTTTCACTTTCACCAACTCGAAGAAACAAAATCAAATCACAAAATGAAAATTATTGAATACTCTAGAAGTGTCATAAATATATATTTTTTTCTTTCATATAAATTATAGATCTCACCATAAACTTAATTAATAAGACCCTTAATTATGTGAGAGAGAAAAATACACATTTATGATACTCTGAAAATACCTAATAATTATCCAATCTTAAAAAGTTCCGTCCATCCCAACCCAAGTTCCAACTCAAGATTTATTGTATGAATTTATAATGGAAACACTTCAACTCTATTTGGCGAGCTGGGGTATTAGGTGTTTCAAATGCAAGCATTTTCACACTCACATGAGAGTGAATCCTACTTAATAATTACCCAATCTCAAAAAGCTTCATCCATCCCAACCCAAGTTCCAACTCAAGATTTATTGTATGAATTTATAATGGAAACACTTCAACTCTATTTGGCGAGCTGGTATTAGGTGTTTCAAATGCATGCATTTTCACACTCACATAAGGGTGAGTCCTACACTTCAATTCTATTACACGAGGTGATATTAGGGGTTTTAGATGCATGCATCCTCTCACTCACATGAAAGTGGGTCCCACAAGATGCATGCATCCTCACACTCACATAAGGGTGGGCTCTACAAGTATGGAACCCGATCTCATATGAGTGGGAGGATGTATGCATCCGAAACACCTTATATTTTCTCCTATTGGGCTCTCCATTGAGGAAGAAAGTGTGTCAGATTCTAATAACTATGAATAATTGAGTTCTATGTAATTATGTGTGCAACTATCTCCAAATTAATGCCATAGATGAGACTATCCGAAACCGAGTAGATACATTATTATGTTGAATTGGTGGCATTTTTTTTTTTTTTTTTTTTTGCTTACAATATGTCCATAAGTAGGGATAAGAGGATTCAAATGAAGGTTCTCTCTTCGGAGAAAATGAGAGCACTGAATAATGTCATTTAATCACGATACTCTATACAATTGCTAGACTATTAGTATTTTCTTTTTGTTAAGAGATAGTTTTAATCTATGGTATCCTCTCATAATCATTTTTTTTTTTATCATTAGAACAAGATATCAAATTGTTTTTTTGGTATAGGTAGGAATCGAATCTCAAATATCAGATCTCTAATTCCTAATGATTTCCTTTTATCATTAGACCAAAATATTAATCGATTTTTAGTATTTTCTTTTTGTTAAGAGATAGTTTTAATCTATGATATCCTCTCCTAATCATTTTTTTTATCATTTGACCAAGAAATCAATTTGTTTTTTTGGCATAGATGGGAATTGAATCTCAGATATCAAATCTCTAATTCCTAATGATTGCCTTTTATCATTAGACCAAGATATTAATCGATTTTTTTTTTTATAAGTTAAACTAATTGAAACACTGGAATACTATTATTAATAGTTCTGGCTAAATGCATGCAGAAACAAGCATAAAAGCACTAGCATTGGGGGTGTAAACGCCCCCCCACCCCGGTTGCTATTTTAGCAAGTAGATCCTTAAAAGCAAGATCCTTCCAAGTATGTAAACCCAAAAAATTATTCATCCTAGCTACAATAAGGTTGCATATTTGCAACCTTACTATTTATGAGGTTGTAAAGAAAAAACTACTTTTTTAATCTCTCACACACTCTTTCTTCCTCTCACACACTCTCTCTCTCTTCTTACTTTTTATTTTTTTATTAGATAATTTATATTATTTTATTGGGTTATATGTAAAAATAAAATCTGGAATGTTAGGTATATTATTGGATGAATTAGTAGAATATATAAAGTAGTGTTTGAAGATGTAAAATATGTGTTTTTTTTACATCTCTCGTTGTCAATGCTCTAAGAAAATTAATACAAATCTAAAAGCAAAAGCAAAAAAAAAAAAAAAAAAAAAGGATAAAATAATAGTATCCTTGAATATGGGCAATTATCATAAAATTCCGTTAGTTTATACTATTTTATTGAATTATATATAAAACTTAAAACTAAAATGTTAAATATATTATTAGATAAATTGATAAAATAGATAAAATAGTATTTAAATATGTAAAATTAGTATATTTTTTACGTATGCCGTTGTCAGTGCTCTAAGAAAATTAGTACAAATCTTAATAATAAAAAAAAGAGAAGAGAGAGAGGATAATATAGTAGTATCTTTGAATATGGGCAATCACCATAAAATTGCGTTGCGATGAGATTGACATTGAAAGTTGATCCAGTAAACATTTGATATATTTTAATTGAATGCAAGAATGTTATTATTTATTAGTTCCTACCTAAACCATGTTCTTGGACAGAAAGTGTCCAATATTTTCAATCAGTATAAACATCCTTTTAAAATATTGTACAGATTGAAGACCACGCTACACATTTGCATGTGCTTCGGCTTAGGTACGGCCACTGTGGGCCATCTATATCCCTACAAGAGAGGGATATGAAGATGAGGTTCATTGACTATAAGGCCTTCATAATAAATAATTCTTGTTGTTTCTTCGTTTTCAATTTCTGCACAGTACTATAGGTAGGAAAATGTGCTACAATGGTCAAAATACTTTGGATTATACGAGCTTTACTGATTTATTAAAAAAATAAAGATGCTAGTTCTCTGTTTTTTAAAGAAAAAAAATTCACATTATGTTCAACTTTTTAAATTAAAATTTTTTGAGTGCCATTGTAGTTTTGTCAATTTTCAACAAAAAGATAATTCAATATATACACTTCGTGATTTTATAAGTGATTAAATTTAATTTTATGTTTAGTGTATATTACAATTATTCGCATTTTATTTTCTTCTTTTGTGAAATTATTGGACCAGAAGACTATTAGAATAATTATTTGATCATAAATTTAAGAATTTATGCATTATTTAAATTTTATCTTTGAATGTTTTATTTTCCTTTATTTGCTCCGAAAGAAATATGGGAAAAAATGTTTAAAACTATTTTAAAAAATTTTCTTGAAAAAAAAAAGGTCATATAAGATTTGATTCAAACGGTCAAAAATCAAGTTAGAGTGAGAGAAATAAGAGCCTATTTTAGTCAAATAAAATTCTCACATTTACTTTATTTAATCCATACCTAATCATGTTGAACCCAAACACTTTCAACCCAACCCGTTGGATACGTCTAACAGGCTAGGAGCATTCCCATTAGCTCAACAAACCAAAATTTTACAAAAACTATAATTAAACTCACCTAAAATCGATTTGCATCTGGTTTAACAATTTGCAGCTGGTTTGGATAAAGATTTTTAGTGTTGTTATTTAAAATGATGTGAAAACTATAGTTTAATTAGTGTTCTGAAAACATATGTTTACAATATTTATAAAGCAAAAAAATGTGTTTAGTATCATGTTTCAAATAACAGTGTTTTAGTGTATGAAAAAATATAATTGTATGTTTAATATGTGTGTATGTGTTTTTTTATTTTACCCCTTAGTTGGAATTGAAGAAAAAAGTTTTATGTGTTGTCTAATCAAGTAGGTCTATGTTTTCAAAATATTTATAAAAGTGTCATTGAGCAACATTGTTTGAAATCTGAAAATTAGTAAGAGAAATTTTTAAAATTTAGTATTTAAACATCCTAAGACGAGTAACGTAACTCAAATACTTTTAAAAATAACTCTTATTAAATACATTTTTTTAAATCATAATTTTTAATATTTAAATACTAAAAACTGTTATTTGAAATCACGCATTTAACCGTCCTTGTTAACTAAATTAATCTGTGAACGGTACCCCGATATACTTGGTGAGATATTATTCATCAATACCTCAAACCAAATTATTCCCTCTCTCTCTCTCTCTCTCTCTCTCGATAGACGAGATTGTCAAGTCGCCAAGACAACAGAGATAACTATTTCTCTTTTTCACTATTTGTTGCAGATAACATGTTCTACAAGTCTCTGTTATGAAGATCCCGCATGATCATTGATGCAGTGTATGTGAATAATAAAAACATTCACATCGGTCAATGTGATGTGAACTTTCACATCGGTCTTTCTAAAATAGAATAAGAGACCAATTTAGAAAATGAAAAAAAAAAAAAAAAAAAACCAGGTTGGTTCCCTACACGGCTACACATTCCCTAAAACAACATTCTTACTACAGGGCTTCCTTAAATGCAGGGAAGTACTTTCTTATAGGTTCCTCAAAAAAAAAAAAAAAAAAAAAATGTAGGGAAGTACTATACTACTATTCATTTTCTAAACAATTATTTTATTTTATTTTTTGTCTCAATGACCAAAATATAGAAAAGTTCAAGTTTTAAAAGTGAGAAAAATAGTAATAAAAATAAATTAATAATGTTATTTTAATGAAATATATGATAAAAAAAAATCAGATTTTGGTATTTCGAACAACGGTTACTTAAAATAATATAAAAAGTAAATTCTTATTCTAAAATAGAAAAATAATTTTGAGTCAATTTAGCTATTAATAAATCTAGGGACACAATTTTGCTATAATTTTTTAATTATTTTTCACAACTTGTTGTAATAATATGTGACTAATGGGGAAAAAAATTATGAACTTATGTAAAATTGATTCTCCACTATTCATAGTCAACCGCTTTAACAATTTATGCACATAATTTCTGCCAAGGTTATGTCCCTAAACTTATGGTTTACTCTGAACTCTATAGACACTCTTTAAAAAAAAAACGTTATTAATTACACACTCCATACTAGATGAAATTGTAGGTTCTAAATAAAATTTTAGTTAAATTTTTGAAAACATATTTTTAAGACACGATTTCATAATGCTGTGGGTAAGGCGTATACACTTTACGGCGTGCAACAACAATTTTTTTTTTTAATTTAAAAAAAAATCCAAAAGGAAAAAAATAAATTAAGAGAAGATTAAATTTTTAGGGATGCTAATCTCGAGGTCGGTGCACAATTCGGAAAGCAAAGGCGTGCTTTCAGAAAGTAAGCCCTAGCGAAAAACACACGATTGCTAAATCAATTCTTTCATTGTTTCTATTTCTTACCACATTTCTTATTCTAAAAAGCGCTGTGTGGACACGTCACATCTTCTTTCTCTTCTTCTTTTTTTTTTAATAAGTTTAAGGTAACCAATCCCACACGCTGTAATCCTATAGGCTATTATTTCCACGTGGCAATATCTCTATGGGCTGTGACCGTCGCGTTTCCGTGCGTTTGGGAATTCCGAGTCCGTTAAACCAGCCGGAAATTCGAGTGCTTACATGCACCGATGCACGCTCACCAACCCCACACCACTATTTTTCTTCTTCTTTTTCTTTTTCTTTTTATTTTTATAATTTTTTTAACATTTTAATCATTAAATAAATCAATGACTTGCCCATAATAATGAATCATCTCAAGTTTTGTCCTGTCATAATTTTTTTTCCCTACCTTTGATCTTGATATGATTAAAGAAAACAAATCATACCACTTTTTTTTGTTTGGTATAAAAAAATCATACCGTGAAATTTTTTTTATGTGATCAGAGTTAATTTAATTGGGAAATTTTTGTTGCATACAAATTGTTTTAAACACATAACTAAAAAAAAATTGAAATCGTGACTTCGTGACTGAAGTCACAATTTTCAGGGTTAATTATACTACTACACTAATGTTATTACTTCTACATATTTTAGTATTTGTTTTGTTGAAAAAAACTTAAAATAATTTCAATTGACTGAAAAATCTAAGAAATTTTTATAGTAATTATTACTATGGATATAAATAATCATTATCTCTTATGGTGTCTAAGAAATTTTTATTCAATGTTTTTGAATCTTGATGTTTGTGAGCATATTGAACATTATAGAAACTAGTATATAGTAAATTTTCAATATTCTCAAAATACAGTGACATGTTATTATCTCTTTTCATACAAATGATAATCCCACTAATTTAAATCATGATAAGAGCCATTATTTATGTAAAATAAGGGAGCCTACAAAGTAATACTTAATAATATTCCTAGCTTTGGAGTAACCCCCCAAAAATTAAAAGTGTGTAATGATTTTGTGTACTTAAGTTGAATACCATGGTTGATGGGATGCAAAAAAGATTGTAGCATCCCATAAACAACAGTATATGTTTATTCAAGAAATGAAGAAAATAAAAGAATATCATGGTCTATGTATCTTCGTTTTGAATTTAATAAATTACATCAAGCTGACTTGAGATATCATAAAATGATACCCTTAAACATGGACAAAATAATGCTGCTTTGAGATTTATATAAATGCAACAAATAAGTCATACTCTCTTACAATGTGACTTGCCTAATGGAATATTTTATTTAAAAAAAAATATTTTTACTCATTGATACTAACTTTAAAGAAAAGTGTAAACCTGAAGGGGAGTATTATTTTATCAATAGTTTGAGTAGGAATTTTTTGAAATGAAATATTCTTTTTTCTTTAAATCTTAATGGAGGTTGATGCAATGTACCTTGGAATTTTTTTCAACTCCTGAAAAATACAACTCACATAAAAGTTTATAAATTTCAAATATCCCAATAGTTACTAAACGCTAGTGTCAAATCCTAATTTACCTTTCTCACATGCATCATCTCTACGATAAAAGATACTTAAATTAATCAATGTCTACTCAAAAGCTCTTGCAACTCCTCAAGAACATTTCATCATAACCTAAATCCATCATAATTGATACAATTACTAAGGTGTCCAAAAAAATTAGTAAAATAAGTTATCCTAGGGACTAACTATTTTAATAATTAGAATAAAAAGGAATTTCTAGGGTGCTTACCTTAAAAATCTCAAAAAAATCTCTAGCCTCCTCTCACTTGAATCCTTTCACAGTCTTTTGTCTAAGGTTATTTGAGTAAAAACAACTAATGAATCTAAGGATGGCTAGGGTTCTAAGTTCTAACCTAGAGCATATATATATTAGTAACCCATGTAAGATTACAAAACCGCCCTTTTTTACGCCTATTTTCTTTTCTCTTTTTTATTATTATTTATTTTCCATGGATATAGATATTACAGTTTTAAATGTGTTAGAAGTAGTACTAAATTGAAGGGACACCGTTGCACAAAACCACAACATGTGAAATTTAATTAGAATGATACTTGTCATAAAATTAGAGTGCAATCTAAATATAGTTTGGATCCTTTATTGAGTGTCCACTTTAATATATTAAATAGATAGTGTTAATTTATTTTATTTCATATTATAGATTACATGTGTGAAAGTTATAGAGGAGGTTACCATTGCAAGGGTGTGACTTGGTTATAGGAGTCTTTGTATTGCGCTTCACATGATGCTTGACATGAGTTAAGCTGTTTGAGTAGTGATGCTTCAATAAATGTGATGCCCATGATGATAGTCTCATTAAGACCCTGAGTGATACACGTAGTATTAATCATTGTTGTCATATGGAATGGGGTCAACGAGTCCACACCAAAGACCCCATTTTTATTTAGCAAAAAAAAAAAAAAAAAAAAAAAAAACAGTTATAGAGGAGGTTACAAAGATAATTTCACATTGGTAATTTCTATTACCAATGTAAAAATAATATTTTGTTCTTATATGTGATGAGAATGTAATGGATATCATCTTATCTATATAATAATGTAAAACGAAAACTTTTAAACTTTTTGTTAATTTTTTTCATCATTCTCACATAAGTTTTTTAAAAATTAAAGTACATATTTTTCCATGTCATCATTTTTATATATGTATATTAGACTAAATTATATTTTTTTCCCATTTATGTTTGGGGTGTTTTCATTTTGATTTTTCATGTTTGAACATTTTGATATGAATCCTCCACATTTGATTTCATCTTCAATTTCGTCCTCTCATATGTTTCCGTGTTAGGTGCAAAGTTATCTAAAAACAAACTTTTATCTATGGGATTCCATAGGCTACTCAATCTCTCTCAATGCATTCCAAACCCTTTCTTCTTGCAAAGGTCTTAATTAATAGATTTGCAAAACAATAATAGGATTTTACATATTCTGTATTAATGATGTTACTACTCAAATAAGATTTCACATTATTATGTTATCATTTTATGGGTTTAGATTTGTCTTTATAATAACCGTTTTGTACTCAACCAATTCTACCAGTGTTGTCAAAAAGAATTAGAACATGAGGGATTTGGTTTTCCCAAAATGGGATTTAATAGAACAACCAATTTTCTTCCTCATTTGCTAAAGGTAAAGTTATATGCCCAACTACCATGGTAGAATTAACAATAATTGTTTGCTTTTCATATTTTCTACATATTGCACCACTGCCTTAAACTAAAATATAACCAATAGTAGTGGTGAATACCTAACAAAATGTTTCCCAAAAGAAAAATATAATTGTTTCAATTGTCATCACTAAAACCTTCAAGCAGAATAAGGTACATTTTGTAAGCGTATGATACTATGATAAATTTCAGTGATGACATCAGGTCCCTAAAAAGTTATCTATTGCAAATATAAGTTATATAACCTATATGTTTTTTAATTATATATAAATTACTTTATAATTTGAGCCTCCAATTTTATAATCCACTCTGCCGTTGGTATTAATGGCTTTTTTTTTACTACCATATGCTTAGACGTTGAGAAAGCAAAAAAATAAAAGCTTCTGACTTGACACAAGCACACACAAACACATCAAAAGATATAGAAAGAGACATGTTTCTTAAATCTAATACCAAAATCCAAAATACACTTTGTTTGTTTCTTGAGAAAATAACAAGAACAGGCTTGTGTAAACAACTTTTTGCCGATGGATTTGATGAACTTTGACAACATGACTTTCGTATATATAGTTTGGTAACTTCATGGGTAGTGGTAGACACGGGTGGAGACAGAATTTGTAATTGGGGGTGCAAATTTTAATATCGAACACACACACATGCATGTATAGAAATATATACATACGTGTTTGATTAAGTATTTTTAATTTTTAGTGAAAAATATCATACTTCATGGGAGAGTAAACTAACGCCATATGAAGATTATTGATACAATTTCTCGTTCAAATTTCTTAAAAAAAAAAATATATATATATATATATATTTCATGAGAAAGAAGTAAACTAACACCATATGAAGATTAGTGGAAAAAAAGAGAGTTTAATTTAGAGATCATTCTTCCATGAAAAGGTTGTTTAAAACTTGATGATGGATTGAAAATCAGTAGACTGAATGCTTTGGGCTTTGACGATCTTGGGGGCCTGAGACAAAAACACAAGATCAGAGGCAACCGGTGTGACCGGCCAACAATCCTCCAATGATAAAGTTAGTTTCTCTCCTTAAGACTTGGGACTATAATCTTTTTCGAATTGTACCCAGGAAAAACACACTTACCTTTTCTTGTCAGAAATGAGTGTTTATATAGTGTCCCGAAGGCAATTACTTGTCTTGTAACTTCCCCTAAGTTTGTGGAGGTCAGAAGTTTTTACACTTAATTCTTGTAACCGTTGAAGTAGTTATGATATTTTCCATAACTGCTATTGTGGGGGGCTATGACAATGCACCAAGACTTTTCTCCATGCGAGCCAAATCCTAGGCTTTATTGGACGAGACTCATGTTAAGAGTCGTCCATACATGGACGACTCTGTCTTGGGCTGAGGATTTCTTGAGTACAAGTGGGCTAATGAATTTGGGGTTCAGCCACATTTTCGTCTGGAGGAGGAACATCCAAGGACGAGCTTGGACTCTATGGACGGCTGAGGAGGAACGTCCAAGGACGAGCTTGGACTCTATGGATGGCTGGACTTTGACGAGCCATACTTGACCACATCAGCTGCCCCCTTTGTCCTTGTGATGTTCATCCTAAGGTGTCCTCAACTTCTTCCTTTCCTCCTTTTTTTTTTTTAACGCGCGGTCCAATTTGGTATGCTTTAACCACAGTTTTTTTCGTTTTATGAGGCAGATGCCACGTGGCACATCATGGTTGCTCACGTCGCTTTGACAGTTGAACCCCGTTGCCTTTAAATAGCGGAATTCCTCTCTTGCCCCTCTTATTTCAAAAGATTTTCTTCCTTGATCTTTGTCATCTAGAGCCTTGTCTAGAACTCTCTTCGCGTCCATAGTCTTCTTCCGTCTAGAGTCAGGTATTTTTTCCTTCCTCTTCTTTAGGTTTCCTTTAAGTTTTCAAAGATAATATCAACTGTTATATCCTCATCTAGCAATAGTACAGAAAAATAGACGAGTATCATGATACCAGCAGCTATAGCAGCTCTGACAATAGCACTAGTGATAGTGGTAGTGGTAGTGAGGGAAGTAGTACGGAAGAGGGTTACATTTTTGGCGTCCCTGGGGTCCTCTTAGAAGTCCTTTAAGAACAACTTAGAAAAGCTTCTGGGTCCCAGGCTGGTACCTCGTCCAGTGTCCCTCCGTCTAGTCCTTTGGATGAGGAGGAGACGGTTTACAGTTGTCCTGTTGGTATTTCTTCCAAAACAAACGAACAAAGGCTTAGTAACCTTAAGCTATGGTACAAATACCTAATGATCTTAACCCTAGATTGTCCGTTTGTGGGGAATGGTGTTGTAACCCCCATTTTGGAGTAAGGGTTTATGAAGCTTATTTTCTAGGGGGTCTTAGGTTACCCTTGAATGCTTTTACCAGAAAGTTGCTTGTTAGATTAGGTTTAGGTATTTGTCAGTTTAATCCCAACGCATGGAAACTGATTGTCTCCATGCAAATTTTGTGGAGGGAGGTATTTGGAAGGGGTCATCCTCTTATAGTGGACGAGTTCCTCTTTTGTTACAAACTCTCAGAAATAAATCAGTCCCTTGGCTTTTACCAGTTCATAGCCAGGGGTTCTAATTGTAGATTCATCAAGTCCCTGGCCTCGTCTGATAGAAACTGGAAGACGGAATTTTTCTTCGTCTCTGGTTTCTGAGCCGAAAACCCTATGGACGTTGGTAGGGACACCTTTGCCCCTTACACTGGAGAATTAGGTAACCTTCATCCTAAAGGTATGCCCCTTCCCCTCTTCTTCTTCTTTTTTATGTCATTTTTATTAATTATGTCTAACCTCTATTCACTTGTTGCTTCACAGCCATTGGACGACCTTCGTTGAGTAAGTTCTACTGTGACCACGTCCACAGGGCTCGATTGCACGTCGAAAGGGATTTCCATTCCTTGGTTACCCTTAAGTGCTTAGCTAAGTGGGGGCTTGGTCCAGAACCGTACAACGAAGCCATCGCGCACGAGGTTACAGTTCGTAGACGTAAGTTTGGACTTGACACATATTATATATGTTGTATTTCCCTGATTTAGTTTTAATTTGCATTTCATTACTTTATAGGAATGACAACCATGAAAGAGAACAGGGAAAAGGAACCTATGGACGAGGGGAGTCGTCCTGAGATCCAATCCCAAGCTCGTCTTTCCATAGGGGATAAGAGGAAATCAGTATCTAAAAATCTTGACTTGGGAAATCTGCCTAGTCGTCGAGGCAAGAAACCTAAGCATGGGTCGTCTCAGATTATCAAGCCTACTCCTGTTCTGTCCCAAACCCCCGTCCAGATACTTGACATAGATGCGTCTCCAACTGATATTACCCCGTCTAAAACTCCTTCGTCCAAGTCAGCTGCGCCTGCCTCATCCCAGCCTTCTCAAAGGATTCTCATGAATCTTATTGAGAGTGAAGACCTAGCTTGGGGACGTTTTGAGAAGGATGTGTCTGACAAGGATATAGCTGCATGCTATGACATGTCCTTAAAGGACTTTGAACACTCTAGGGTTCACGATCTTTTTAAGGTATGTGATTTCATTTTTGTGTCGTTTGAACTACTTCATGCTTTTTCTTGTTCAACCTTTGTTTATCCTCACCTTTTTGTAGGCAATGTCAAAATTCATCACGGCCTCCAGGCAGGCCACTGAATTGGACAAGACGAGGATCTTGTTGGAGACCAGGGTTCAGGAGGTAAAGGATGAGTGCAAGAAATGGGCTGAGGTGGCAGCAAAGGCTAAGGACGAGGCAAAGGAGCTGCAAGACCATATTAAGGAGTTGAAGACTGGCATCATAGAGAAGGATACTTGTCTTGATCACCTCCACAAGAGAAACAACGAGTTGAGTACCCTTCTCGAAAAAGCCAAGGGGGACGCAGTTGCAGAGTTTAAGGCGTCCAAACAATATACTGATTTACTGGACGCCAACTATGCAGCTAGGTTTGAAGATTTCAGAATGGACGCTATGGAGAACTTTCCTAAGCTTGATTTTAGTTCTATCAAACTCAATCTTGGTAGTGCTACTTCAAGCTCTCTCCTCCAAACGAGCTCAGAAAATGTCAATGTTGAAGACGACGCTACCACTCAGCCAAATCAAGATGACCCTAATGTTCCTCTCTAGTGAAGATAGCTTTTACATTTTTATTTACCTTTGTATTTCTTCTTTTTATTTTGGTCCTTTTTGACCATCAAATGTAACTCAAGTACAATTGGCTCGTCCAAAGTTTTAGAACGACCTCACAAACAAGTTGCCTTGTTAATTTCTACTTTTTATGTGGGTTTTTGGACGTTGGTTGTCCCCCCTTTTAATTAACTAATGGATGCTTGTTTCCTTTATTTTTTCTTTTAGTCATTTAAGTGTTGCATGGACGAACTTATTTTGTATTCTATATAGTAATCTCAACCTTGACTCGTCCATGATTAGAATTTGTTCATGTTAATCTTCATTTGAATTTATAATACAACTCGTCCATGAATGTTATTTTTGTTATCTCATGGACTTGACTTAGCATCCCCCCTCGTCCATTAGGTGGATAACTCTTTGCTTGTCCTTGGGTAGGTTGCTAGCCTTTTCTTCTCTTTTTAAAAAAAAAAAAAAATATATATATATATATATATATATATATATTCAACTTTTACTTGTCCAAAGATTGGACTGTTTTAGTTGAATTTTTGTCCTATGGACTTTATGTACGCATTTCCTCATCCATGGCTGGATTTGAGCATTCCTCATCCATGGTTGGGTTAACACGTTTTTAAGGCTTCTATTCGTCTCTTGTTTGAATGAATATGCCTTGTTTGTGCTTTATCCTTATTTCAGGGAAAGCTTAGACGTTATATCCCTTCGTCCAGAGATTTTGATCCTCTTTAGACTTCAGCCTTTCTTGTGGATGAAGTTGTGGAGAAGATTTTTACATCACATGTATTTGAAAATCCAAACCATTCACGTAATATATAAACAGCGTCCACAAGTATGGCACATGCTTTAGGAGCTAGTGCCTTATTCATACAAACATCTAAGTTCATGACTTCGTCCATAGTTAATTTAAAACTAATACCCTCTTGAGGAATTAAAACAACATATTATGCTAACAATACATGGAACTGAAATGATCTTGGCATCGTCCAAGGTGAAAGGCCTCGTCCAAGACAGTGTTCGTCTAGGCTACTACTGATAATACCTTCTCAGGTGTTCAACATTCTAAGGATGTTCTAATTTTCTCCCATCCAGGGCTTCCAAGTAGTATGACCCTTATCTTTTGCATTTGATAACCTTGTAGGATCTTTCCCAATTGGGTCCCAATTTCCCATGCGCTGGGTTCCTGGTTGCCAGAGAGATCTTTTTTAGGACAAGATCTCCTACGTTAAAATGTCTAGGCTTCACCATTGCATCATATTGTCTGGACATGAGGTTTTTATACCTTCTTGTTCTTTGCTCCACATCCGTCCTTATCTCATCTATAAGATCAAGATTAAGGTGCAGCTGATCTTCGTTATCCTCGCCTTGGTACTTCATCACTCTGTGACTGGCCATGTGAATTTTCGCTGGTATCACTGCTTCACTTCCATCAGCTAGTTTGAAAGAAGTTTGCCCCGTAGGGGTTCTTGCAGTCGTTCTGTACGCCTACAGGACACCAGGTAGCTCGTCTGGCCATACCCCCTTTGCCCCTTCAAGCCGAGTCTTGATGATTTTCAACAAGGATCTGTTTGCTATTTTTGCCTGACCGTTTGCTTGAGGGTGGGCGGGTGAGAAATAATGATTTTGAATTTCGAAATATTCGCAGAAATCCCTGAAAAGTGAGTTATCAAATTGTCGTCCGTTGTCTGACACCAGCACTCTGGGCACTCTAAACCTACAAACGATGTTCTTCCAGACGAAGTTCTTGACATTCTGTTGCGTGATTTTTGCTAAGGGTTCTACTTCTACCCACTTAGTGAAGTAATCAATCCCAACTACCAAAAATTTCATCTGTCTGGTTCCAAGTAGAAATGGACCCAATATATCCAATCCCCACTATGCAAAGGGCCATAGGGCCATCATTGGAGTGAGATATTCTGGTGGTTGTCGGCGAATATTGCTAAAGCGTTGACATTGGTCGCATACCTTTACGTAAGCCTTTGCATCCACTTGAATGGTTGGCCAATAATATCCTGCACGGATGACCTTATAGACCAATGCTCTTGCCCTTAAATGGTTTCTGCATGCTCCTTCATGAATCTCTCTCAACACATAGTTTAACTCATCTGGGGCTAAGCACCTTAAGTAGGGCTAGGAGAAACCCCATTTGTACAACACCTTATTTACAAGAACATATTTGATAGCTCTAATTCTTACCTTCCTCGCTTCGTCCCTGTCCTGTGGAAGCCTTTCATCTTTAAGATAGATAATTATTGGAGTCATCCAGTTTTCTCTCTCTCTTCAACTTCTTGCATTTTTGGTAGATCTATGCTTGGCATGTACTGGATTTCATCAATCTTATCCATGACTTCCCCTGACGAGGCTGCTTTCGCCAAAGCATCCGCTTCCATGTTTTCCTCCCTTGGGAGTTGGACAAAACTGGCTTCGTTGAATCCCTCGATAAGCTACTTTACTTTATTTAGGTACTTCACCATCTGGTTTTCCTTGGCTTCACATACTTCATTTACTTGATTAATGATCAATTGAGAATCTCCTCGGACGATGATAGACTCCGCCCCCAGAGACTTAGCCAATTCTAATCCTTTGAGGAGTGCTTTATATTCGGCTTCATTGTTGGTGGTTTGGTACTGTAGACGAACTGCGTACTTTAACTTATCTCCTTCTGGGGATTTGAGTATAACTCCAACTTCTCCTGCGTGCAACGTGGATGACCATTCCACATTAATGTCCCACTCTTGAACTCTGCGCAGCTCATCTAATTCTCCTTGAATTGAGGTAAACTCCACAATGAAGTCCGCTAGCAATTGTGCTTTAATCGCACTCCTTGGTTAATACCTGACATCGAACTCGCTAAGTTCTATGGCCCATTGGATCAGTCATCCTGCAGCTTCTAATTTGTGCATTGCCTTCTTTTGTGGGTGGTCTATCTGAACGTTGATAACATGAGCTTGGAAGTAATGCCTTAGCTTTCAGGAGGCTGTAACCAAAACGAAAGCTAATTTTTCCATCATGGGATATCGTACTTCTACTCCCCTTAGCGCTCGGCTTGTATAGTAGACTGGTTTTTGCACTCGTCCTTCTTCTCTAATTAAAGCTGAGCTTACTGCATGTGGGGACACCGCCAAATACAAATACAACTCCTCGCTTGGGACGGATGGACTTAATAAGGGAGCCGTGGAGAGGTACGCTTTCAGGCCTTGGAATGCTTTCTAACACTCGTCCGTCCATTCAAATGCTTTTTTAAGGACCTTAAAAAACGGCAAACATTTGTCGATAGCTTTAGAAACAAACCTGTTAAGGGCGGCCACTTGTCCGGTGAGAGACTGGACTTCTTTTATATTTCGTGGTGGCTTCATATCCAATATGGTTTGAATCTTGTCAGGGTTCACCTCGATTCCTCTTTGCGAAACCATAAATCCAAGAAATTTTCATGATGAAACTCCGAAAGCACACTTGCTGAGATTCAATTTCATGTTGTAACGCCTGAGAGTGTCAAATGTTTCTCGCAAGTCGTCTAGGTGTCTTCCCTCGTCCAAACTCTTTACCAGCATGTCATCAACGTAGACTTCCACATTCCGTCCAATCTGCGGTCAAAACATGTGGTTAACTAGCCTCTGGTATGTCGCTCCTACATTTTTCAAATCGAAGGGCATTACTTTGTAGCAAAACAAGCCTTGGCTGGTGACAAAAGACGTCTTCTCTTGGTCTGCCTCGTCCATTCTTATCTGATTATATCCGAAGAAAGCATCCATGAAACTCAGTAATCTATGACCTGCAGTGGAGTCCACCAACTGATCAATGCGTGGCAATGGGTAACTGTCCTTGGGACATGCTTTATTCAGATCGGTGAAATCCACACACATCCTCAATTTGCCATTAGCCTTTTTGACCATTACTACGTTGGCCAACCAGGCTGGATAATAAACATCTCGAATGAACTTTGCGGCGGTTAACTTTTGAACCTCTTCTTTGATGGCGTTGTCTCTGTCAGGGACGAACACTCTTTGCTTTTGTCGTATAGGCTTTGAGGAAGGATATACATTGAAATGATGGGTAATGACACTGGGGTCTATACCCGGCATATCTTCATGAGTCTATGCAAATACGTCGATGTTCTTCCTTAAGAACTGGATGAGATCTTGTTTTGTCTTATCTTCCATATCCACTCCAACCCTTGTATATCTCTCGGGTTTATCCTATTCTAAAGGAACATCTTCTAATGCTTCGGTTGGCTCTGCCACAATTCGCCTCTCTTCAATGTTAATCGTCTGAACCTCTTCGTTCATGGCTAACATAGCCAGGTAGCATTTCCTTGCTGCTAATTGATCTCCTTGTACTTACCCTACCCCGTACTCTGTAGGAAAATTGACTGATAAGTGATAAATAGATGTGACTGCTTTCCAATTATTTAAAGTCGATCTTCCAATTATGGCATTGTAAGAGGATGGGCAATCTACCACCAAAAAATTTGCATCTTTGGTTACCTGTTGTGGGTATATGCCCACCACCACAGGTAAGGTGATAGTGCCCACAGGCTGCACTTTCATTCCTCCGAGTCCCACCAAGGGTGAATTCGTTGGGTGGAGTTGATCTCGTCCAAGTCTCATTTGTTGAAAAGCTGGAAAATACAAAACGTCTGCCGAACTTCCATTGTCCACTAACACCCTTCTAGTCGTATAACCAACAATGAGCAAAGTAATGACGATGGCATCGTCATGAGGGTGGTGAACCCTTTCAGTATCCTCGTCCGTGATCGTGATGGGTTGTTCGTCTGTTGCCCTTGGTGATCGCCTTGATAGTTGGATGTTTTGCACTACCTTAAGGTATGTCTTTTTGGACCTGAAAAATTGCCTAGTCGTAGCTCCTCCTATAATCACTCTTATTTGGGCCGCGACGACTCTTCTACTTTGCCCTTTAACTTCTCGTCTTTGTGATCTTGTCCTAGGAAACTTCGCCACTTTCCTTGCCTAATGAGGTTTTCAATTTGTTGCTTCAAATCAAAACACTCGTCCATGTCATGCCCATGATCTCTATTGAAACGAAAATACTCCTATTGCGCTTATTGGGATCTCCCTTCATTTTCTCTGACCATTTCAAAGATGGATTATCCTTGATTTGCATGAGAACCTGTTCAAGCAGCACGTTCAATGGTGTGTATTGTTGACTCCGTGGCGAAGGACCTGCCTTCTTGTTATCTCGGTCTTTTCTATCGTCCATTCGTCCTTTCTTTGGACGAGGGCCTTGCTCGGAGTGTCGTGTGGGGTCTGTTTCCACTCTGTCAGCTCTCTTACTCTTCTTAACTATGATTGCGTCTTCTACATTCATGAAATTTTAGGCTGAATGGATGAGTTCAGCCATGGTTTGAGGCTCCTGCTCATAAAGCTTGTGGATGAACAAATCAGAATTAACTCCATTATGGAAGGCTGCCAGTAGTAACTTGTCGTCCATCTCATCATTTGCCAAGGCTTCCCTATTGAAACGAGTGATGATGGAGCGCAAACTTTCGTTCTCCCCTTGTTCAATGGTTAATTGGCTAGATGAGGAACACTTGTGCCTTTGTCCCCTAATAAAATTATTGACAAACAACTTACTCAACTCTTCGAAAGAACTCACCGTGTTCGGGGGTATCTTACTAAACCATACTCGTGCTGGTCCTTTAAGGGTAGTCGTGCTAGTCCTTTGAGGGTAGTAGGGAAGGCCCTGCCCATAATCTCGTCTGGAACTCCTAGAAGATGCATCGTGGTCTTAAAAGTAGCAATATAGTCAAAAGGGTCGCGCGTCCCATCATATGAGTCCAAGGAAGGCATCTTGAACTTCGGGGGCAAGGGGTGACCGTTGATGGAAGCCGTAAAGGGGGAATTTGTGTGATGAACCAAATCCTCCATAGGATTCGTCCTTCTCATGTTCTCTTTCATCTTTTCTATGGCCTTTCTCATCTGATCCATCTCCCTCTCCAAGTGCAGCACCCTTCGTGAAGTAGTACCCCTTGATTGGCTCTCGGGTTCAGGATTTCTTCATTTTTCTTGACTTTGTGCTTGTCCTTCTTCATATCCTTCATGACGTCCTTCATGGCGCTGCCTCAAATTAATCTCCCTAGTCAACTCCTGGTTCTGGTGGGTTAACTCCGCCATGGTGGCTGCCATGGACTGTATGTGTTGGATGGAAGGAGGTTGTGTGATAGGTGCTAACTGTCGATCACGGTGAGGATTATTGGAAGCATCCCTACTCTCTTGATGGCCTGGGCTGGTGGCCATTGATCTTGTCTGAACCATGCAGCCTTTTGTCGGTGAAAGCGTGAAAAGAGAATACGAACACCATGCCTTCCCACAGACGGCGCAAACTGATGATGGATTGAAAATCAGTAGACTGAATGCTTCAGGCTTTGACTATCTTGGGGGCCTGAGACAAAAACACAGGATTAGAGGCGACCAGTTTGATCGGCCAACAATCCTCCGATGATAAAGTTAGTTTCTCTCCTTAAGACTTGGGACTCTAATCTTTTTTGAATTTTACCCAGGAAAAACACACTTACCTTTTCTTGTCAGAAATGAGTGTTTATATAGTGTCCCGGAGGCAGTTACTTGTCTTGTAACTTCCCCTAAGTTTATGGAGGTCAGAAGTTTTTACACTTAATTCTTGTAACCGTTGAAGTAGTTATGATATTTTCCATAACTGCTATTGTGGGGGGCTATGACAATGCACTAAGACTTTTCTCCATGCAAGCCAAATCCTAGGCTTTATTGGACGAGACTTATGTTGAGAGTTGTCCATAGATGGACGACTCTGTCTTGGGTTGACGATTTCTTGAGTATGAGTGGACTAGTGAATTTGGGGTTCAGCCACGTTTTCGTCTGGAGGAGGAACATCCAAGGACGAGCTTCGACTCTATGGATGGTTGGAGGAGGAACGTCTAAGGACGAGCTTGAACTCTATAAATGGCTGGACTTTGACGAGCCATACTACACACACATGTAGTAATGGTAGAGACGTGCCCTTCAAGGGTAACAAAACCGTGCGGTCTGGGTGGCATCAGCTTCAACGGCCTATTCCCAACCCAAAGCTGACAATACCGATGATGGGCACTACCCTCGAAAGCGCCTTTTTATGGGGGAGGAACGAATCCAAGCCCGTAAGCAGTTTGTCCAGTTTGGGTCCGAGGACTCGTACGGCTTTGTTCTTTGCAACGAGTGTGGGATGTCTTTGAGAGCAGTCCCACATCGAAGAAAGAAGCTCCCCACTCATACCTTATAAGCCTGAGCCTAAGACATGAGTGGTATTGCTTGTGGGCTTGGATTCGTTCCTCCCCTGAAGGACCGACTCTTGCCCATCCAGGGTAATGTCTGTGGCCCAGCTATCAGCAGAGAATGATAATTCAAAGTAAAAGAGGGCTAAGGTGGATAACCAGCCAGTGTTAAGTTTTTCGGAGGAAGATAAGATCGGAACCATGCAGCCTCACGACGATGCTCTAGTAGTGACACTTAGAATCGGAGGATATGATGTGAAAAGGGTAATGGTGGATGACGGTAGTGGTGCCGAGATTATGTATCCCGACCTTTACAAGGGGCTGGGTCTGAGGCCCGAAGATCTAACGCCCTACAGCTCCCCCTTGGTGAGCTTTGATGGGAAGATTGTCATTCCAAAGGGCCAGATTAGACTACCCGTGCAAACTGGGCCGGAAGTGGTGGAAGTAAACTTCATTGTGGTAGATACTTACTCACCCTACACGGCTATCGTCGCCAGACTCTGGCTTCATACATTAGGGGCGGTCGCCTCCACTCTGCACCAGAAGGTGAAATTTCCGTCCGGGGGATAGGTTATGAAAGTCATTGGGTGTCAGTCCACGGCAAGGCAGTGTTTGGTGGCGACCATCTCGCACCAACTTGAGGCAGAGCCCTCAATCTCTGTCCAAAAAAACTTATAGCAATCAAAAAACCCGAAACCACCTGTTAGTGTGCCTACCGTGGGGGCAAGATGTGAGGATTTATAGAAGGTGGTTATCGGTAATGATCCGGAAAAGTTTTTCTAAATCGATTCTCAACTGCCTTTTTAGGAGAAAGAGGAGTTAATCGGGTTTCTCAGGAAAAATCTGGACATATTTGCGTGGGACGCTTATGAAGCCCTAGGGGTTGATCCGAAATTCATCTGTCACCATCTAAATGTTAACCCATCCATTATTTCCAAAAGGCAACCTCCTTGGCGCCCGTCTAAAGAGCACGCTGACGCTGTCAGGGACGAGGTGATGAAACTCAAGAGAGCGGGGGCTACCAAGGAGGTGTTTTATCCTGAGTAGTTGGCCACTACTGTCGTGGTAAAAAAGAAGAGTGGAAAGTGGCGAGTCTGTGTAGACTTTACAGACCTGAACAAAGCCTGCCCAAAGGATCCTTTCCCTATGCCTCGGATAGACTAATTGGTATATGCGACCGCGGGCCATCCTCGGATGAGCTTCTTAGATGCCTTTCAAAGGTATCACCAGATACCACTAGCCCTAGAAGATCAGGAGAAGACAGCTTTTGTCACTTCCATTGGAAACTACCACTACAAGGTGATGCCTTTTGGATTGAAGAACACAAGTTCTACTTACCAGAGGATGATGACCAGGATGTTCGAACCACGGTTGGGTAAGAACATTGAAGCCGATATAGATGATATGGTGGTGAAGAGTAAGCAGGTGTTTGAGCACGTGGGAGACCTCAGAGATATCTTTGGAATTCTGAGGGAGCATAGGTTGCACTTCAACGCTTCCAAGTGTTCATTTAGAGTAGGATCAGGCAAGTTCTTGGGCTATATGGTAACCCACAGGGGGATAGAGGTCAGCCTCGACCAGATCAGAGCTGTCAACAACCTACAACCACCTCGAAATCCTAAAGAAGTCCAAAAGCTCACTGAAATTATTGCTACCTTGAACCGTTTTATTTCTCGATAGGTGCAGACCTTTCTTCCTCCTAATGAATAAGTGGAAAGGATTCGAGTGAACCGAAGAATGCGCTTTGGCCTTCCAACAACTCAATGAATATCTATCTCAGCCACCGATCATATCAAGTCTTGAGGTCAATGAAGTCTTGTTCACTTATATCGCTGTGGCTTCGCATGTAGTAAGCCTAGTGCTAATACAAATGGATGATGGCGTGCAGCATTCGGTTTATTACGTAAGCAAATCATTACACGAAGCCGAGGTCCGCTATTTACCGCTAGAGAAAGTCATCTAGGCAGTGGTCCATGCTATGCGAAAGCTCCCCCATTATTTCCAAGCGCACACGATTATCGTGCTAACGTAGCTCCTGCTCAGGTCCATACTTCGGAGCGCAGACTATACGGGGAGAATCGCTAAGTAGGGGACGATTCTCGAGGCTTTTGACATTAAATATATGCCTCGTACTTCCATCAAAGGCCAAGTCCTCGCGGATTTAGTGGCCAAATTCACTGAACCCTCGTTAGAGGGAGTAGTCGAGACATCAGACATGGATGAAAAGTTGGTCGGCATGATCTCTCTCCAGGGACCCGCATGCTGGTAAGTGTATGTTGATCGGGCGGTGAACCAAAGAGGTTCGGAGGTGGGGCTAGTTCTGATTTCTCCCGAGGGGCTTGTTATTGAAAATGCACTAAGATTAGGCTTTTCGGCCACGAATAATGAGGCCGAATATGAGGCCCTATTGAAAGGGATGTTCATGGTTAAAAAGCTTGGTGGAAAGGTAGTAAATGTGTGCTCGGACTCAAGACTGGTCGTCGGCCAAGTAAATAGGGAATTAGATGCAAGAGATGAAAGAATGCAAGAGTACCAAGACCAAGTCAAACACCTACAGTCACATTTTGATTCCTTTAACCTGCCGCATATCCTTAGAAGCGGAACACGCATGCTGACTCTTTGGCCACACTTGCTACCTCTTCAGCGCAGAGCTTTCCTCGGATCATCCTTGTAGAAGATTTAGAAGCGCCAACGATGGTGAAGAAGGAGGTGACTTGCATCCACCAAGTTAGGGTAGGGCCCAGCTAGATGGACCCCCTAATACTATTCTTGAAGGACGATGTCCTGCCCGAGGAAAAAGCGGAGGCTGACAAGATTTGAAGGAAGGCCCCGCGGTTCTGGTTGTCCGAGGACCAAAAACTGTATAAACGCTCTTTCTCTAGGCCATACCTACTATGTACACACCCCGAAGCGACAGACTTACTTCTAGAAGAATTGCATTAGGGGATCTGCAGGAGTCATACTGGAGGAAAGTCCTTAATGCACAGAGCCATTACCCAAGGCAATTGGTGGCCCAATATGCAAAAAGAAGCACAAGAATATGTAAGGAAATGTGACTAATGGCAAAGGTTCGCACCAAACATACATCAGCCTCGAGGGGCTCTCAACCCTTTATCCAGCTCGTGGCCATTTGCTCAGTGGGGCTTAGACATCGTTGGTCCTTTCCCCAAAGCCGTCGAAAATACGAGATACTTGCTTATTGGCACAGATTACTTCACCAACTGGGTGGAAGCCGAGCCCTTGGTGAACATCAAAGACGTAGATGTCAAGAAGTTCGTTTGGAGAAATATCGTCACCCGTTTTGGGGTCCCTCATACCCTCATCTAGACTAACGGCCTTCAGTTCGATAGCAAAGCCTTCAGGCGATACTGCTGCAGCCTTAGGATCAGAAATCGATACTCCACCCGCGCTTATCCCCAAGGGAACGGACAAGCTGCAGCCGTAAACAAGGTCGTAGTAAACGGACTCAAGAAGAGGCTGGACGACGCGAAAGGAAAATGGGTGGAAGAACTGCCACAGGTCCTCTGGACGTATCGAATGACGCCACGTAGATCAACAGGGGAGACTCCTTTCTCGATGACTTATGGCGCCGAGGCCATTATTCCTTTAGAAACCGGCTTTCCAACACTGAAAAAAACTTCTTTTCATTTGAGTGATGACAATGGGTTGCTAGAAAAAAGTCTAGATCTAATCGAGGAGCGAAAGAAAAATGCAAGGGTTCAACTGGTATACTACCAACACAAACTTAAACAAGGTTACGATGCCAATGTGAAGATAAGGCCCTTAACAACGGGAGACCTAGTATTGAGGAAAGTTTTGGGCAACACAAAGAACCCGGCCTAGGGGAAACTGGGACCGAACTAGGAGGGTCCATATCGCATTACTTCAGCAGAAGGAGTTGGTGCATACTACTTGGAAGACTTAGATGAAAAAATGATACCAACGCCCTTGGAATGTAAACAACTTGAAAATGTATTATTATTAATGAAAGTCTCCTTTACCTCTCACTTGTCTATTGTTTGAATGCATCGTGCCATCTATAAGTGTTTAAACAGAACCAAAGGCATGCCTGTGTCCTCGGACTAGATGTTTTGGAGAAATTAACACTAGGCTACTTTCTATAAGTGTTCAAACAGAACCAAAAGCATGCCTGTGTCCTCGGACCAGATGTTTTGGGAAAATTAACACTAAGCTACTTTCCAGAAGTGTTCAAACAGAATCAAAGGCATGCCTGTATACTCGGACCAGATGTTCTGGGAAAATTAACACTAGGCTACCTTCTATAAGTGTACAAATAGAACCAAAGGCATGCCTGTGTCCTCGAACCAGATGTTTTGGGGAAATTAACACTAGGCTACTTTCCATAAGTGTTTAAACAGAACCAAAGGCATGTTTGTGTCCTCAAACCAGATGTTTTGGGGAAATTAACACTAGGCTACTTTCCATAAGTGTTCAAACAGAAACAAAGGCATGCCTGTGTCCTCAGATTAGATGTTTTGGAGAAATTAACATTAAGTCACTTTCTATAAGTGTTTAAACAGAACTAAATGCATGTCTGTGTCCTCGGACTAGATGTTTTGGGGAAGTTAACACAAAGTTACTTTCTATATGGGGAAATTAACACAAAGTTACTTTCTATAAGTGTTCAAACAGAACCAAAGGCATGCCTGTGTCCTCAGACCAGATGTTTTAGGGAAATTAACACTAAGTCACTTTCTATAAGTGTTTAAACAGAACCAAAGACATGCTTGTGTCCTCGGACCAGATGTTTTAGGGAAATTAACATAAAGTTACTTTCTATAAGTGTTCAAACAGAACCAAAAGCATGCCTGTGTCCTTGGACCAGATGTTTTGTGGAAATTAACACAAGGCTACTTTCTATACGGGGTGAACTCCTCTATTTATGATAATTGGTTAAATTGCACGTAGTTATATTGCGCTGAGGCGAGCTTATGAGGTTGTATAAGTTTAATGCTAAATTTCATGTAGTTATGTTCCGCATTTGATAAGATAAACATTCTATCAATCATAATCAAGGAGTAAAAATTGTGCAAAAACAGAAATAAAAATAAAACTTCTCTATTATAAAAAGGCAATTCGATTACAAATGTCATAATGAACAGAAGAAATACACTCAGAAAACTACAAAGGGAAATTCCTACATCTAGATTTTTGCTGGCGGAGGGACTCTCTTGGGGTCAGCAATCTTGGAGGCAGCATCACCAGTTTTGGGCTTAGTCTTCGCATCCTTGGCTTTAGCGACCACGTCCTTGATCTTGAGGGTGTCCTCTGGCTGAGCGGCTTCCTTTAACAAGGCCCCCTTATCCTTCTTAGCGTCAAACGAAGCCTTGGCCTTAGTGGAGAGAAGGGGATCCGCGATTAGAGGGGGCTGCGTAGTTGGGATTTCTCGAATGTTTTCATTGAAGAAGACATTCTCAGCCCTCCTCAATTCGGAATCAGCAGGGACCCCAGCCCGATTGAGAGCTTCTGCCCAAGTCTCGGTGTAGAAGTCCCTGCAGGTTCCTACCACCTTCTCGGCCAACCGAGTCTCGGTATCGTGCACCCCGCGATCATAGGACGCCGCCACCGTAGCCTCAGTTGCTTCCCTGGCCAACCGAGTAGCGTCCTTTACTTTCAGCAGCTCGGCCTTGAGATCCAGAACCGCCTGCCTCTGGGTGGCCAGGTCTGTCTCGGTTATATGAAGCTTTTGACGTTGGTCCTCAGCTTGGGCCTCCACATTTTTTAGTGCGGCTTCAGCGCTAAGGCGGTCCCTTTTCGAGGCGGTCAGCTGAGCCGCTAGCTTCCTATGCTCCTCCTTGAGAGCTCCCATTATTTTCTTGGCATCAGCGCAAGAGTGGGCCTCCGCCTTAGCCCTATTGTTAGCCTCCTTAACCCACTCCTCAGCCACTAACACCTATTGGGTGATTTGCACAAGAACAAGAAGATAGTTCCAAATAAAAAAAAAGGTCCCTTTTCAGGGACAGGAAAAGCTCAGGCTGTGTGAAGCGCCTGTAAGCCTCCATATCTCTTGGGAGGAGAAGTGTCTGCTCTAGGGCTTCAGCAATGTAGCCCGCGTGTTCCCCCTGGAAGTTACAGACAAAGGCCTCCCAGGAGATGGGCGCACCGTCAACCTCGATCCTAGGGGACCAAGTGTGTGGTGGTCGGCGCACATCAGCTTCCAGGGAGTCATCCCAGCTTTCAACTGAGGTGGTCCTCTCATCTTGGGGCCCCTTTTCCTTCCTTTGCTGCTTAGTCCGCCTCTGGGGCACCTCCCCTTCCTCCAAATTCACGATCAGCCTCTTCTTTTTCAAGTCTGGATTCGCACGAAGTCCAAGGTCGGTAGGAGGTTATGGAGGAAGTGGAGGAAGGCTAGGAGGAATCTGGGCCTTGGGAATCTCTTTTTGGGCCAGCCCCTTGTTCCTGCTGGCCAGTAGGCCCTTTAGGCTGGGCCTTTGTTTTAGATCCATCTTCTCTTCTTCAGTCTCTGAGCTGCTATCTACCTGAGAGACTTTTAGATTCGGAGAACGCGCGGTGGAAGATCTATCCAAGTCCGCCTCAGAGCTGGAGTGGTGCACCGGCCTCTCTGGCGCTTCGCCCTCTATGTCTTCGAAGCGAAAGTTGTCTATTTTCGCGTCTAATGACAAACGCGAAGAAGCAACCTCTTCTCTCATTGTGGCTCTAACCTCGGGCCGAACTCGACGTAGCGATATTCAGAACAGCGGAGGATTCTACTGGGTTAGAAAGGCAACTGGTGGAAGGTCGTCCCTAACAAGGAAATCCGGCCTCGACACGTCGATCCGGTTTAATCGAGGATCACCAGCCCTGATACCGTGACCGATCTCCTGGAATATCAACGAGATAGGCTCGAAGTTGAGGATACGGTGAATGGCTCGCAGCTGACCGTCCTCGTTTATAAAGATTTCCAATCGGAGTAGGTAATTGAGCGCCGCAATGTTAGTAAGACTTATCTGAGAAGCTACCTGATTTTTATCTACATAGAGCGAAGAAGCGAAGCTCAGTTAGGAGGTTGAGAAAACAAGCGTAATGAAAATGATAACATGCTTAAGATAAAAAATCCAAAATTCTTGCTAAGGAACCTAACTCTAAGATGTCCCACCTGGTTCTCCCTCTCGGACTGGGCAATGAAGGCCATCATGCCATGCCCCTAAAGCAATCAGGTAGTCATCTTTCATTCCCTTGTTCGATTTAGGGAGACACGAGATGAGCCTAACGACATCTGACTGGGACTTGAGGTAATATCCCACGCTCTTGAGGTGGTGACACTCGTACATGTGGACCACATCGAGCCAGGTGAGCCCTAAGCCCAAGTGCTCGTTGAGAGCATTAACACTGCCTAGAACCCTAAACAGGTTGGGCGCACATTGGTGGGGACATATCCTATGATTAAGAAGATAGTCCCGTGTCACCCGACTCATCGGGAGAGTCATCTCCCCTTCTATGAAAGCTATCATGGGGATAACAACTTCTCCCTCGACCCTATATGTTACAATCTGTTCTGTAGAACAATATCGCAGGGCTACCCCCTGCGGTATATGATACCTCTCCTTTAAAGTCTCTATTTGAGCGGGGAATCTATCAAGTACTTAAACCTACCCATCCAAACAAGTCTAAAGGACACAACCTAAATTGACAAGCGAAGAAACAAGAACTGAAAAGCCGAGGAGACCGGCCGAGGAGAAATAGAAAGATACAAAAAAAAAAAAAAAAAAGGTAACTTACAAGAACTAGGATATATGTGCCAAAAGAATCTGTTTCCTCGGATTTAGCCGAGTATGTTTTCCTCTTTTGAACGTTCATTGTCTTTCTTTTCTTGTTACTTTAACCCACTGTCCCGTTACTTGTCTCACTACAGCCAAGCTCTTCAACCTACTTCTCTACAAATTTATTATTTGAGTTTTTTGGATTTGGGATCATACACCCTTTGGGCTAAGAATTCAAACCCAGCCCACACAAAAAGGTTTCAAATTGGCAATGTTTAGAAATTCAAATGAGTCAATTGACAAAATTAGTATCTAAATAAAAGACCAAAATGACAATAACCCAAAACTTGAATAATGCAATTTATAATTTAAAAAAGAATAAAAAAGACAAGGACTTTGCTTCTTCAAAGTTCCATCCGTGTGCAATGCATTCTTACAAAACCCGTTTTCTGACAGAGACCGATTATTTCCAAAGCTTAGAATAAAAAACCTTTTTCTGGGAAAACGACAGACACTGATCTTCCTATTTTACCATGTGAAGTTGATATTCTCTTGACCTTTACCAAATTCTCCATGCAAATTATACCCGCCAACTACTTCAACAACCCAATAACCCCAATACTTTCATTTTCAACGACCATGCTCTCTCTATTCACAAATCCCCCTTTTTTTTTTATTTCTTGAGAAAAATTCAAGGCATATCCTCGATCACCATCTATAATGGAGCACTAGCTTTCTTCTCCACCACAATCCACATCTGGGTATCTTTCCTTTTTTTTCCACCTTTTGGATGAATAACAATCCATCCAGGAATGAGGTATCTCACATCAATTCATCTCCTGCCTTCATTAGCTTGATTGATTGCCAAGATGCCAATGGTGGAGCTATTGCCCTGGTCCCATCACCCACTATCATTTCCTTCTTCACCATTAATCACTGGTTTAAATACCAATTTATTTACAATCATACACTTTATCATAACTTTTGCCACAACTTGTTGAAGTAATCGATTGTGAATATTGTGAATTACTGCTTTCACGTAGACCTACCGCTTATTTTCACAGTCTACCATTTTAGAATTATGGCACAAAAACTGTGTCCCTAAACTTCCACTACTCATAATTGACTACTGCATATTTGTCTTTATTCAAAAATACATGTGGGAACGGAAGAATATGTTGTTCGGTACTAGGCGATGTTGCTTAAGGCTTGAGAACATGATGATGTAACCCTTAATTATAAAAAGTGTGAAAAGAACCTTCCTATATCATCAATTTGAATTAATTTTATATACCAAAATATTTACTAATTGTATATATAATTGTGTATAAAGTGGAAGCTCATTTAAGAATTCAAACTTGATCCAAATTGCATTCCATTTTTTTGCTAAGTATCCTTTTAATTGTCATGTAATTCGATGCCAAGTGCCTTTAAATTTCTTTCTAAAAAAAAGTGTCTTTAAATTATAAATAGGCTTCAATTATGTGTAAAGTGTCTTTACATGTAATTTAAAATTAAAAATATTAAAACAAATTCAATTAAAATTTATTACACTTCACACCTTGAATGTGCAATATTTCTAACTTATTTAAAACTATATTAAGTCCATCTAAAACTACTTATAGACCATTCTATTTAAATCTTGTTTGAAACCACTCACAATCCATTAAAAACTAATCTAGGTTTCCTTGCAAAAACTTATTAAGTTCAACTATAAATTAGAATGAAATTTGTACAAATCGGTATCTGAAGTAATATGTTTCAAGAAAGTTATTATACTGATTTGATCGCCAGTACGAGATATTTCAGTACTTTATGGCATGAGATTTATAATTTTACATTGAACATGTCATACAACTGAAGATTTGACCAACTGAAAGTTTTTGATATTTTTCAGTTGGGTGCCCCACAATTTTAATGTAATGTAAAATTCAACCACTAAGATAAGTAGACTTTAGTATGCTACTGTTACAACAGCAAATTTCATTTAGGATGGAAAAAAAAAATTTTCAGATTAAAAAAAAAAAAAAAAACTTGAGTGGTTCATATCATTCAATCATCGCATATTTGTTTGTTGATCTGGTTATCATTCAGATTCTACGGTGATAATTGACAACACATCTTGCCCAAAAGATGATTCTGATTACTAATTCCACCCAAATAAACAGTAGTTACGTGTGTAGGATATTTTTTAGATCCACCAATTTATACCGGGACTAGGCTTATGTTTAGTGGTCAATTTTACTGAACATGTTGCGATATAGACCGTGTCCGCATCACAACATATCCGATAAAACTGGCCATTGGATACAAGCTTAATCTTTTATATTGGATTTTTTTTTTTTTTTTTGGGGCCTAGGAGTAATTTTTTCCTCAAATTTACTTCTAATTATAAAAGGGTATTTTTTACAATAAATCGTGGACCGTAGATCATGCCACATAGACTATGCAAATTAAGCTTAGCACACAAATGATGTTGGTCAAAGCAGAGGGCCCTACCACGCACCTATGCAGGAAACACGGTGAAAGGGACCCACACATCTTGCATCCAGGAATTAAGAATTTATTAATAATGATTGTATATAAAAAATTCAATAAATAAATCTTTGAATTAAAGAGGCAAGTTTGCATTCATAACCCCCAAAATTGTAAAATCAAGTATGCCCTCTTTGTCTTGTAGATGAATAATATTCTCTCATTAACCAGTATAGGCTTACATTTTTTTTCCCTTTACAGTAACCAAGTTGTATCATGTGGAAAATTGATCTTTTTGTCCTATAGTTTATTTGTTTTTAATTTGTAATTTATTCATATGTTTTATAAGTTTTGAACTCACAACCCCACTCTTTATTTTGTATTTTTATAAAAAAAGAAAAATCGTATGAGTAAAAGTTCATTGACTACATGTTAACCAATTAAAAGAAAAACTCATTTATTCCAACAAATCTTTGTCTAAAAAAATAGTTCAAATTACTTAAGACTATAATTATTGAATAGGATATAAATAACTTAACTGGTAGAATCTTATATCAACAAAAAAGGACATAGTTTCTAATTTTAGCTATATTAAAATCAATTGAATTGTAGCATATATAAATGGCATTGAATACCAACATCTCTTTTTAATTTTTTTTAATATAGTAGATGTGTATTTTGCAATACAAAAATAAAAGGCTTGAAATTTTTATTTTTATCGGTAACCTAAGATTAATATTAATAAAAAAAAAAAAAAACACCACATTTTCCCTAGATAGTCCCTAAAATCAAAGCTAGGAACAAAGGAGATTGGGATATTTTTGCCTAATATTACAATCAAAAGCATTAAGAGAGTTTGAGGCTCTGAAAACATGATTTGCACTCAAAATTACTTATATAGAAATGAATGGAATTATCATTCATTAAAAAAAAGGGGTTAATTAAAAAAAAAAGAAAAAAAAGAGGAAGTGAATAAGAAAACTGACAACATACTAGATGCAGATCCACATCTGGAAATTTATTAATTGAGGGTACAAACTACAAGGTGTAAGAAGAGCACAAAAATTAAAAAAGGAAAAAGAAAAAGAAAAAGAAAAAGAAATTACCAATGAATAACCTATTATTAATAGAAATAAATAAAAGCGGTGCTGTCAACATCGCATATGCACGTGGGACCTCGGCCGCCGACTTGGTCTGCCACGTCAGCAACAAGTGATTACAACCAGAGAGGCAAAGGTGTATTGTAATTAAGTTTTAGCCTTGTGAATATGTGTTAATTAATTCAAAGTTGCTTAATTTCCACTTAATCGAACCTTTAAGCACTCTTATTAGCACAGATATGCCTTGAGTGACAGTCCACTTTGCATGTGAGGGCAGCAAAGCCAGGCCCTACATACCAATAATGAAAACCCAATAACGAAAATCTTAAAAAATAATAATAATTAATTTATTATGGGACGAGTGCTCTTAATAATCCATTTAAAGTAACTTTTTATGAGAAAAGAAAAAAAAAATTATTAATATTTTGACAACTTTTTTCATTTCTCATAAAAGTGATATTAAAACTTTCCTAAAATGAATTATTAATAAGTACCTTAAGGACACTCGTTAGTATTTTTTATTTATTATTTATAGTTTTAAGGTGCTATTTTAGTTACATTTTAACTTTATTTACAGTACTTTCAACAAAAAATTTCAGTTTCAACTAAATAAACCGTTCTTAAATGAACTCTTAATTTGGTAAGAAAAAAAAATTGTCTATTTCTTCTTATTAGTAGCCTGTTTGTACGATGTATGGATTATTTACAAAATAATTTTTTGCATTAGTTTAAATGATACTTTTGAAAAGAGTCAAGCAAGATTTTAAATGAAATAAAACAAGAAATGTTTACATTTTTTTTTTTTTGGGAAGCTTTCGATAATGGAGTTTCAATTTTAAACAAATTGTTTTGAACAATGACGTCTAATAAAAAAAGGGGAAAACTACAAGAACCATGGCTGAAAAGGAAGCAATCTAATGGGTACATTGAATTGAACCATACAACTTTTAAGTTTTAACAGGCCATATAAGAACAAAAATTGATTATATAATTATCAATTATAATTTTTTAATTATAATAGTTTTATATCTTTCAATGTTTTGTCTAATTATAGTAGTTTTGTTAATGTTTCTAAAGTGTTTTTCATTTCATACCAAAAAAAAAAAATGTTTTCATGGTAAAAAAGTTGTTCAATTAGTAATTAAGTTCTTCATATTATTGTATAGAGGAATTTTGTCCTTTTCATTTTCTTTTCCAAAAGGTGAAGTGCCATTTAAAAAAATTATGCTTTCATGGTAAAAAAGTTGTTCAATTAGTAATTTTCTTTTCCAAAACAAGAGGTGAAGTGCCATTCAAATCCAAAATAGATTTCTAATAACGGAACTGAGAACTGAATAATCATATCTCCCTTGTTTATCAACTGATAAAATATTTGAAATGACACAATTAGCAATGAAAGGATATTATTATGATATCACCCTAATTTTTAAAACTTTATATATGAGGTATCATAATATGACCTTTTTTGCTCAAAAAAGAAAAAGAAAAAGAAAAAACGTATTATAATAAGACTTCCAATAAATAATTTGTTTGCTTTTTGAAAATAATGTGAGGTTAATATAGGAAATTAAACATCCATTTAAAAAAAAAAATGTTCTATATGTAGAAACAACCTAAATAAAAAGGCCAGCCTATGTTTGAGAACGAGGAAATAAGAATCATAAGATGTTATCAAAGCAAATTTAGTGGTAGGGTCTACCATTTAGGTCAAATCCCACTATCTTGTTAATTGAAAGTTGGATTTTAATTTTTTTTGTATGTATAAAATTTAAATGTATAAATGTAGAATGTTAAAAAAGAAAAAGAAAAAAAAAAGTAACCCTTAAAAAAAGTTAATGAATTATTTGTAGGGCATATATATGCTAGAATTGTTAAGGTTTTCTTGTTTTTGAAACTTGAAATGCCATGAGCTTATCACTAATTGGACATAATAGTTGCAATAATTTTTATTTATTTTATGGATGGAAAGAAAACTGGTATGTAGAATAATTTAATTCATATATTTCTTTCCCCGGTGAGTGAAAAAGTTATATTCTGAAGATGATTATTCAAGCGATTACACATAATAATCCTTTAGTTGCTGAAGCATGATTTCATTGTCCGGGTTTTTGTTAGGGTTCACCGATATGCTGCCAAAAACATAGTTTCATTTGGGTTAATGTATTAGTTGAATTGTATTAGATTTGAGTCTAATTTAGAATATGCACAAAGATGATGAGTTTAGAATCTTTTGTCCATCTCTTTTACGCTGTAATGAGTTTTTGAGTGAAATTTATTTAATTTGAAATTAGACATTTAGCAAGGCTTCAAAATAGACATAAATTTGACTAAATATAGATTTTAAATGAGTTATATATGGCCATTTGGCATAATTATTTTGTTTCGAGCAACTAATTCAATAGTTAATAATTAAGACTATGCTCATCTCACACTCAAGCAAATTTGCAATAGTTCATTTTTTGTTACGTGTTATTTCTTATTAAGCCCGAATTTTAACCTAATAATATTTATCAATGATCTTATAACATAATTATATATATTTTTTCTTGTAAAAGGATAGATATGTGGTTCAATGTAACCGTACTTCTATAATTTGTGTAAACATGAGAGAGAGAGAGAGAGAGAGAGAGAGAGAGAGAGAGAGAGAGAGAGTTATAACTTTAAACTCTAAAGTCTCAACTATGTTAGAATTTAATTTCATCCTTAAACTATTGGTTTTGTAAATTTTAGCCCATAATTAAAAACAATTCAATGCTATTCTTATCAACACTTCCTTTAAAAAAATTATTGTAAGTTGCTTGACAAATAGAGATTTTTTGTTAATAGATAATAAATTTCCAACTTATAACATTTTCTTTATGATGATGGCAACGGGTTGAGTTTGGGGCAGGTTTTTTTAAACCTGAATCCGAGCCGTCGCTCGCCCTGTGAAACTTGAACTCGCCTACTAAACGGGTTTTCTATTAATCCTCAAACTTGCCCTGACGAGTCCCTGTGGGCCTCGCCCCACCAGGGAACTTCATGGCCCAATCCGTGGCCCAATATTAAAAAAAAAAAAAGGATCGTGGACCTCAAAATATTCAAAAATCTTCACCATCACCAATCAACAACAACCTACCAAATATAAATCTTTAACCAACCAAACATAAAAGAAAAACAACCCAGATTAGATTTTTCTTTTCTTTTTTTTTTTTTTTTTTTTTTGTTGAGAAAAACCCAGATTAGATTTAGATTAGTGAATCAAGAAGAGGAAAAAAAAAAAAAAAAAAAAACAGAATTATTAAACAGTAACTTCTCTGGGAGGGGGAGGGTCGATTAAGTCTTGGTGAGAACTCATCGAAACTGATCATCCCATCACCCATTTCTATTGACACCATTGATCATCTTCTTGCACTTCGCCAAGGAGTGAGGCTGTGAGGCCGTAAGGCTGAGCAAGGCTGTGAGGGGGGCGGCTGAGCAAGGCCGTGAGAGGGTGGTTGATTGGCAGGGTATCAATGCGAGATGGGTGAGGGATATGGCCATATGGGTTGTGCAAGATGGGTGAAGGAGATGAAAGGGTTGTGCGAGGGAGAACCAGAGATGAGAGAAAGTTTAGATATTTATATTTATGGAGTTAGGCTTTTTAATATTATATATGTATACAGGTCGGGTTTAGGGTGGGTATGCATAATACCTGCACCCGACCCGAACCAGCTATGGGTTGGGTTTTTAAAACCCAAACCCGCCCCATTTGCTTCACGGGTTGGGTCGGGTACCCACGGGTCAGGCAAATTTTTCCATTCCTATAATTGAGTTAATTGGAACCAAACACAAATAGAGTAATTTGACTTTGTAGTTATTGATCTCTTTTAATATGAAACAAAAGAGTTCAAATGACACATGATTCAAACTAATTAGACATTTAAGTTTTATTGGGATGTAAATTTGTCAGGAATTCTATTGAGCTCTCGGTAGACCAAGATCAAACTCACCGATATTGTCCCCTTCGGTTAAATGGCAATCCCAGCTAAAGATAAATACAAAGAAAACTATGATGTAATGGCCTCTCGTGAGAAAAACCAGGTAGAGATCATAATGATTATTCGTAACTACAGGAGTGGATCTATGGCGGCATTGACTCAAAATATCACATTCCTTAATAGATGCCTTAGTAGCGAGAAGAGCACTCATCTTTGCCAAAGAACTAGGGTTTAATTGTAGCATTGAATTGTTTGTAAAATTGTATGGACTAAGTTGGCACAATCAATAATGCAGAGACAAATTGAACTTTGACACATAATTAAGGGATTAGATAGTGGTTTGATCCAAAAATAAAACTAAAAGTTACATTTAGCAAAATTAAGCATTGCCAAGATTATCAGATTAAGTCAAATCATTCACTAGCTTTACAAAAGACCTTCAATGTTCCTAAATGGAATCGGTCTACATAAAGCAAATCTTAATTTGATTGTTAACTTCATTTAAGACACATAGTTTCAAATTTGCCAAAAAAAAAAAGAAAAAAAGATACATAGTTTCGGTACGTTATCATACAATGGTTCAATGATATGCCACACCCTATGAAGAAAATGTAAAATATTCAAATTCATCTTTATATATGATCATATTAAAAAATTTATAATTCACGCTCTTAAAGAGTTAAAATTTAAGATATATAATTAGAAGTATTCTACAACAGCCCTTTGGCCTTTTTGCTTTGTTTTGTTTTGTTTTTTTTTTTTTTTTTTTAAGGCAATGACATATGCGTAATGCGTATAAATCTAGCAGCAAGCTACTCTCACAAATGTTAATGAATAAAAAGTTGATAAAGGTAGGAATATATAGATATTTGCATAATGTTCATAGTGGACAATGATAGTGACGGTCATAACAAGGATCAGTATACATAAATAGTCTTTTGCTTGGCTGTTGTGTTGGTTAGTTGATTGTGAAAGAACTGACCAAAAAATAAATTGAAAAAAGAATGTCAAGGTTGTCATTTGGAAAGAAACAGTAGGGGTAATTCGGGAATATAAAAAATTGTACCAATAAAGAAAAGAAAAGGAAAGAAATTAACCATGGTTAATATTGACTTATACTTTAATCCTCAAAATTTATTTTTTATTAAAATAAGTCAATTTAGCCATTTGATCCAAAAAAATTAGTTTATGTTATTGTGACAATAAATTAAAATTTTTATTTTGATTTTTTGCCATGTCAGTAATTTTTATTTAAGAGATAACGATGTTGACTAAATTAACATGGTATTGAAAGGTTAGAGACTAAATTGACACAATTAAAAGGTTAAAGATTAAATTAAAATATAATGTAAAGGATAAGAATCAAATATATAATTTATAATTTTAAGAACTTTAATTAACTAATGCTTTAATGAATTATATAATGTAGTTAAATAATTTTTTATAAAGAGTCGAGTTGCTTTTAGAATAAGTGATATTTATTTATTAGTTTCTACTACTTTTCATTGCTGTAGGTTTGTTTGAAACCTTCTTAACAAGTGGATAAAAACACTCGCTAACAAAAGTGTAATTTAAAAATAATACTCTTAAAACATCAAAATTTAGTAAATGACACATCTCATGAATCTTTCGATTAATTTTTTAAATTAATGTTTAAATGATATCTTTGTTAACAGTAGATTGAGTAATGCTACAGTCATAAACTATTTTACTGTATTTTTACAAAATATTGATGTAGCCAATCTTTTATTGGTTTTCATCTAGGCTTACAATTAATATAATTTTTTCATTTATCAAAAATTACTCACCACATTAATAGTTTGTAAAATAATTTGTATCTCTAGCATTATTTTATTAAATTTGAAAAGAGAGACTAGATTGACTCATTTATACAAAAAATAAATGATTAAATTAACTAAAATTAAATCACATAAAATAAGTTGACAATAAAAATAAAAATGAAGAGACTAAATTGAATTAAGGACAACAAATAACTCATTTATAAAAAAAATGAATCATTTTGTGTTTGTTTGGTAATTTTCCTCAGTTTTTATTTTCTTTAAAATTTATGAAAAAATTAAAAGATACTAAGGAAAGAATTTAGAAAATAATTTATGAAAAAAAATTTTTTTGACGCCTTTTTATATTTTCTATAAAAGTTTTATTAACAAAATGCCCTAACAAAACATGTTAACCAGATTCTTTAATATTTTTTTTTTTGAAAAATAAGCCTGTTTTTAATTTTTTTATTACAAATTTAACCTAAAAATTAGAATTTTTTTATACATTTTTAATAAATACTATAAAAATAAACGACGAAAACTGCAAAATATCCAAGGGAGACACTAAACAAATTTCTCCATTAAAATAAAAGTAGAGTGAAAGTGAAGTAATAACTGGTTAACTCAAAGAGAGGTCAACTTCGTAGAGAGAGATAGAGAGAGAGAGAGAGGCGTGTCTCTGTAGTGTAGTAGTTGTATTATGTAATTGTCAGTGCCATTACCGAGGATAGAGAGAGAGAGAGAGATATTAAAAAAAGGATCAGATAGAGAGAGAGAAAATTAAAAAGAGAGAGTGTTTTTTTAGAGAGAGAGAGAGAGAGTGTGGAGAAAAAGGGCATTGGGAAAAGAGAAGAGAGGAGAAGAGAAAGAGAAGAAGAGCAGAGAGAGAAAAAAGTAAAAAGAAAAGAAGAAAGCAAGCAAAAAAGACTTGTCTGGAGATTGTAGGGGAAAACTGGGGGCAAAACTTCAGCATTTGGTCTCTGTGAAACTCAACATACACCACTCAACTCCTCTCTCTCTCTCTTTCTCTCTCTAAAAAAAATATATATATATTTATACATATTTTTTTCTTTTTTGCCCTCACTTGTCGGCTCTCCTTTTTCCGGCGACCTATAGCCTCCATTTTCGACTGGTTTTTCTGCTTTGGCTTTGGTTGGAGCTGATCTGATGCTGTTTTTTTTTTTTATTCAGCTGAGCTTTTGATTTCAGCTTTTAGAAATGAATCGTTGATGAAAATTTTTTTCCGATCATTTCTTGAAAAACCAAAAAAAGAGAGAGAAGGAAAATAGTTTGGCGGAGAAAGACAATGAAGACGCCGGCGAATGGTGCCGGAGCTGCCTCCGCCACGTCAGCATCCAATTCCTGCGAAGGTCATCTCTCTCTCTCTCTCTCTCTATCTTTCTCTCTCTAGCATTGAAAGAATCGGTGGACTTGGATCAGATAGTAATAGTGTTAAGTTTGTTTTTGTACGGACTATCTAAGCTAAAAACAGTCTATTTATAAATAAATTTTTTTTCCCTTTTTTGAATTTCTCGGGAAACAAACGGGAAGCTAGTAATAGAAAGAATTAATTAATAAACGATGAGAGCAAGTTTTGTTTTCTTTTGTTTTTTTTTTTTTTTTTTTGAATTTTAATTTTGTTTGGTGGGTACTGACGAATGGGAGGGTGACACGTGGCGCAGGAGGAGAGAAGAAGAGCATAAACCCGGAGCTATGGCAGGCATGCGCAGGGCCGCTGGTGAACCTGCCGCCGGCTGGGACCCACGTCGTCTACTTCCCTCAAGGACACAGTGAACAGGTTTGGTATTTCTGCTCTTAAATGCTTTTATTCCCCTGTATAATTAATGCTAATTTCTATTCTTATCCAAATCTATATATCAAAAAAAAAAAAAAAAAAATAAAGCCAATAATAATTTCTAGTTCTCCATTACACAAAAACTTAAAAAAGACGCGATTTATACGACTATCCACGTGCATATTATTTTAAATAAGTCATGTGACTATGGATAATGGCAAAACTTATCCTAAATTTAATTTATAGGACCCACTTAAACCGTACTTCGAAAGTATTGAATAATTAATGTTAGAAAGAAAATTGTGTTGATCTAGATCTTTGAACCTAAGTCGTCGGTAAATTTAATTTGTGGGATCCACCGTTACGAGAGGACCGGTTAATAATTACTTGGGGTTCTAAGCCATTGAACTTTCATGTAATGTGTTAGAATGAGGATTTTGTCCATTTTATACTTAAATCCCCTGTTAATTCCTTTTTCTTGTTTCTTAAAACCTTCTTATTTGTGCTGGTGTTTAGCTTCACCTAATAAAGTGGTTTGGTGAAATATTTGTCTTAAGGGATTTTGCTTAAGTGGGTATTTTTGGGTAGGTAAATATCATTTTTCCTTTAGAATGAGATAATGTCTTTTTTTTTTTTTTTATGGTTAATTATGTGGTACTTTCAATTTAAGTACAACACTTTGAGTCTTTGACATTACGTTGGTGTGTTACAGGCATGAGTATAATTTTATTTTTTTTTACATTCTTTTATTTATTTTTTTGGTCCGAACTATTATGTATTTAACTATTTTATTAATTTTTAAAAACTTTTATGCAACTTATACACTGTTGTATATTTCATCAAAGTTTAAGGTCAAATAACCCTTAAACTTTCTTGACTTGAATTTTTTTGATTTTTATGCATGCTATTTCTTATATGTTTGTATCATAAAAAGAACTTGGTGCTTTCTTAAAGATATCTTCTCTCTGTTATTTTTTTAAGCGAGTTTGGAATTGCTTATTAGCTTATTTACTTATGTATGGATATTTAAAGCTTCAATTTTTCTAGATACAACTGTACTTCCACCCGCTTTAAGCAACTCAGTAAAAAGCGAAACGAAATGAACACTTAGTCTTTGTCCTGACTTGAGATTGACATACTGGTTTCAGGTGGCAGCTTCTATGAAGAAGGATGTGGATGCACAAATCCCAAACTACCCAAATCTTCCCTCAAAGCTACTATGTCTCCTTCACAATGTTACTCTGCATGTATGTCAGGCTTTATGTGGCTTTTTAACTGTTAGCTTTCTAGCAGATTGATATCATTCTTAAGTTTGTCAAATTTTTCATGTGTGAATGATTAGGCGGATCCAGAAACAGATGAAGTTTATGCTCAGATGACACTTCAGCCGGTTCCTTCTGTAAGGACTAAGGACTTGACTCTAATGGACTAGCATCTTTATTCTGTATCAAAACTGTGTAGATGCCTTTAAAATATATGATAGCATAAGATTTTTGCTAAGCTAAAGAGAAAGTATGTCCATGTTGCGAACTTAATCTGAATCTGTCAAGTTTTGTATGCAGTTTGACAAGGATTCATTGTTGAGATCTGATCTTGCACTCAAGACGAATAAACCGCAACCAGATTTTTTCTGCAAAACATTGACAGCAAGTGATACAAGCACTCATGGAGGGTTCTCCGTGCCACGCCGTGCAGCAGAGAAAATTTTCCCTCCTCTTGTAAGCATTTCCCTTTATTCTAAAGGTTTACTGCATAGTTTAGAATTTTAATCTTGCTCCTGTTTTTGTCTAGGATTTCTCCATGCAACCACCTGCTCAAGAACTTATTGCCAGGGATTTGCATGATAATGTATGGACCTTCCGCCATATCTATCGTGGTATGTTTTCTTTGCAACCATTCGAAAGCTTAGCAGTTGAACCCTTAACATTGTCTTTACCTATAATCATCATGTTTTCTCTGTCATTCCATTTCTAAACATCTGCTTCCAACTCTTGGTTTCCCTTCACCCCAGGACAACCAAAACGTCATTTGCTTACGACTGGATGGAGCCTATTTGTTAGTGGAAAGAGGCTTTTTGCTGGTGACTCTGTTTTATTCATTAGGTAATGGTGATAAATTGCGATTCTTTTGATTTTTTTTTTTTTTTAAATTTCTGATTTTAACAAATACCCTTCAATCAATGATATGATGTATAATGCTTGGGAACAGGGACGAAAAGCAGCAGCTTCTATTGGGCATTAGACGGGCTAACAGGCAACCCACCAACCTATCATCATCAGTATTGTCAAGTGATAGTATGCATATAGGGATTCTCGCAGCAGCAGCTCACGCTGCAGCAAACAATAGCCCCTTCACTGTGTTTTATAATCCCAGGTTATTGTCTTTCATTTTCTTTACTGTACTTCCCTGATGAGTGCTTCTTACAATTTTTTAATAAGGTTTTGAGTGCATCCCCATAGTTATGTCACCTGGATTAATTTTCTACACTCTGAGAAATTAAACTGAAATGAAATATTCTTTGAATGTGCAGGGCAAGTCCTTCAGAGTTTGTTATCCCATTAGCCAAGTACTACAAGGCTGTCTATAGCAACCAAATATCACTTGGCATGCGCTTTCGAATGATGTTTGAAACAGAAGAGTCAGGAACAAGAAGGTAGTTGTATTTGAGTCTTTATTGTTACTCTAGATGTTGACAATGGCATTGCATTTGTGTTATCGGAGGATTATGCTTAATGTTGCTAGTGTTGAATACTGATGAGGGCTTGACGTAGGAAAATAAGATAAATTTCTGTTTATTTCAAATTACAAAAGATAGAGAGTTTGGCACTTAGATCTTAGGTTCATTATATCATATTCAACTCTAGCCTTGATCTCAAATACTTGGTCAAGTTTATTAAAAATGAGAAGCCAAATGGCATTCTTGGATTTGAAAAAATTTGGTTTAGAATTTTACTTGAACTGGAAGGATGTTGGTCTTAAAGACAAAAAGCATTTCTTCTGCAGGTATATGGGTACAATTACAGGTATCAGTGAACTTGATCCTGTTAGATGGAAGAACTCACAGTGGCGTAATTTGCAGGTAGAAATTCTAGCATGTTTTTACGTTTCTAATCAACGTATTTACATTATCAATATTGTTGATTATTCCCTGTAATCTCTCACAAATCCTTGAACAGGTTGGTTGGGATGAGTCGACAGCTGGGGAAAGGCGTAACCGGGTGTCAATCTGGGAAATTGAACCAGTGACTGCTCCATTTTTTATCTGTCCCCCTACATACTTCAGATCAAAGCGTCCAAGGCAACCAGGAATGCCAGGTACAAAATGTGCTGCACCAAACTTAAATATTGTTAACACCTTTATTTGAAATTTTAAGTCTATTATTTGTTGTCATTCATGATTTCAAAAAATAGTTCCTTGATTGGATGGCAATCTTAAATTGTGTTAGGACTTTGACCTTTGAAGGTATCTATGTGGTCTGTTGAATCTTGTATTGTGAGAAATGCCTTAAGCTGATAATTGAAATCTTCAGGAGGCTTCTCATTCTCTTTCTGACATAGTCTTGTACCTTTGAAAAATTAATCAACGGCCAAAACAGAAAAGAAAAGGACACTGCTATCTGTTGTAGTGAGAGGAAAGTTGACTGACCTTGGTATTACTTTTGCAGATGATGAATCATCGGATTTAGACAATTTATTCAGGAGGACAATGCCTTGGATTGGTGATGATATCTGCATGAAAGATCCTCAGGCTCTGCCTGGTTTAAGTTTAGTCCAGTGGATGAACATGCAGCAAAACCCTTCCCTGGCTAACACGATACAGCCAAATTACATGCATTCCATGTCTGGATCTGTTTTGCAAAACCTTTCTGGCACAGATCTTTCCCGTCAATTAGGCTTGTCCGCACCACAAATACCTCAGACAAACAACATGCAGTTCAATTGCCAGAGGCTACCTCAGCAAGCACAACAGCCTGACCATCTCCCAAAGATACCGTCCACATTGAATCCATTAGGATCTGTTATTCAATCACAGCAACAGTTAGGTGATATTACTCAACAATCTAGGCAAAATGTGGTAAATCAAACTCTACCTTCAAGTCAAGTTCAGGCCCAAATGCTGCAGCCTCAGTCACTAGTCCAAACTAATAATATCCTTCAGCAGCAGCCATCTAATCAAAACCACCAGCCTCATAGAAGTGTTAATCAGAACCTGCAGCAGCAGCAGCAGCAGCATCAACAACAAAGTATGGGTCAGAATCAGCAGCAAAACCTTATTCAACCGCAGCTGCCTGACCAAGTAAACCAACAGTTGCAAATGTCTGAAAATCAGATTCAAATTCAACTATTTCAGAAGCTTCAACAGCAGCAGCAGCAGCAGCAATCACTTCTAGCACAGCAGTCAGCTCTGCAACAGCCTGCTCAATTTACACAACTCCAAGATCCACAGAGGCAGCTGTTAGATATGCCGCAGAACTTCTCTAGGCCTCTGACACCCACTCAAATGCTAGAGGTCCCTCAAGCAACCTCAACATCGCTCCCTCAGTCAATCCCACAGCAGATGACAAGGAATAACAGCCACACAAATATTCGGTTCTCTCATCCACCGCAGCAGCCAAAGCTTCAACATCAGCAATCTGGTGTACTGCCTGAAATATCTGGTCACATGGGACTTCCCCTGCCCCCAACAACTAATCAGCTATCTACAGCTGGTAGCAGCATAGTAACAGGAACTGCTGGAGCTGGGCAGTCTGCAATTACCGATGATCTTCCATCTTGTTCCACTTCACCTTCCACAAACAACTGCCCCAGTGTGGTTCAGCCAGTGATGAATGGCATGCCCCATCGAAGTACAGCTATGGGGGAGGACATGGCTCATTCTGCTGCCACAATCTTGTGTCCAAGTGCCTTGGAAACCATTTCATCTAATGCTAACTTGGTTAAAGATTTGCAGCAAAAGTCTGATGTGAAGCCTTCATTGAACATCTCTAAGAATCAAAATCAAGGATTTTTTGCTCCACAAACATACCTGAATGGTGCTGCTGCCCAGACAGATTACTTGGACACATCATCTTCAACAACTTCAGTTTGCCTTTCACAGAATGATGTCCATTTACAGCAGAATAACAACCCAGTGTCCTTCAATCCACAATCATTGTTGTTCAGAGATACCAGTCAGGATGGGGAAGTTCAGGCAGATCCTAGGAATAGTGTTCCCTATGGGAATAACATTGAAAGTCAGCTAGGGATTCCCATGAATCCTGATCCGTTGTTAGCAAAGGGCATGACAGGGTTAGGGAAGGACGTCCACAATAATTTCTCTTCAGGAGGCATAATTACAAACTATGAAAACTCAAAAGATGCTCAACAGGAACTTTCATCCTCAATGGTTTCCCAGTCTTTTGGAGTTCCCGATATGACATTTAACTCAATTGATTCCACAATAAATGATAGCAGCTTCTTGAACAGAGGTCCTTGGCCCCCACCACCACAGTTTCAGCGAATGAGGACATATACCAAGGTTTGATGCTTTAAATAAAATTTTTCAGCAACTGGTGATATGTTGTCATTTTTCATATTTGCCTAGGATTTTAACTTGGCCAATGCTATTGTGAAGGTTTACAAACGTGGAGCTGTGGGGAGATCCATTGATATCTCGCGATATTCAGGTTATGATGAGCTTAAACATGGTCTGGCTCGAATGTTTGGCATAGAGGGACGGTTGGAAGATAGACAAAGAGTAGGTTGGAAACTTGTCTATGTAGATCATGAAAGTGATGTTCTTCTAGTGGGAGATGACCCTTGGGAGTAAGTTCTTCATTCCTTTTCTAATTAATGGAGTCCCTCTTTTGTGCATGCACAAACAATTGTCTTTGATTTTTTCCTGTTGACAAGCAGTTCAAAATTGTTTTACGTCTTTTGGGCTGTACATTATGATGCAGGATGAATAGGTTTGGAAAACAAAGTAAGTACAAAATAAAGGGGTAGGATCTTAAGTTCAAGGCCTAGGGTTTGCTTGACGTCTGCTTCAAGCAGATAAAATAGGAAAATTTATAAAACCTAGGCATCAGCACCTAGGGCTCCTTGGAGTTAGCCCAGGCATGATAGGAACCTAGGAATCAATACCTGGGTTTGCTTGGAATCGGCACCAAGCACTGGGAAAAAACTAACTCCAACCCAAACTTAATAACTTTATAGGGTTTGCTTACAATACTGCATATTATGGCCTTTAAATAGACTTCCTAATTACATCATATAAGGAAGGGAAATAAATTTCTAACCTACCAAGGAAAGGAAAAAACTTATAATCTATTACATTAAATGCAAAATAAAAGAAAATTAAATCCTAAAAGGGTCATCATCCATCATCCATCAACATCAATCATGATCAATCAGGTCCAATAAAATTAATCATTGTTAATATAGAACTTTTGGTGTCCACACAGACCAAACCACATCTGGTGGGTTGGTATTTTACATTTTAATAATTACCCCAGAAGAATAGGAAGCAAAGTTTATAATTTATATACTTCACAAGCTAAGGGTGGCCACCCCTAGTAGTCCTATTATTTCAGATTTTAAATTAATCAGCCTCTTGTTTTATGGAAGGCAACAGGTCTTTTAGTAAGATTAAAGAGTTAGTTTCATTTTTCCATACTTTTTGTTGCTTTTCCATACCCATTGCCACTGACCATCAATCCCCTCTAATCCTGAATCTGATTTCTGTTGATTTCATTCATTCTTTTTTATCTAATGCTGTTTCCTGAGATGGGAAATTGCTGACAGATTTATGCCTAGTTGTGGCAAATCTCCTTTGTGTTCGGGAGAAAACAACTTTTTGTCTATGCTTGTTTGTTTCCGCATTCTGTTTGTGGAAATGATCATGGCATAATCTGGTACTTCTTTCAATGTTGGCATTGTTTTCACAGCAGGAAATAATTTGTCGGTCGTATTTTAAGTAACGTGAGATGGTGCTCAGTTTCATTGATCTAAGGAAATCCATTAATGACATGGAACATCTAAAATCAGAAGTATAGGAGCCTTGTCAAAATTTATCACGTCGTTGAATGTGCATTAAGCTATCTCCTAAATATTTTAATCGGACTTGTAAATCTCCAAATTTGTCAACATATGATTGAATGTGCATTAAGTTATCTCCTAGATATGTAAACTGGACCTGTAAATCTCCAAATTTGTCAACATTGTTAGTCTGCATCTCTTAAATTTTTTATATTTTGTGTATTTCAGGGAGTTTGTGAACTGTGTCCGCTGCATCAGGATCCTGTCTCCACAAGAAGTTGAGCAAATGAGCTTGGATGGAGATCTTGGAAGTGGCGTCCTTCCAAACCAAGCCTGCAGCAGCTCAGATGGGGGAAATGCTTAATGTAGTCTACCTAAATGCTAACGATTCTTCTTCCAGGTTGGGAGCTTATAAAGTTCATAGTAATCTCATCATAGCTTTCAATATGGCATGTAGTAATTGCCTGCCACAACTGGATTTCCCAGTCACTCATGCACATTAAAGAAGTGAGCCTTCACCAGTTTGAGTGGCTCTCTTCTAAAATTTTGGCACGGTTCAGAAAGCATGACAGAGTGCTGGGAAACGGGAAAAAAAGAGAAGTTTTCTCTCCAGGCAGAACACTCTTATTGGTCCGAGTTATGTTCCAGGAGGGTGAATTTTCCATATGATGCTTTTGTAAGATCAGCACTAGTAAATTAGTTTGCCTAAAGATATTAATATTTGAAATTCTGCCACTCGGGCACTGTAAAAAGAGAGCATGAGATTGTAAGGCCTAGTTTCGAGTGTATAAATTTGTAGATTTCCTCAATCCTTAAATGAAATTGCTTAATATAAAATTTGGTAGTGTGAAAATATAATTCTGCTGTTTTCTGCAAGTTCCAAACCAACGTTTGTCTTCTACATAACGGTCCTTGTATTTTTGTAAGTAATCATGTCAGAAAGAAACAATAATAATCCCACAAAGAGTTTTCACCATAATCAATCAAAGCTTCAAAAGAGCAAAAAAAGCTAAAATGACCATGGTGGATTACTGAATTTCCTAAAGCATGCAGGCAGTAATACAAAGGTCTGAGATATAATCATATAGAGCCTAAAGCGGATTCCCTTGTTAAGTTTTAGGTCATTATTAAAGGTGCAATTATTCCTCCCATGCCAAAGATGCCCACATGGCAGAAATTAGAAAATTACCTGAAGAACTCACTCTTCTTTGAAAATGTTAAAATTGATAAAATTTGGCAACAAATTTGGTTTGTAATCAATAATTATAACTTTCACTAAAACAATTATCATGACTGCATATTTTGAAAAATTTACCATTGCGCTCGTTCTTTATGTTTTTAATACACAAGTCTAATGATAGATTTGTCAAAATTCACATTTAATAAAAAAAATATTAAACAGATTTGTAGCTATTGGCTATAACTAAGTTGGTAATCTAAACACCCCTATTCCAACTATCTAACGGCCTTCCAGATACTTTTTTTCTCCTCGCGGTAGGAGCTCTCCTTCTCACCACGGGTGAGGTTTTTTTTTTTTTTTTCTCAGTCAACTTATCCTCCATTCCTTCCCTTAGTATCCCTCCTCCATCACCCTCACCACTAAGCGATGGACTTAGACGTTATAGAAAGGATCCAGAACATCACCTTGACACCTAAATAAGATGAAATTATTACCGTTCGAGCGGTCCAGAGAGAAAAAACACTAGAGGAGTATTCCTTAAGTCTTATTGGCAAGTTCTTAACCACCCAGCCTATAAACCTCAGAGCAACTAAAACTCTCCTACGCTCGGTGTTGAAACTAGGCAATGATCTAAAGGTTGTTGAATTGGGGGATGGGCTGCTTCAGTTCAAGTTCTCCCTGGAAAGTCAAATGCGATAGGTATGGGACAATGGCCCATGGAGTTTCGACAACAATATTTTGCTCTTACGAAGATGGGAAAAGGGGCTGACTGTTAGGACTGCAAGCTTCACGCATTTGCCGATGTGGGTTTAGATCTGGGGATTGCCGTTCGACCTTATCAATGAAGAAGCAGGAAAAGACATCGGCCAAGGCATTGGGAGAGTGGTGGAGGTAGATAGCAAAGCGCTTGCCTCTGAGCAAGCTCGGTTCCTACGGGTTAGAGTTGAAATTCCTCTTGACAAACTGATTCGCAGAGGTAGACAAATAGAAGGCCCAGAAGGGGACCGAGTCAGGGTGGCTTACAAATATGAAAGACTCGTGGGCTTATGTTTCCAGTGTGGCCGACTGGGCCATGAGGCAACCCGATGTCCTCATCCGTGCGACGGTACGACGGTGAGCAGACCATACGGCGAATGGCTTAAGGCAGGCGCCAAAACAAAATAGGAGGGGTCACAAAGCAAGGCGGATAGCCTTCCATGGTATGGTCTGGCGTCACAGCCCCTAACCTCGAATAGAGCAACCCCGATCGCTGCAACTCTACCGAAAACTGGGGAGAACGTGGCTGACAATCCCGAGTTTTAAGGTACAATAAATGCAGACGCAGAAAAGTGGGGTAAAACCAGAAATCACGGAGTTGAATAAGCCATATCCCTTGTGCAAATCTCGGACAAAATGACAACTGAGCCAGAAATGTTGAAACGCAGTCCTTCGTTAAATGACTATGCACCAACCTAGGCCTACCACTCACAAGCCGACCTACACCTCCAGAGTATGAGGTCTGAAAGTTCGACCGGAATTTTTTTCACTGTGCCTCTCTCGTATGACTCGGGGATGCATGAAGTTAAAGAGATCCAAGATGGTCACATGCTTGCTAAAATAGAAGACCACGTGCAAGGAGTAAAACTACATGCAACCTTAGGTAATTATGCATGGGAGGTGGGACCAAATACAAATAAGAGTATTTCACCATCAGTGCCCATGAAAAAAAAAAAAAAAAACCCAGACTCAAAGCAAAGGAAAAAGGGACATGTCCATGGACCCACTGTTTCAGGTAGGACAAAAGAAAGCAATGCGGGACCTACTAATGGTTCCAACTGGATGATAACATGGCAAAACACAAAAGGCACAAGGGTTTGGCCTGCAAAAATAACCCAACTTGCTCAATGGCGGCGGCTGCGTCCTAGCCCCGCCGATCACCATGATCATTTTAAGTTGGAACTATCGGGGCTTGGGAATCGCCAGGCAGTTCAAGTACTTACAGACCTGGTAAGGGTAAAAGGACCCACGATTTTGTTCCTCACGGAAACAAAGTTGATAGTAAATGAGATGAAATCAGTTGAAGCAGAACTTGGCTTCCCGTCGATGCTTTGTGTACCTAGTGTGAGACGTAGTGGGGTCTTGCTTTGCTATGGAAAAATGATGTGATGGTTAATACCCAGACTTACTCCCCTAACCACATTGATGTTGTTGTTTCTTTGCCTTCGCAGGCTCTGTGGCGGTTGACAGGGGTGTATGGCCATCCTGAGGAAAGGTTAAAAAGTGAAATGTGGAGACTGATGAGGCATCTTAGGGCTCGGCTTTCACTCCCTTGGCTGTGCTTAGGCAATTTTAACGAAATAGTGTGCTTTGAGGAAAGAAATAGCCGAACCTCAAAACCATTATAGCCCATGCTAGAGTTCTAGAATACCCTCCTTTAGTGTGGTCTAGTGGACTTGGGTTTTGAAGGGTACAAGTATACATTGAGAAATGGTAGACACGGGGATGCTTTTGTGGAAAAACGACTTGAAAGAGCGTGTGCTTCAGAGGAATGGCGCAAGCTCTACCCTTAGACGAATGTAGTTCATGCGACAGCTGCCCACTCAAACCATGACCCCATAGTGCTAAATACAGAACCCACCCAAGTGCACAATCGACGCAAAGGAAAGATGCATCATTTTGAAGAGAAGTGGGCAGCCCACCCGGAGTGTGAGGATCGGATACGGTCTTCTTGGTTGCAAAACCAACCTTTTGGTAGTCCCATGTTCTGCCTCTTTGAAAAAATCAAGAGGTGCCGGTTGGACTTGGTAGCTTGGAGTAGAAACATATTCGGGAATACTCGGGACCATATAAACTCAAAGCAGGGGGAGCTAGAGGAGCTGATGGTAGCAGGGTATGAAGATAATTTGGAGAGAATAAATGAAGTTAGGAGAGAACTCAATGAGCTACTGCACCATGAGGAGATTTTTTGGCGGCAATGCTCTCGATCCATCTGGCTCCCGGCAGGAGACAAGAACACAAAGTTCTTCCACCAAAGAGCAAGCCAACGGCGTCGAAAGAACGCAATTGAGGGGATACACAATACAAATGGGGAGTGGTGCACGGACATTGAAGGGATAGCAACTACTACAGAGGAATATTATAAAAGTTTGTTTACAGCTTCAAATAATCTTAGTATGGAGGGTGTGCTGAATGCAGTTGACAGAGTAGTAACGAGGGGGATGGCAGAGAGATTGGTACGACCATATATGGGGGAGGAAGTTCGGGTGGCCCTTTTCCAAATGCACCCGTCTAAATCACCTGGCCCAAACGGTATGTCTCCTTTCTTCCAAAAATATTGGCACATTGTGGGGCATGACGTCACCGCAGTGGTGTTGTCGGTGCTGTACTCAAGGAGATATTTACATAAGATGAACTATACCCATATAGTGCTAATTCCCAAAAAGAATAATCCACAATATATTACGGAGTATTGACCTATTATTTTGGGTAATATAGTGTTAAGAATTATCTCTAAGGTTCTTGCAAACCGCGTGAAACCCATACTACCTAATGTCATCTCCGACCAGCAAAGTGCATTTGTGCCTAATAGACTCATCACCGACAACACTACGGTTACTTTTGAAATGTTGCATAGGATGCGGAATAGAAGAAGAGGGAAGGTTGGGCACATGGCATTCAAGCTAGATATTAGTAAGGCTTATGATAGGGTGGAATGGGAGTTCCTTGAAAGAATTATGTTGAAATTAGGGCTTCCGGAGCAATGGGTGCACTTAGCAATGTTGACTGTGCGAACAGCCTTATACTCGATTCTAGTTGATGGCGAACCGCGGGGCTACATTACTCCCTCAAGAGGCATCAAGTAGTGAGACCCGCTGTCCCCGTACCTATTGCTTTTCTGTGCCGAGGGGCTCTCCTCCTTGTTGAAAAAAGCAACCAATGCCCAACACATGAAAGGGCTTCTCTCATGCCATGGGGGCATGTGAATCTCACACCTTATGTTCACCGATGATTGTTTGTTGTTTTGCGAATCTAAAACTAAGGAGTGTCGCCAATTGCTGAACTTGCTCACCCAATATGAACAAGCGTCGGGGCAAGCTATTAACCGGTAGAAAACTACGTTGTTTTTCAGCCGCAACACTTGCCGAGAGACACAGGAAGTGATACAAAATTTATTTGAGGCACAAGTGATTTCTAACTGTGAGAAATACCTTGGGCTACCCATGGTGGGGGGGGGGGGGGGAGGGGGGGAAATCAAAGGTGTGCACCTTCAAAGATCTCCAAGAAAGGGTTACCAAAAAAGTGATGGGATGGAAAGAAAAGAACATATCCAAAGCAGGGAGGGAGGTTCTTATTAAAACGGTGGCCCAAGCCATCCCTACATACTCCATAAGCATTTTCAAAATTCCTAGAGTAGTTTGTGATGGCATGAACTCAATTTTAGCTAAGTATTGGTGGGGTCAGACCCATAACGAACAAAAAATTCATTGGATAAATTGGGCTAGGCTGTGTACTCCAAAAGATAGAGGAGGAATTGGGTTCTGAGACATTCATGCTTTTAACCTCGCAATGTTGGCAAAACAGGCGTGGAGGTTGATTCATGGGACTCACTCTCTATTCTACAGAGTCTACAAAGCAAGATACTTCCCCACATGCTCATTCATGGAGGCAGAGCTAGGGAGCAACCCCTCTTACGTCTGGCGTAGCCTACTCTGTGCTAGGGAGTTGCTAAGAGAGGGATCGATATGGAGTATTGGGGACGGGCGAATGATTGGCATTCAAAGCCATAAATGGCTCCCTCACCCCCCATAGTTCCGAGAAGGTGTGGACTCGTCATTAAGGGTAAATAATTTTATAGACCTTCACATCAATCAATGGGATAGGGCAAAGGTCAACTCATGGTTCCTACCATAGTCAAGGGAAGAGGTACTAAAGATTCAGTTGGGGAATGTGGAGGCTCGAGATATGTTGGTATGGAACGAAAACAAGTCCGGCACATTCTCGGTTCGAACGGCTTACCATGTAGCCCTTCAGTTGAAGCAGGGGTCGGGTGGCGAGCACTCTAGGGCACGGGATGATAAACGGGTTTGGAACAGGCTGTGGAAGCTACCCATCCCTCCCAAAGTCAGAAATTTCGTATGGCGGGCTACATCGGACATCCTGCCCACTCGTGTCTGCCTTGCTCGTAGGAAGGTCCCCATTGACCCAACGTGCGTGATATGTGGTGCACAGGATGAGACCGCCATCCATATATTATGGCAATGCCCGCTAGCACGCAATGTTTGGTCACTTGTCAAGGGTAAGCTGCAAGCTGCCAAAAAGAGACCTTGAGACGTGGGCCATGGTGGCTTGGTCCATCTAGAATGCTCGGAACTGAATGCACTTTGAAACAATCCAAACTCCTCCCCAGGCAATCCTTAAGAGCGCAACCTCGCTTCTGAATGACTGCCAACGGCTAGCACGTAGCCTGCATGGTCTCTGAGCACTGTGCTTTTCATGTGGGCATGTAAAATTGCGAAGAAACCTGTTGTATACCTTCCCTTATTTTTTGGGCACTGGGATGTTTGTCCTATTTTTTTAATCTCGTTGATTGTATGAGCTGATGGGTAGGTGGTTAGAGGGACCCACCTTGCACAGGAACCTGGTGTATACTTTCCTTTATTTTTTGGGCACTGTGATGTTTGTCCTATTTCTTTAATCTTGTTGTTGTAAGGGCTGCTGGGTTGGTGCTCAGAGGGACCCACCCTGATAGCTTTGTTTTTCTGGTTTTGTTTTTTTAATATACTTCTACCTTTTTCTGTCCAAAAAAAAAAAAAAAAAAGAAGTTGGTAATCTAATGATAAATTTGTCAAAATTCACATTTAATAAAAAAATATTAAATGAATTTGTAGCTATTGGCTATAACTAAGTTTGTAGCCCAACTTTATCCCTATCAAAAAAGGCTAGAACATCCTCTGCTGGCTTCGACATAAGCCAGTAGAAAAACTAAAGATCACATCTTGTTCACAATTATTGACAAGATTTTTTATTCTTATTTTTGATACATGTAACACCAAACAATAATAATACACAACTAGCCTTATCACATGAGCTTTGCGCCTGCGATGAAGTTTTTTTTTTTTTTTTAGTGGTCCTATTTTGTAGAAAAAAAAACTGTGTTTTTATTTATTTTATATACATATAATTTTTATTTTGAAAATCTAATTTATAAGTGAATAAAACAATTTGAAAATTAACAGGAGAGTGGTCCTATTTTTTAGGCAGTGTTTTAGTGGAAGTTAGAGTTGATTTTTTACTGGATTGTCCTTTAGTTTTGTCTCTACTTAAACATAGGGATGTAGGGGCATTTTTGAATTAAAAAAAATGAGGAATCTAAACAGGGAAAGCCCCTTAAATAATAGTATAGATTACACATAGAAAAATGCTATGTCCACAACATTTTCATAACAAATCTTATGTGGCAAGTTGTTACTTACTGTTTGTAGTAGACAATAAAGTAATTTCAGTTGTAGATTCAAATTAAAAACATGAAACAACCTCCGAACTAAAATTTATTGTGAAAATATTATGTGCGTAACATCTCTCGTTACATATAACACCAATGGATTAATGATGTCCTACCTAAGACAGTTGTCTGCACCAAAAAAGAGGAGCTATTTTCCCTACCAATTGCTCTTAAGGAGAAAATTTATATTTTATTAGATTTATGAAGCTAGACTTTGCATTTAAATCATATTGGAGAAAAGTTTTTGCAACTCATTATATGATATATTTTTTTTTGGGATAAGACTATGTGATGATTCAAACATCATCTACATGTACTTTTTTGTTTTTTTTTTGAAGAATACTAAATATTTTTAACACATACATGGAGAGAGGGGAGAAGGTCTTAAAGAAACATACAGTGATGTATATTCAAAAGGGCCTAACTCTTGAATATATAGCACTGACTTTAAATCTCTTTAACTCACACTTATTTTCTAATGTAGAATTAAATCACTGTTTTTTCTTTTCAGAATGCTAAATATTTTTAACACACACATACGGGGAGAGAGGAGAAAGTCTTAAAGAAACTTACAGTGGTGTATATCCAAAAGGGCTTAATTCTTGAATTAATATACAGCACAAATTTTAAACCTCTTTAACTCACATTCATTTATTGTAAGTACAAGCTTACAATGTACTTTTCTGTTATATAACCTATTTAATGTACCTTTTTTGTTATATAACCTATTTAATGTGTTACGTGACATGTTTAAATAATTTAACAAGTTACATGATTTAATACATATGGGTGTGGATGTAAATCACCACATATCGAGTTTAAGGAGTTTTGGAGGATAACTTCATCTATTTTTTTTATAATGAAACCTTTAGATATGCTTGCATTCTTTAAGACAAAAAATAAGAGTTTATTATTAATAGGGTTTTAATCAGCTTATTTTTCTCATAAGATGAGTTATTTCAACTAGTTTTACAAACTAGAATGAGCATTTCATCAACATACAACAAGTAGACTGAAACTATGAGCGCTTCTTATGGTGCACACAACTATCATGATCCCTTTTCAGAATAATTCTATTGTATCACGAAAGTGTCAAAACACTTATGCCATTGTTCTGGGAGATTTCTTCAAACCATATAATTAATAATTTAAAAAGAAAATGTTAATCTTTTACATGTAATCGATATATATATATATATATAAATATATAAATATTTTTAAGCTAATCATATTATCTCACATTCTTGACATCAAGTTTTTTCTAGTTCAAAATCAAACAATAAGACAACCATGACAATCAATAATACATGAATATAAAACAAATAACCTTGAGTTTTCAGTTTGTATATATTTTTTCACCCAATCCAATGCACTTTTCATTTATTTTTGTTCACCCCACTAGAATTTGCAAATCATAGACAACTCAATTAATTTTGTAGATTCCATACCCAATTCAATTTCTTGATTCGTTGTTAAACCTACGTTGTTTTACATAATTTTTTTTTTAATTTGTCAATTTGTTTGGTTTGTACTGAGATTTTCCCCCCAACCTATGTTAATTAGGAACTATGTGCTAAATTTATTAGTTTTCAAAAACTTTGGGTCAAAACTTTATTATGGTAATCATCATATGGATTTTCTTCATAGGCCTCAAAATTTTTTTTGAGCTAACCTTAATTAATTACCAGTCTTTCTTCTCTCTCAAAAAAAAAAAAAAAAAAAAAAAAAAAAACCAGTCTTTCATAAGCGTGGATATATGTGTTATAATTTCTAAATTAAAAAAGAAAAACCATGATAGTAGTTCAGATTCCAGAACTGAAAGGGTAAATTTGAGTTCAATAATGAATAAATCAACATTAAACATTTACCAACATCCATAAAAGTAAAGATTTGACAACAAAATCAGTTTAAAACACCACATATTAACAAAAGAAAAACCATAGCACAAAGCAAGAAAACAAGTTCCAAGGATTGGAGTTAGCTCAAGCTCCATTATTTATGCTTCCAAATATCCATCCCTAGCAGCAACACCCTTCTTGGCAACATTTACCAACATCCATAAAAGTAAAGATTTGACAATAAAAGTCAGTTTAAAACACCACAAATTAACAAAAGAGCATCTATAGCACAAGGCAAGAAAACAAGTTCCAAGAGCTGGAGCTAGCCCAAGCTCCATTATTCATGCTTCCCAATATCCATCCGTAGCAGCAACACCCTTCTTGGCAACATTTACCAACATCCATAAAAGTAAAGATTTGACAACAAAAGTCTTAGCACAAAGCAAGAAAACAAGTTCCAAGAGTTGAGTTAGCCTAAGCTCCATTATTTATGCTTCCCAATATCCATCCCTTGCAGTAACACCCTTCTTGGCAACATTTACCAACATCCATAAAAGTAAAGATTTGACAACAAAAGTCTTAGCACAAAGCAAGAAAACAAGTTCCGAGAGTTGGAGCTAGCCTATGCTCCATTATTTATGCTTCCCAGTATCCATCCCTTGTAGCAACACCCTTCTTGGCAACATTTACCAACAAGCATAGAAGTAAAGATTTGACAACAAAAGTCAGTTTAAAACACCACAAATTAACAAAAGAACAACCATAGCAAAAACCAAGAAAACAAGTTCCATGTTGGAGCTAGTCTTAGCTCCATTATTTATACTTCCCAATATCCATCCCTAGCAGCAACGCCCTTCTTAGCAAACACCTTAGAAGGGACTCATGTGAGAGAGGTCACTGTGCTTATCAGTATACACCCTCCCCACCATCAAAGAAGCTACGTTCTCCAACTGTTATCCCTAAGCCAGACAAGGAATGTAAGTGTCAAACGTGACATTCTCAAGGTCTACATAGTAAAAAAATAATTATTAATATATGATATAGATAAAATAAACATATATTAAATTCTTAACATGCACAGGATAATTATTGAGAAGTTCTTGATCTATTTCCATGTGAAAATCATAATAACTTTGGATAATCAAGAAAAAAGAAAAAGAGATTAAATTCCTTCTCAAGAAAAGAAAGGGGTGTTTGGGGTGGGGGGGGGGGGGGGGGGGGGGGAGCTATAAATTCCTCCAATTTGGAGAATTAAAAAAGAGGTATTAGGAGTAGTAAGATAAACTCTAATTACTTCAAACCCCCTCCCTTTTCGCTCTTAAAACACGTGCAAACAGGTTCATCAAAACAAAAACCCTCCCCTTCCCTCTACTCTCTATCCCCCTCCATTCAAACAAACTATCAAGGGTAAGATACCTTTTCAAACCCCTCTCCCTCTGCACTATACTTGAAAAAAAATATCCAAATAAGGTTCATGAAAACAAACCCCTCCCCTTTTGTCTACCCCCATCTCCTCCTTCATCCTTCCAAATTGTTAAGCTTACTTTAATTTAATAGAACAATCAAATACTCTAGATAATGTCTAAAACTTAGTCAATCTACTTGCGTGCATCCTAACAATTCAATAACAATAAATGACAAAAGTAGACATCCATACGCATCATCAATTTCATGTTTTAAATGTGGATATGCTTAAAAAATGTCAACAACGCGTGTGAGATTATAGACATCATGGATATTAAGCGTACTATTGAAACTAAAAGGCAGAGTGATTCTTTGCATCAAGGTAAGCTGCATTCTGTCAATCAAAGTAGCTCTCAGCATCAGGGAAAGGTTCAAGATGAAATCGTGACAAGAGGCATTGATCAAACAGTTGTTGTAGAATCAAAATTGGTAAATGAAGATCTGATGATCCTGATTGAACCAATGCCTTACTATGATCAAGTTATTCTTTCAGTCCAAGAGATGATGCCACGTAGATTAGGAGGTTAGGGAGCTGATTAGGTGATAAACACGTGTGCAAATTAGTTTTGATTCTATTGTAATAGTTTTTCCCTCCAATTAGGGAGTTAGTTATTTTTTTTATTTTTTATTTTATTATTTCAGTTTTTTAGTTTGTATTAGATTGTGTATATATAGGAATAGAGGTAGTGATTATACTCATCAGATTGCATTCTTTTCTCTTATCAATCAAGTCAGTTTTCTATTTAGAGAGAGAGTTCTGAATTTTACATGGTATTAGAGCTTCAAGGTCCTTCAATGGCGTCCACTGAAGCTAGTGCCTCCTCTGATCCTATCAACACTCAATCCACACACACAAGTTTGAACTCCAACAATGATTCTAATGCTCCTAATCCCTACTTTCTCAGTTCTAGTGAAAATCTTGGGAACATTCTTGGTACTCTACCCTTACTTGGAATGAAGAAATATCACTCTTGGTCCAGAGTAGTGGTGCTTGCTCTCATTACAAAGAAGAAGATTGGCTTCGTGAATGTGAAGATTCCAAAGCCAGATCTTGATTCATCTTTGTATGAGGATTGGGAGAGTTGCAACACAATGGTGCTTTTGTGGTTGATCAATTCTATGCATGTAGATGTCTCTAGCAGCATCATGTACTGTGAAACAACAAGGGAGATGTGGATCAAGTTAAAGAATTCATTCTCACAAGGGAATGGACCTAAGATCTACAATTTGCTGAGGGAGATTTCTCATATATGTCAAAATCAAATGTTAGTGATTGAGTATTACACCAAATTCGAGCAATTGTGGGATTAATTTCTGAATTATGAACCATTTCTAGAATGTTCTTGTGGAGCTATGAAGATTCTAAGTGCTTCACATGACAAGGCTTATGTTATGAGGTACTTGATGGGATTGAATGAAAATTTTGAGATTCTTTGAAGTTAGATTCTCATGTCAGATCCTTTTCCCTCAATGAGCAAAGTCTATTCACTGGTTCTTCAAGAGAAATCTTAGAGGAACATTGGTCATTAAGCTTTTGTTTCACCTCAGTTTGATGCAATGGCAATGTATGCCAATTCCAAAGCATGTTCTAAAGGGAATGACCAGAAAGAAAGGCCTTTTTGTACTCACTGCAACATGCTAGAGCACACGATTGAAAAATGCTACAAATTGCATGGCTATCCACCTGGTTACAAGCTTAAAGGGAAGTCCATAGCCAATGCAAATCAAACTTCTTTCAATCCAATCAGTGCTGGAGATAATACCTTGGTGACTGCAAACCAGTGCCCTATTTCTAAGGCATAATGTGAGCAATTGTTGGTTTTTCTCAATTCAAGAACTGCTGGTTCAGGGACTGCTTTTGGTGATGCACATCATGCTGCAAATGTAAGTAGTTCTTGCATGGCTACTAGTGTGGAAGGAGTCTTTGTTGTAGCTTCAGAAATGGTAGGCACCTCTGCACAATCACAAGTCATTACCAATTTCACATTCAATCCTACTCTCATGTTAGGTAATCATTCCAATTTGCTTTTTAATCCTACTTTACAACATTCCATTTTCTCTGCTAAAACAATTGATAGGAAAGCCTTTAGTGGATCTGATTGGGTCATTGATATAGGAGCCATAGATCACATAGTGCATTCTATGTCTTGTTTCACTTCTATTACTGCTACTTTAAATACCTTTGTTAATCTTCCTAATGGTAAAACAACCTTAGTTACACATATAGGAACTGTTCAAATATTAGCGAAACTTGTTCTCTACAATGTTTTATGTGTTCCTTTTTTTAGTTTTAACCTACTCTCTGTCAGTTAATTGGCCAAATCCATCTCTTGTTGTCTCATATTCTTTGGCAATCTCTGCTTCATCCAGGACTTAGCTCATTGGAGCATAATTGGTCTGGGTAGGGAGTTCAAAGGCCTTTACCTGCTGGAAGAGAGCATCTTAGCCTCATCAACTTATTTTTGTTGCAGCTATTTCTGTTAATAATGTTCATGTTCAGCCACATATTTGGCATTTCAGATTGGGGCATTTGTCAAATGCCAAGTTGGCTTTGATGAAAGACAATAATGTACCTTTTTTTCAATGCTAATAAGATGTTTCATTGTGATATCTGCCCTTTAGCTAAACAGAAAAGGTAACCTTTCACCATTAGTTCTCATATCTCAAGTGATTGTTTTGATTTAATCCATTGTGATTTGTGAGGTCCTTTTTCTGTTTCTACCATTGATGGTTGTAGGTATTTTTTAACCATTGTAGATGACTGTTCAAGATGTACTTGGGTTTATTTGCTCAAACATAAATCTCAAACTCAACACATCTAAGAACAGTTTTGTGCCATGGTTGAAACACAGTTTTCAAGAGAGGTAAAATATGTTAGAACTGATAATGGGACTGAGTTTACCATGACCAATTTCTTTGCTCAAAGGGGCATCTTGCATTAGTTAAGTTGTGTTGAAACTCCTCAACAAAATGCTATAGTTAAGAGAAAACATCAACACATCTTAAATGTAGCAAGAGCACTCAGATTCCAATCCAACACGCCATTACATTTATGGGGGCATTGCATTCTTATTGCTGTTTACTTGATTAATAGAACACCATCTTCAATTTTAGGTCATAAGACCCCTTTTGAGGTTCTTTTTGGTCATGTTCCATGTTATACTCATTTAAGAGTTTTTGGTTGCCTTTGTTATGCATCTATCCTCTCTCATAACAGATCTAAGTTTTCTCCAAGGCCAAGTAAATGTGTTTTCTTAGGCTATCCTTTTGGAGTTAAAGGTTACAAGGTTCTAGATTTATCCACCAAAACTATTTTTGTTTCCAGGGATGTTCATTTCCAAGAAAATATTTTTCCTTTTGCTTCTTCTGTTAATGATTTTTTTGATCCTTTTGTTATTGAGGTTGATGCTTCTGCTTCTGATGCTGTATTGAATACTTTTGTCACTCCTGTTAGTATCCCAAAAGTTCCATTTGACTTTTCTAATCCCTACAATGCATTGATTTGTCCTTCTTCATCATCTTCAACTCCTTCAGAGTGTCCTAGCCATGATTCTTTACCACTTGTACCACCCGATCCACCTAATTCTTCTATTTCTGTCCCTACAGTCTACTGCAGCTCCTCCACCAGTCAGAAAATCCACTAGAACTCACAAAGCATCAGTATACCTACAAGATAATGCTTGCAACTCAGCTACTTCATCACCAAATTTAGTTGTTGTTTCCCATGCCTCAAGTTCACCTTATGATATAGCAGATTGCCTGACTTATTCTCATTTTGAACCTCAGTACCAATCCTATCTTATGACTGTTAATCATGGTCATCAAGCACACCAACACTTCTCTCAAGCTGCTCAAGATCCTCTTTGGAGAGAAGCTATGGATAAAGAGATTTAGTCTTTAGAACAAACTCTTACTTAAGTGCTTACCCCTCTACCACCTGGTAAACAACCTATTGGTTGTAAATGGGTGTATAGAGTGAAGCTAAATCATGATGGGACTGTGGAGAGGTATAAGGCAAGGTTGGTGGCAACGGGGTATACCCAAAGGGAGGGTCTTGATTTCTTGGTGACTTTTTCTCTTGTTGCCAAGATTATGTCAGTGAGGGTTCTAATTGCTCTTGCATCAGCCAAAGGGTAGCCTTTGCACCAGCTAGACATCAACAACGCCTTTCTTCATGGTGATCTTGAAGAAGAGGTGTACATGGACTTGCCTTCTGGTTTTCATAGTAAGGGGGTGTCCTTTGCCATATCTTCTTCCACTCCTTTGGTATGTAAATTGGTTGAGTCCCTTTATGGTTTCAAAAAAGCTTCTAGGCAATGGAATGCCAAGCTTTCTGCTACTATTTTGCAGCTAAGTTTCACACAGTCATAGGCAGACCATTCCTTATTTGTTCATGTTGATGGTTCTTCTTTTACTACATTACTAGTTTATGTAGATGATATGATTATCACAGGGAATGATCCAGCTTGTGTTGCAAAGTTAAAATCACCGTTAGACCAAAAATTTGGAATCAAAGACCGTGGTTCACTCAAGTACTTCCTAGGTTTGGAGATTGCAAGAAATGCTAAAGGAATTAGCATCAATCAAAGGAAGTATGCTCTTGAAGTTTTAAAAGAAGTTGGGATGATTGGTTGTAAAGTTGCCAAGTCTCCAATGGAGCAGCAATTGAAATTGTCTAAAAGGGGTGGAGAATTACTTAAAGATGCAGGTCAATATAGAAGATTAATAGGGAAATTGATATATTTGACTTTGAGCAGGCTTGATATAACCTATGCAGTGCATAGACTCAGTCAATTCTTAGCTCAACCTAGAGTACCACACATGAAGGCAGCCACAAGAATCCTGCAATACATCAAAGGTACACCAAGGCGAGGAGTATTCTTCCCTGTTGAGTCAGACTTGCAGCTGAAAGCTTTCTGTGATGTTGACTGTGCAAGTTGCCCTGATACCAGGAAGTCTTTAACTGGATATCATGTTGTCCTAGGAGATGCTTTGATCTCATGGAGGTCCAAAAGGCAAGATGTGGTCTCAAGATCTTCTGCTGAAGCTGAAGCAGAATATAGGTCTATGGCCACAACCACCTATGAGGTAACTTGGTTGCTATACTTATTGAGAGATTTACATGTTTCACATGAAAGGCCAGTTCTGATGTACTATGACAAGCAGGTAGCCCTGCATATCTCTGCCAATCTTGTCTTTCATGAGAGATCCAAACATATAGAGGCAGATTGTCACATAGTTAGAAACAAGGTTTTGGATGGGACTATTAAAACCTTTTATGTGTCATCAAGGAATCAATTGACAAATATTTTCACTAAGGCACTTGGGGTTGATAATTTCTCAAGGTTGCTTACAAAATTGGGAGTCATTAATATCTTTGCTCACAATATTCAATATCCAGAATACACAAAGCACAATCAAGAAGCAAGAGCTTTGCTCTTGAGGGGAATTGTTGAAACATAAAGGCAAGTGATTCTTTGCATCAAAGTAAGCTACATTCTGTCAATCAAAGTAGTTCTCAGCATCAGGAAAAGGTTCAAGATGAATTTGTGACAAGAGGCATTGATCAAACAGCTGTTGCAGAATTAGAATTGGTAAAGGAAGATCTGATGATCCTGATTGAATCAATGCCTTACTATGATCAAGTTATTCTTTCAATCCAAGAGATGATGCCATGTAGATTAGGAGGTTAGGGAGCTGATTAGGCGATAAACACGTGTGCAAATTAGTTCTTATTATGTTGTAATAGTTTTTCCCTCCGATTAGGGAGTTAGTTATTTTTTTTCTTCAGTTTTTTAGCTTGTATTAGATTGTGTATATATAGGAGTAGAGGTAGTGATTATACTCATTAGATTGTATTCTTTTCTCTAATCAATAAAGTTAGTTTTCTATTTAGAGAGAGAGTTCTGAATTTTACATGTACTTTAATGAATGTATACAAATATTTTATTTGACTATTAAATAGGTTATATGATTGAAAGTACACGATAATTGTCTTATAAATTACTATGTAGCGGATTTGAAAGACATTTTCTCCAAACGAGGAATTTTTTCAATTTCATATTATCCGCAGTCTTTCTTTTCTTCAGTTTTTCCTTCCTTTTCCAACAGCATAAAAGATCGGATAGAACTTATATTGTACTGTAACAAACAAACAGATTAAAACCAACAAAATAGTAGGCACAGTAGGATACTGGAGCGATAACCAATTAGAGATCCGAGGTTATATTAAAATTTATACTTTTAATTTAATTGTTGAAGGATTAGCCTAAACTTAGTTTGCAAAGGAAATAGTGCTCAACCTTTATTATAGAAAGGTTATAGTACTCAACCGAAACTACTTTTGCAGAGGATTAAGATGCATGTAATTAAGAACAAATTGGAATACAATATCAATTACAATATTGTTTCAAGATGAGCGTACCTGGCATTGATCTTAGGTTGAAAAGTCTGAAAAACTTTGAAACTTTCTCCGATAATTCATATACTACTGGAATGGAACTTTCTCTTTTCACATAATATTGAATCTCAATAATTAAATTCATGATAAAATTTACCAATCATGTGAGATGAATGAGTATACATTATTGAAGTCCAGAAATACTTAATAATTTTCCATTAAACAGGTCTATGTAAGATTTGGCAAGTAAGAGATGAAGAGAGAGACAAACTACACATGCATATATATAGCTAATACTTGTTGCACATTAGCGTGTACGGCCATGTAGGTGAGCAAAAACTAAAATTGTGAGATGAAGACAATTTTTAACCTAAAAATCATGTATTTAACTCACAATTTCAATTGTTTGTACACCTGTGCAATCACTCCTCTATGTATATAATAGCAAGCATTTTTTTAATAGTATATAATAGGTATTAAGAGTGTACCTTTATGCAATTCTGGAACTGGGGTTGGCCACCACTGAAGTACAAACTGGAAGGCATTTATCATAGCATCATAACATCCAAATTGATCCTCAGCAAAATAATGAACCACATCCGTTTCTTCAGTGTGTCCATTCAACAAGACAATGCGTTTTGACTTCCACAAATATAAGATCATTGGATCAACTGGGTGAATAGCTATCACTCTCAATAGCTGATTACTTTTGCACACAGGAATCCTTGCCACCAAGGACCATTTCCCAGCAATGTAGTCCTCATCCTCGAGGAATTCTCATCGGTGAATCATATGTTGACATACCTCTTCACATATAATCAGGCACTGCAGGCGCCCTTGGCACACTGATAAGCATTTGTGTTGATACATTCCGTCTGGGTCATTTGGAAGATCAATGAGACGACATTTACCATGTTCATCATTAGGATCACAAGCAAGAATCTTTCCACTGTAATGGTTCACCCAATGCATGATATCATTGTGGGCAAGAACTGGGTGTGTCTGAAACATGGTAACATCAACCACATGTTGAAGACCTTCACAGTGCACTATAAGTTGTTTCCATTCACTAGTGTCGGAACTGAATATCTCCACACAGAGTTGACCTGCTCGTATCTTTGGGAGGCCAAAGCATTTTAAAAAAAACCCATTGAGAGAAATGAGAAATATACTAGAATTTAAAACTAAATAAATATGTGAAAAATAAAACTAGCCTGGGCTGGAACTAAAATTTCACGGATGAGAGAGTCAAAGTAATAACAAATAACTAGAATTTCAAGAATGAGAGGTCAAAGTAAATAACAAATAATAAAAATCTTACAAATTTAAGGATATATAGGAAACATGAAAAGTTAAGGGGCCAATCAATATTAACAAAATATAAACTTTTCTAAAAAGAAAAAGTCACCTATGATTGATTTGGTAGTAAATGTGACAACACTTTCCCTTTTAAGGTATAAAATCAAAAAATTGGTTACGTGAAACCTAGCTTTGAAAACAACTATGACTGAAAGTGTTTGTTTCATAATTAACTTCAATGGTGAAAATCCAATTCTTGAAAAGTTTGATGCCAAAGCTTGCATGTAGCTCAGAACGTGAAACTAACATTTATTCAATATTAAAAAAAAAAAAAAAAAAATATATATATATATATATATAAACGATAGATATAAGTTTTCAACAAAAAAGAAGAAAATATATAAGTATATTTCTACTCAATCATTTATGATGTATTATGAAACTTGATGTTCTTTAAATTTTTTTTTTAAAATCATTTATGATTTAATTTGGTTGGAAATATTGCAGTGATTTCCCTTTCAATATATGAAATCCAATAATCTGTTATTAGAAACTTAATTTTGGCAATATGTATGACTAAAAATGTTTGTTTGCGAGTAAAAAGTGAAAGAGAAAATAAAAGTACAACCATTCTATAATTTATTTAACATGAACAATGAAAGAAAAAAAAAATCATATTTATTATCATTATATATGCAATTTTTTTAATAAAAACCAATTAGTAAAAGAACCAAAAAAAAAAAAAAAACAGATATGCCGACAAAAAAAAAAAAACTCAAAAATCCATAAAAACAAGGAATATGACATCGCTCAAAACTCAAAGTCTCAAATTTTTAATTTTGGATTCCAAACATCAAATAAAAACAGTTTATTTACTAGATTATTTGGACCAATTTCAATTTGGAAGGTTTAATTTTTCATTTGGGAGGAATAAATAATTTTTTAAAATTTGAAATTTAATATATATATATATATAGACACATGTGAACAAAAGAAAATATTTAAAATGATTATTTCTTAAAACATTTCTTCTTATTCATTTGTGATATATTATGAAACTTGACTTTAAAAAAAATAGAAAAAATAATTTATTATTAATTTAGTAGTAAATGTCACAATAATTTCATTTTCAGTGTACAAAATTAAAAAATTCCAATAGAAAAATCATAGTTGCAATAAAAACTACAAGAATAAATAGAAGTTGAACTATGCAATAAATAAAATAGCATGGAAAATAAAAGTTGAAAGTCATATTTATTATTACTATATGTCTAATACTCTTTATACTAAAAGATCAATTAGTGTTGTCAAGGTAAAAAAAAAAAAAAAAAAAGCACAACACAGAGGCAAAATATAAAAAAAAACTCAAACAATTCTTTAGATGAAACCAAACACCATGGCATCTCTCGAAACCCAAAGTTTCAAACTTTTAACTCTGGGTCCATCAACCAAGTATACCATAATGGCGAACACAAATATCAAGTGATTATTGTATTTTCTAGATATGGAAGGTTTAAACTTTAAGGTTGAGGTGCTATATATGAATTTTTTGATGTAAAAAAAAAAAGATATAAAATGACTGCTTAATACATTTACTTTATATCATTTATGATATTCAGTCATTTATGAAACTTGACTTTTTTTAAATCACAAAATTTATCTATGATAGCTTCGGTAGTAAATATCGCAATTAGTGCTGTCAAGTATTAAAAAAAAAAAAAAAAATCCAAACACACAAGCACAGATAAAAAGTACTTAAACAATCTTTTAGATGGAACCAAACAACACGACATCTCTCATAATTAAAAGAATCAAAATTTTAATTTTGGGTCCCTAACGTCAAACAAACTCTAATGCCAAACACGAATATATCAAGTGACGGTTAACCATTTTATTTTCTTGATATGAAAGTGTTAAAAACATATTTTATGTAATTGGCTAATCCTTTGACAAAATACACCTTACTTATAATTGGGTAGATCTAGGATATGTTTAGTACTTCAAGAAATAAGAGTTCAAGTTAAGTATTAAAGCCATGGAGATTGGATCAAGAAACAAGTGAAAAAAAGTTGTTTATTAAAGCTCGACAGATACCTCGACAGAAATGGTATCTATCGAGATTTTAGAACAAAGATCGACAGAAGCTGAATCTGTCGAGATCTATGAAATCAGAATTTCTAGATCTGATTTTTGGCCCTAGTTGACATGTATGTGTAGGGTTTCTTTTTTCACAACCCTAGACATATATAAGGCTTATTTTAAAGGCCATTATATAAGGAGAACACATGCAGAAAGTGACCTAGTGCCTTATTTTCTCTGTAAGAAGTTACTGCATCTTTTGCGCCTTAGGGTTTCGTAACCAAGTACTTCTTGATTTTCACTGTTGACGAAGTAAAGAACTTTGTAGCCAACAACATCTTCAAGTTGCTAGAGTTAGTCACGTACTGGGATCTGTGCAAAATGGTGGTGTTCCTATATTGAAGAGTTCAGAGGTTCTGAAGCGGTAGAAAGTTTCTGCTGTAAGTTCATCTATGGGGATTGTAGAGTCTAGGGATAAAGATTTTGTACTAGATCTAAAATTTCTCTTTACAATAGTGAATTGCTTTTTGGGAAGGTTTCCCCCCAGGTTTTTTACTGTGAAACTAGTTGTTTTATTGGTTTTCCTAGATTATCATATCTTGTCTTATTTACTATTCCGTTGCGTATGATATTGATGTTTGTTTGTTTTAACAAGGTTTATTCATAATAAATTTTATCAACAACTTGGGTTTAAAACTTGTTAATTTTATCAACTGGGGTCTAAATTTCTCAATAAGTGGTATTAGAGTAGGCACACTCTAATTGGATTAATTTCCTGAGTGTGATCCTTAACCCCTGTTGTCATGGAAACTCTTGATTGTGTTGATTTGCGTGATCTTGTGTTGAATAATGATGATGATATTCAAGATGCCTATTGCAAGCTTTATAATTTTTGTACGAAATCTCTTAAATGTTCTACAAAATTAAAAGGTAATTTTAAAAAGGTCACACTTGAAAGAGATGATTTGATTGCAAAATTGGATGAAGCCAATAATTTGAATGAGAATTTTAAAAATCAAATTTCATCTCAAGAGGACAAAATTAAAAGTTTGGAAGAGTAACTAGTTGAATCTAAAACTGAAATTGAAAAATTAACTAGTGCCAAATTTCTTGTTGAGCCTAACTCAAGGAAAAAGGTGTATATATTCCTTCATTTAAAAGGAATAATGAAGAGTTGAAGGCTAATTTTGCTAGGATAGACCAAGGTAAAAATTCTGATGTTAACACTGAAGTTTCTAAACCTATGTCTAAAACTCCTCCTTAGATGAAAGAAAAATCTGAATTTGTCTCCATTTGTCATCATTGTCATATTATTGGTCATATTAGGCCAAATTGTCCTAAGTTGAAGTCTTTATCAACCTTTAAGGTTAGACCTCCTTCTAGGATGCCGAGTAGTTCCAAAACTACTTATGTTTGTCACCATTGTGGTGTTTCTGGACACACCCATCCTAATTGTTTTAAGTTGTATCCTCAAAAGCAAGTGTCCAAATGATTACAGGTTCCCTTTCAAGGTTCAAAACCTCTGTTTGGAGAGTTATTAAAAACTTTGAGCTTTTTAACTCAATTTCAAAAGAATTCTAATTCTTCTATGTCCTTTAGTAGACATACAAGGACACATGCCTTTTCATCTTCACGGCCAAAGACTTGCACTGTGTGGGTGAAAAAAGAGTCTAAGACTTAATTGTCTTTTTTATTGTCCTCTGCTTTAATTTTTTCTATTTAAAGTAGGACTCTCTTTACTTGATTTCTTATCTGTTTTTGGAATTATGCTTTCATGCATTTACCTCTTTTTTTCATGCTTTCATGTTGTTTGTCTGTTTTTGTTTGGTTGTTTAGTCTTTTTTTTTTTCAAAAAAAAAAAAAAGAGAAAAAAAAAAAAAACAATGTGTGTTTGTGTATGTTAGTACTTGTATACATTTGATGGTTAATGAAACAAAGTTTCTAAACATTATATCTCTTGTAACTTAGATGAGCATCTCATTGCACAACTAAGTAAGTGATCTTTTTGTCTCGTGGTTGTGATGAGTATGATTAAGATTGTCTCTTATATCTCATACTCATATCACTCTTTTTGACATGAAGGACTAGAAAATTATAAGAGAAAGACATAAATAACCATCTCACCACTAAAACCCGCCAATCATGTATAACATCTGTGTGCTTCGGCATAGCAAAATTGTGATGTTTTAGCTTACATAATTGGGTATTTCTTTTCTTTCTTATATGCCCATGCATGCTATGCTTAAAAGAAAAATATGCAAAGAAAAATAATAGCAAAAAGAATCAAAATGCTTTTAATATGGTTGCAAGCGTGTTTTTAAAAGACGTGGGAGTTATAGGATGTACCTTGACGGTGATAGTCCCCATCAAACATTTATGATTGAGTGTGAGTGTATTAGATGCTCTCATATCTCAAATTGTCATAATATGAGAAACTTGTGCACTCTTGTTATGTTGTCACACACAACACGCATACTCTTTGCTACTTTTGATACATGTGCAAGTACAATGTGTTTTGACAATCATAAGGGATACATGTGTTAATATATGATGTGGTCAAGTGTGGCTCGACGAAGTCCAACCGTCCATAGAGTTCAAGCTCATCCTTGGACATTCCTTCTTCAGCTATCCAGAGTCCAAGCTCGTCCTTGGACGTTCCACCTCCAAACGAAAACATAGTTGAACCCCAAATTCACTAACCCTCTCACACTCAAGAAATCCTCAACCCAAGAGAGAGTCGTCCATGTATGGACGACTCTCAACATGAGTCTCATCCAAGAAAGCCTAGGATTTGGCGCGCATAGAGAAAGGTCTTGTGCATTGTCATAGCCCCCCACAATAGTAGTTATGGAAAATATCATAACTGCTTCAACGGTTACAAGAATAAAGTATAAAAACTTTTGATCTTCACAAACTTAGGAAAAGTTACAAGACAAATAACTGCCTTCGGGACACTATATAAACACTCATTTCTGACAAGAAAAGATAAGTGTGTTCTTTATGTACAATTTAAGAAAGAATAAGCCTTAAGGAGAGAAATTAACTTTATCATCGGAGGATTATTGGTGGCTACACCGGTCGCCTCTGACCTTGTGTTTTGGTCTCAGGCCCCTAAGATCGTCAAATCCCGAAGCGTTCAGCCCACTGATTTCCTCACCATCATCAATATATACTTGCTAAATTGTTTTAACTTGTTTTTGAAATATAAAATTGGTTAGACTTGTTTAGTGTGTTTGTGGATCTAGGAATGCTTTGCATCTAGATTTGAGCTATGTTTGAGTGCTTAACATGTTGCTTGGATGTTTGTTTGAGTAGCTATCTTGTTGCATTCATCTTGTGTGTTTTTCCTCCCTTGGAAGACCTTGTTTCTGTCTTCTTGATAGCTGCTCAATACTTTCTTGACAGCATCTCGACAGCAACTCGACACAAGTTTCTTCTATCGAGATTTCTAGATTTGACCTTGATAGCTTCTCAACAGCTAGGTCGATCCATCGAGCCAAATTTATGTACTCTTTGTTTGCTCGATACATTCTTGACAGATTATCAATCCATCGAGATTTCTAGGTAGGTTCTTGATAGATTCTCGACACATATCTCGATTTATCAAGGTAATTTTATGTGCATTCTGCTAGCTCGATAGCAGCTCGACAGCTTCTCGATTTGTCGAGACCCTCTTGCATGCATTGTTTTCCACATATTTTGCATCTTTCTATTATTTTATCATCCATAGCATCTTGTTTCATTACATTCATGCATTTATATAGATTCCTTGTGTCCCTTGATCATCTTAGATCATCTATATGTTTCTCAGGTGATCGAAGCTTTATAACTTTTTATACCATTTGTCAATCATGACAAAAAGGGAGAGAAAATGTGGTTTCTTTTTAAGATTCTACATGTTAGGAGGAGAAATACATGTCTTTGTAAGGAAAAGTTGTGTTCTATCTTGTTAGGGAGAGTGTTTATCTCCTTGTTGTTTTAGGAGTTTCTTTTAGCTTTTTGTACATCGGTCTTATGACCATTTTTACATACATTGTGCTTATCTTTGATATATATATATATATATATATATATATGATGTATGTCTTCTTCACCTATCTTAACATGTGTTGTTTCTTCTTTATCTTTATACGCATGTTTTTTTATGTACTCAATCTTTATTTCTATTTCACACATAATGCCTTGATGAGTTTTGTTTAAGTGTTTCAGAAAGACAGGTTGTGAAAGTCTATCATTCTGTGAACTCTTTTCTTGCAAAGTTTTTCAAGAGTTTGTAGTAGGGATAGATTTATTTTGTAATACAACAAGTGGTTATGAGTTGAGCAATTTAAGACTTCTCTCATGATTAGTTGTTTTGTTGTCGTTTTTTCATGGATTGCTAAAGGGGGACATTATTAAGGACATATTTTATATAATTGGCTAATCCTTTGACAAAATGCACTTTACTTGTAATTGAGTAGATCTAGGATGAGTTTCGTACTTCAAGAAATAAGAGTTCAAGTCAAGTATTAAAGTCATGAAGATTGGACCAAGAAACAAGTGAAGAAAAACTGTTCATTAAAGCTTGACAGATACCTCGATAGAAACAGTATCTATCGAGATTTAAGAACGAAGATTGATAAAAACTCGACAGAAGCTGAATCTATTGAGATCTATGAAATCAAAATTTCCAGGTCTGATTTTTGGCCCTAATTAACATGTATGTGTAGGGTTTCTTTTCTCACAACTCTAAACATATATAAAACTTATTTTAAAGGCCGTTGTACAAGAAGAACATATGCAGAAAGTGACTTAATGCCTTATTCTCTTCGCAAGAAGTTACTGCGTTTTTTACGCCTTAGGGTTTTGTAACCAATTACTTCTTGATCTTTATTGTTGATGAAGTGAAGAACTTTGCAGTCAACAACATCTTCAAGTTGCTGGAGTTAGTCACATACTAGGATCCTTGCAAAAGGGTGGCGTTCATATATTGAAGAGTTCAGAGGTTCCGAAGCTGTAGAAGGTTTCTGCTGTAAGTTCATCTATAGAGATTGTAAAGTCTAGGGACAAAGATTTTGTACTAGATCTAAAACTTCTCTTTACTATAGTGAATTGCTTTTCGGGAAGGTTTTTCCCCAGGTTTTTTATTGTGAAACTAGTTTGTTTCATTGGTTTTTCTGGGTCATCATATCTTGTCTTATTTACTATCCCGCTGTACATGATATTGACATGAATTTGGTGTTTATTTTAATAAGATTTATTCATAATAAATCTATTTAATAACTTGGGTTTAAAGTTTGTTAATTCTATCAACTGGAGTCTAAATTTCCCAACAGAAAGGTTTAAGCTTTAATTTTGAAGTGTTAAATATAAATTTTTTAACGTAAACTTTCATATACATATAAACAAAAACAGATATAAATTGATTGTTTATTAATACTTCTAATAATTTGTAATATATTTATACATTCGTACTCAATCATTTATGAAATTTTACATTTTTCTTTTAAATAACAAAAATCATCTAAAATAAATTCGGTAGTAAAGGTCGCATTTATTTTCCTTTCAACAAGTAATGTCAACGAATTTATTAGAAAAATATTAATAGAAGTATAACTATTCTTGAATGAAAGTAGCATCAATAATGAAACCTTTTATTTTGAAGGACATGAACAACAAAAGTTGAATATATTCGATTCTCAAGAAAAAAAAAAAAAAACTAAATATTTTTCTTACTAAAAAAGCAAATAGCATAAAGTAAAAAAATAAAAATAAATAAAACACTCAAGCACAAAATAAAAAGCACTCAAACAATCTTTTAGATAAGACCAAACAACACGATTTCTCTCAAAATTAATAGTCTCAAATTTTAACTTCTGGATCCCATCAAACAAACTTTAATGCCAAACACATATAGATCAACAGATCTTTTTTTTTTTTTTTTTTGAGAAGAAGAAGAAGATCAAGTGATTGTTGACCACTCTCAAAATTGAAAATCCCAATTTTTTACTTTTGGGTCCTAAACATCAAACAAACTCTAATGCCAAACATATATAGATCAAGTTACTGTTAACCATTTTATTTTCTTGATATGATTGTTTGTCAATACTTTTCAATCACTTGTAATAGATTTATAAATTCATACTCACTCATTTATGAAATTTGACATTTTTTTTAAATCACAAAAAGCATCTATTATAAACTTGGTAGTAAATGTCGCATTTATTTCTCTTTCAACATGCAACGTCAACGAATTTATTAGAAAAATATAAATAGAAGTATAACTATTCTTGAATGGAAATAACATCAAACCTTTTATTTTGAAGGACATGAATAACAAAAGTTGAATATATTCGATTCTAAAGAAAAAAAAAAGTTGAATGTATCTAGATATTTTTTTTTACTAAAAAAGCAATTAGTATTAAGTAATAAAAAAAAAAAAAATCAAACACACAAGAACAAAATAAAAAGCACTCAAACAATCTTTTAGATGGAACCAAACAGCATGACTTCTCCCAAATATATATATTTGTTTTGAGAAGAAACTTCTCCCAAAATTAATAGTCTCAAATTTTAACTTTTGGATCCCATCAAAGAAACTTCAATGCCAAACACATATAGATCAAGTGATCATTGACCGCTCTCAAAATTAAAAGTCTCAAATTTTTTGCTTTTGAATCCCAAACATCAAACAAAAACTATTGCCAAATATGTACTGATCAAGTGACCGTTGACCGTTATATTTTCTAGATATAGAAGGGTTAGTTTTTAATTTTGAGGAAACCAAATATAAAATATTTTACCTTTATATTAACGTGTATAAATTTATATACACATTAATAATGTTTAAAAAAAAAAAAATTCAGGGCAGCCATGGCTTCTATGGTCGATACATACCTGATATAAATTACCAGGAGTGACTCGCACAACCTTGAATCTAGTATTAATGGTGTCCATGTCATCATAGGAAGCATAGCATACAAATCCAACAAGGTTATATTGTTGAAAGTAAGGGGGCCATGGAAGAAAGACCCAACTCCCGGTGAGTGGATTGCAAACATAGTAATCCTTTTGATACAAGAGTGTTGTGGAGCACAGCACTAATCCATTACTCGATCCCAAGTAAATGGTGGGTTTTGGATTGGGAGGAAGAAAATTGAAGAAAAAGTTCGAGGATCTAAAATTTGAGTCCCTTTGAAATTGTTTGAACTCAATTGGAAATGGTTCAGGAGAGTAACACTGAAAGAACAGTGAGAAAGGTGGTGATTGTGATGGGAACAAGAGTTCAATTCTTTGGATAAAACGTTGAGCAAATTGGGGCCGAGAAATCAAATAGCCCCATCTCTTAGAAATGCACTTGAAGCGATGTGCTGGTTTTAGAGGAAGTCTATGGAGGATCTCTAGTAACAGGTCATTTGAGAGGTCATCAAAGGAGGTTTGCTTGATTTCTGATTTGGGTTTTTTGTTAGGTAAGGAAATAATATCCATGGCTAAGTTGGGTTTTTTGTTAGGTGAGGCAATGATATCCATGGCTATGGGGGACTGAAGAAACTCAATGGGACAACTCTGATATGTATATAACATGCAGGAAAGTAACGTATATCCCTATCCAATGAAAACCCTAGGTGAGTGCGGTTTTGTATATCTACAAAATAAAAAATTGCAACGAACTCCAGAAATGAAAAGCATACAATTTAAAAAAAAAAAAGAAAAAGAAAAAAAAAGATACTAGATACTGCCAAACTCTCAATTACTACTATCTAACTGCCCCACTTGTGGTAAGGAAGAAAGAAGAAGAAAATGGAATAACAATGAAAATGTATCTGGACACTATTAATCTTGTATAAATTTCCACGTTTGAGTTAATTTTTTTTTTTTTTTTGATAAGAGGGTTTAAATTTTTTTCCCTATATTGGTCCATCGAATTTTAAAGCTTACAATTTAAGCCCCCAAATTCCTCAAATTTTCACTTTTAATCCAAAAAAAGATGTTGTTTTGAACAATATTTTTGGAATAAAAATTATAATTTATAATAGGTGGGAAAATGATAAGACATAAAAACTCTTAGGTTATGTTTAGTAACAGTTTTTCTTTTTTATTTTCAAAAACTTGTTTTTGAGAATATAAAGAAAAAACAATTTTCTTATATTTTTGAAATAAAAAACATGTTTGGTTAGTTGAAATTAAAAAAAAAAAAGTTTTTTGAAGAAAAAAATAGAAAATAGAAAATATGTTGTTACTAGGATTTGAACTCTAATGCTAACTCATTAAATGAGATAGATTCATTAAATCAAATGCGTGTTTTCATTGACTTTTGAAAACTAGAAACTGAAAATAATATTTTGCATATTATGAGTTTTCTTCACAAATAGGGCTATAAACGAATCAAGCCGTTCATAAACAACTTGGGCTCGGCTCGATAAAAAGCTCATTCATGTTTGTTTGTTTACATATAAGCTAAGCTTCAACTTTAGTTTTAGGCTTGTTTGATAAATAAGCCGAGCTCAAGCAAAAAAAATTGTTTGTGAACAAACTCGTGAATAAGAGGGCTCGATACAAAAATTGTCGAGCTTAACCTCGTTTATAGCTTGATATATGTTTACTAAAAAAACTTATTATTGTGACATTACACATATGTTTTGGAATGTTAATTTATAATTTGTTTATTCATATATGTTTTGAAATTTTAATTTATTTAGATTTGTGAAGATTATAGTTGTACAAATGACAAATGTGAATGTAAAAATTGTATTTTGAACAATTACTTAAGCTATAAACAATAAATGATGATGGATGAATTTAATTATGTAAAGTTGTAATTTGAACAAATTCTAATCACGAGTGTTAGAAGCAAGATAAAACGAGTATATTATATTATATTATATTATATTTTATTTTATTTTATTTTATATATATATATATATATATATATATGTATATTTGTTTACTTGATTTTTGGTGATATAAGCATTTGATAATGCAATTTTTTTGGATCTCAAGCTAAAAAACTTGACTTGAGCTCGAGTTTGAACTTGATATTAAGCTCGAGCTTGGCTTGACTAAATAATCAAGCCAAGTCAAGCCAAGCCGAGCTCAAGCTTTTTGGTATTCTCATAAGCTCAAGTTCAAACATTGTTTTTAGCCTTGTCTCAAGCTCAAGCCAAACTTGAGCATTTGATTTTTATTGACGAGTCAAGCTCAAACACACATTACTCGGAAAAACTTGGCTCGTTTACAACCCTATTCACAAATTGAGTTTTAAGAACAATTTTTGTTTTTTGTCAATTTTGGGTTGTAAAATAAGTTTTTTAGTCTCAAAAATAGAAAATTGTTTTTGAAATTAGAAAATAAGGAAAAAAAAAAAAAAAAAAACAGTTACCTAACATACCCTTAATCTCCTTCTTTCTCTTTTCTGTCATAGTTTCAACTCGTATGAGAGTAATTATACAATATTCCTAATTAAACTACGAATAATAATTGTCATATTCACTAATTTGATAGATAATAATTGATCCCACTTATTAAATTTATTATTTATGTGAAAAGAGGGAACACAAAGTTAATGTAGTCCCAAAGTATATAGGAGTATAATTTTTCCACCTACCGGCCACACCAATGTGTTTCAAGAAGACCATCCTCTATCATACTATCAAATCTAGAATCTGGTACACTCATGAGAACTCCAAACGCAAAAACTGATCAGAGAGATGGACTAGAGCAACGATGACGTATAATGGTGGGTGTATCGTGAAATACTTGGTTTTATTTGACTGTGAGAGCTCATTGGTATGTGTAGGATATCATTACATATGAAAAATTTTATGGTGCCATAGATTAAGGTTTTTGTGTTTGTCAATTTTGTGAAAAAAAATTGTGCAACTAAATTTGGTCTCGCAAAAAATTTCACATGTGATGAAACCAAATTTCCGAGTAAGTTACTTGTCCACTCGCAGTTGTCGAGGGCCTGTCCAATTATCTTGCAAAGAAATGCGATTAGATCAGAAGGGCATGGATCTCCAATGCTGAACACAGAATTCTGGATAATAGTGACCAATTGGAAAGGAAGAGAAATGATTTATGCATTTCATATTTTGGCGGTATTGGTGGGAGTGCATTATATACTTTCCCTTTGAGTAACAGTTAGCGACCCTATTAATGGGATGATTATGATTCTATTTCGTTTGACACGTTTAATGATTGGCATTCATAGTCGTTGAACAGCGGTCATTGGTTACGCTAACTCATAAATTCTATTGGTTATTTGTATTTACTTAATGTGGGTCTAGAATGACGGACCAAGTTGTCCATGAGCTTGGAAGACCTTATTTTTCCATATGCATTGACATAGATACTACTCTTTTTGCATAAAAATGAAAGCTTTAGCATTTAATCAGTTAGTTTGCACCTCATGGAAAATTTATTAGAAAAATATATATAGAAGTATAACCATTTTTGAATGGAAATAGCATCAATAGTGAAACCTTTTATTTTGAAAGACATGAACATCGAAAGTTGAATACATCCGATTCTCAGGAATTGTTTTTTTTTTTTTTTTGAATATATATATATATATATATATATATATATATGAACAAAAGAAAAGATATACAATAATTTTTCTTAATACATTTATACTCAATCATTTATGAAACTTGGCTTTTTTTTTTTTTTAAATCACAAAAATCATCTACGATAGATTTGATAGTAAATATCGCATTTATTTCCCTTTGAACATGCAAGGTCAATGTGGAAAAATATAAATAGAAGTATAACTATTCTTGAATGGAAATAGCATCAATAATGAAACCATTTATTTTGAAGGACATGAACAACGAAAGTTGAATATATTTGATTCTCAAGATTTTTTTTGTTAATATATCTAAATATTTTTCTTATTAAAAAAGCAATTCGTGTTAAGTAAAAAAAAAAAAAAAAAAAACCAAACACACATGCACAAAAAAAAAAAAAAAACATTAAAACAATCTCTTAGAAAGAACCTAACTGCACAACATCTCTCAAATTTAAAAGTCTCAAATTTCAACTTTTGGGTCCCAAAAATCAAACAAACTTTAATGCCAAACGAATATGGATCAAGTGGTCGTTGACCGCTCTCAAAATTGAAAGTCTCAAATTTTTTACTTATGGGTCCCAAACATCAAACAAACACTAATGACAAACATATATGGATCAAGTGACCGTTAACCGTTATGTTTTTTAGATAAAAAGGGTAAGTTTTTAATTTTGAGGAAACCAAATATAAATTTTTTGATCTAAACTTTCACCTGTTTTATTTACACATTAATAACATTTAAAAAAAAAATTTAGGTCGGCCATGGCTTCCATGGTCTATACATACCTGATTTATACCGCCAGGAGTGACTCGCACAACCTTGAATTGAGTATTAATGGTGTCAATGTCATCATAGGAAGCATAGCATATAAATCCAGCAAGGACATATTTATCGAAGTAAGGGGGCCATGGAAGAAAGACCCAGTTCCCAGTGAGTGGATTGCAAACGTAGTAATCCTTTTGATACAAGATTGTTGTGAAGCACATCACCAATCCATTACTCGATCCCAAGAAAATGGTGGGTTTTGGATTAGGAGGAAGAAAATTGAAGAAAAAGTTGGAGGATCTAAAGTTTGAGTACCTATGAAATTGTTTGAACTCAATTGGAAATGGTTCTTGAGAGTAACACTGAAAGAACAGTGAGAAAGGTGGTGATTGTGATGGGAACAAGAGTTTCATTCTTTGAATAAAACGTTGAGCAAATTGGGGTTGAGAAATCAAATAGCCCCATCTCTTGGAAATGCACTTGAAGCGATGAGCTGGTTTTAGAGGAAGTCTATGGAGGATCTCTAGTAACAGGTCATTTGAGAGGTCATCAAAGGAGGTTTGCTTGATTTCTGAGTTGGGTTTTTTGTTAGGTGATGTAATGGTATCTATGGTTGAGTTGGGTTTTTTGTCAGGTGAGGCAATGGTATCCATGGCTGAGTTGGGTTTTTTGTTAGGCGAGGCAATGATATCCATGGCTATGGGGGGACTGAAGAAACTCAATGGGACAACTCTAATATCTTTATATATATAACATGCAGGAAGGTAACGTATATCCCTATCCAATGAAAACCCTAGGTGAGTGTGGTGTTGTATATCCCCGTGATACAAAATAAAACTTTGTAACAAACTCCGGAAAAGAAGAACATACAATTAAAAAAAAAAAATACAAACAAAATTACGAGATACTGCCAAACTCACAATTACTACTATCTAACTGCTTCACTTGGAGTAAGGAAGAGAGGAGAAGAAATAGGAATAACAATGAAAATCTCTCTAGACACTACCAATCTTGTTTAAATTTCCATATTTGGGTTTTTTTTTCTTCTAAATTGGTCCATTGATTTTTAAAGCTTACAATATAAGCCCTCAATTTCCTCAAATTTTCACTGTTCATCCACAGAAGAGATGTTTTAAACAATTTTTTTTTTAATAAAAATGATAAATTTTAATAGGTGCAAAAATAATTAGACATAAAAAGTCTTTATCCCCTTCTCCCTCTCGTTCCTGTCATAGTTTCAACTCCTATGGGAGTAATTATACAATCTTCCCTTCTCCCTCTTGTTCCTGTCATAGTTTCAACTCCTATGGGAGTAATTATACAATCTTCCTAAAGTATAATAATGCCACATTAACTTATATAATATAATAATTGATCCCACTAATTAAATTTATTGAAGGTTCCATTATTCATGTGAAAGAAGTGAGCACAAAATTATTGTAATCTCAAAGTATTGTATAATTTTCCCACCCACCCGACCACCAATGTGTTTCAAATATAGTGAAATACTTGGTAGGCAACTTGCTGCTAACAAAGGTATGTATCTAGACACTACCAATCTTGTATAAATTTCCATATTTGGGTTTTTCTTTTTCTAAATTGGGCCATCGAATTTTAAAGCTTACAATTTAAGCCTTCAGATTCCTCAAATTTTCAATGTTAATCCACAAAAAGATGTTTTGAGCAATATTTTTAAAATAAAAATAATAAATTATAAAAGGTGGAAAAATTATAAGACATGAAAACTCTTATCTCCTTCTCCCTCTCTTTCCTGTCATAGTTCCAACTCCTACAAGAGTAATTATACAATATTCAGAATTAAACTACAAATAATGTCATATTCATTAATCTGACATAATAATTGATCTTACTTATTTAATTTATTATTCATGTAAAAAGAGGGAGTTGAAGTTATTGTAGCCCCAAAGTATTGTATAATTTTTCCACCTACCTAAAATCCTACCCGAGTAATGATACAATCTTCCTAAAGTACAATAATGCCGTATTCACTCATTTGATATAACTAGTGTGACAATAATCACAATTATACAATTCAAATTATACTTTTTTTAGAAGATGTTTAAATTATACATGGTATTAGCTTACACTTTTTGTTTAAACAAAAAATTTCTAAAATATGTAATAGTTTCTCATTATATATATATATATATATATATGATTTAGAATTTAATTGAATTTAGACTCTTTGGTTTTTATAACCAATAATTCACCTGTCACAAGAATTAAAAAATTAGATGGACACATGGTGCAAAATTGAACTTCAATTGAAATCTAATTTAAAATCTAACTGGATTTAGACTTTTCGATTTTACACATAATAATTCACTTGGAACAAAAATTAAAAATTAGATGGGACACGTTGCATGAAATTGAGAATCCAATTGAAATCTAATTGGATTTTCTGTGGCACAAAATTAGAGTTCAATTTGGCCTAGTCCCTTCGATTTTAGCGTGTAGTAAATATCTATGCATCAAAATTAAGATAAATTTTAGGACACATGTTACAAAATTAGGACTCAATTTTAAATTTACTTGGATTTTCTTTGACCTTTACCGATTTATATATATAAATATATATATATATATATATATTTATATATAAATTGATCCTACGTAATAATTAAATTTATAATAGGTTCCATTATTCACGTGAATGAAGTGAGTACAAAGTTATTGTAGTCCCATAGTATATAGGATTATAATTTTTCCACCTACCCAACCACACCAATGTGTTTCAAAAAGACCATCTTCTATCATACTATCAAATCTAGAATCTGGTATACTCATTGTAACTCCAAACGCGAACACTGATCAGAGAGATGGATTAGAGCAACGACGATGTATAGTGGGGGAGTGCATCGTGAAATACTTGGTCTTATTTGAATGATATTTGGACTACTTTTCAGTTGCGTATGTGAGTATACGAGTTTGTGTTTGGCTGTGAGAGCTCATTGGTATGTGTAGGATATCAAGTTATCAACACATACGTAGAATTTTGTGGATCTTTATTAGTTTTGTATGTCTAGAGCGTAACTAAATTTAGGAATGTTATTACCAAAAAAGAAAAAAAGAAAAAAAATTGTGAAACTAAATTTTGTCTCGCAAAAAATGTTCACATGTGATAAAACCAAATTTCCGGGTAAGTTACTCGTCTACTCGCACTTGTCGAGAGCCTATCCAATTAGCTTGCAAAAAAATGAGATTAGATAAGAAGGGCATGCATGGATCTCCGATAATAAACTCAGAATTCTAGAGAATAATGACCAATTGAAAAGGGGGAGAAATGATTTATGTATTTCATATTTTGGCCGTATTGGTGGGTGTGCATTATATACTTTCCATTTGAGTGACCGTTGAAAACCCCATTAATGGGATGGTTCTATAACGTCTGACACTTTTAATGATTGGCATTAGTAGTCGTTAGACAACGGTCATTGCACTACAAAATATAAGGGCTATAGTGCCGCGGCTTACAAAACATCGCTATTGTTAGGTTCTAAAAATTTAAAACAATTGGTAAATTGTGTACACAAACTTATCTAGATGTAGATCTTAAAGTCTATAGGTATTATTAGACAATGCTCAAAGTGATTTATGTCAAGATTCAAGAACATGCAAGCTGCAAAAAGAAGAGTTCAAAAATTGTCTGGTTCGATCGATCCAAAGACAGGCTCGACTGATCGAGAATTGTATCTGCAGAATTTTAATTAAGCCTAAATAGCAGTTCAGGCCCATTAAGGATTAGGGTTTTAGATTTACTTCTCCCACTATATAAAGGAAACTCTAAGTACGTTTTAATGAGGCTTTTTAGAGAGAGAAGAGTGTGCCTCTTTTGTATCTAGGGTTTTGTACCTAAAAACTCTCTCATGTCTTCTATTGGTGTTATTCCTTGAAGAATCTCAACACCCGGTGTTGTAGAAGTTGCTGCCTTCTCTAGTCATCAAAGGTGCTGATGATCTAAACCTTTAAGGGTGGTCTTGAAGTCACAAACATGAGAGTTTGTGTTGCTAAACCTTTAAGTGGGATCTCAAAGTCACAAGCGTAGGTGTTTGTGTTTTGCAAAGGCCAAGGAAAGAAGTAATCCGTGGACTCGGAGCTATCATGGGGTCGTGGTAGTAAGTTTTCTACTCGAGGTAGCAATAGAATGTTAGTGGTCTAAATTCTATTATACAAATTTCAATTCTTTCATAATGGATTTGCTGTTTTACCTTGAGGATAACTAGGTTAAATCCTCCCCAGGTTTCTTACCGGTTTGGTTTTCCTGGGTCATCATATCGTTGTGTTATTTATTTTTCTGCTGCTTTACATGATATGATTGTTTTTTTTTTTTTTTAATCTAGATCTGAATAATAAACCTAAGTATTCACTTGGTTAATTAATTAGGTTAAACAATTTAGTTTACATGGGTCTAAAAACGCACAAGTGGTATCAGAGTAGGTTAGCTCTTTTGTTGTAGATTTTTTGATCTAAGAGCTGATCCTTAACCCCCTGTTGTCATGGAATACGGTTACTCTCTTGTTATCACACCTCACTTTGATGGGAATAATTATGCTTACTGAAAAGTAAGGATGAAAGCATTTCTAAAATCTATTGATGAGAGAGTTTGGAATTCTGTTGAATACGGATGGGAGAAGCTCACTACTCCTGTTAGTGAGTGACAAACTTCTCAGAAAGAAGCAAAAGCTTTTAATAGCAAAGTTATTAATGCTATTTTTAATGCTATTTCTATGAAGGAATTTAAGAGAATTTCTAATATTGAGATTGCTCATACTGCTTGGAATATCCTTCAGACTGTGCATGAAGGCTCTAAGGCAGTTAAAATCAATAAATTACAGCAATTAACTACTAGCTTTGAAAGCATTAGGATGTCTGATGATGAATCTTTTGATGAATTTTATACTAAACTTAATGATATTGTTAATTCTGCATATACTTTGGGTGAAAAATATGATCAACCTAAAATATATTGTTAGGAAGATACTTAGATTTTTGACTGAGGATTTTAGACCCAAAGTGATTGTCATCACTGAAAGTAAGGATGTAGAACTGTTTGATTCAGGCTTAAAGAAAATTGCATCACTTGAATTTGATAAGAAAAATTTGCTTGTGAAACTGTTTGATGCAAATGAATTGTTGAATAATGTGAAGACTAAGAACATGCTTTTGCTTGATAAAATTAAGAATTTGGAACATGAATTATCTGTTGCTAGAGAATAAACAAATAGGTCTGCTAGTTCCAAACTCATATGCTGAGTGTTCAAAAGTCTCCTTCAGACAAAATTGGTATAGATTTTGTAGAAAGCATCTCTGTGCTTGAAACTCACTCCACAAACTTTGTTTCTTCTTCTGAGCCTCTTGTGAGTGAGATTGTCAAACTGGCAGAAGTTACACCTCCTAGGAAAATTAGGGTTGATCTTCAAGAGTCTAAACCTAAGACTTCTAACCCTCCTAAGGGCAAGTTGCATGATAGCTTGGGTTTTTCATTTTTGTGGAAAGTCTGGGCACATTTGTCCAAACTGTTTCAAGTTGTAAGCTGTTAAACGAGCAAATATGCCAAAAGTACCTATGCCTCAAGTACAAGATCCTATGACACTTGTTGGTGAGTTGGTAAAGACTATAAACCTTTATTCCAATCCTGGAGTTGGTCATCATTCTAATGTGAATAATAACTCCAATGCAAAAGTTGCATCTAAAAATTTTTGGACGCAAAAGGCTTGATCTAATTGAGTCTTTCTGATATGGTCCTTATGCTTCATCGCTTTACTCTTTGTGACCATTCTTCCTTTTCTGTTTTTGTTTTCTTTGCTTTTCTAGGATTTGATTGCATAACATTCATGCATTTCATTCTAAGTTGTTTTTATTATTTAAAAAAAAAACGGAAAAAAAAAAAAGGGAAGCAAAATGTGTTTTGTATTATTTTTCATGGATTTGAAATCAAGGTTGGCCATTTATCTTTACATAATATGTTTATATACCTTGTTTAGCTTTGATGAGTTTATTTATTGCACTTTACTAGTTTGAGCTTTGTAGTGCATGTTGTGTGGGAAGATGTTTATAGTTTTTGATCATATGATCTTGATCTTGATCTTGATCTTGAAATCACATGCCTTTGATTGTCGGACTTGAATTTATTGAGAAATGCATAAATAACCATCTCACCACTATTTATTAGCCAATCATGAACACCTTAGTGCATATCATAAGATTTTGTGCTTAAGAAAGTGTAGCACATGCACAAGAAGGTGTAGCTTCAGTTTAAATGCTAAAATTGATGTGTACATCATTGGGCTATAATAACTTTATATTCAATTAAAATTGGTGTGTACATTATCCTGGCTATTTTAATAAGTTTCTAATCAAATAAAATTGGTGTGTACATTATGAGGAAACTAAAAAACTTACATAATTGTAAACTTTTATTCTAGGAGATGTGAGAGTTATATGATGTAACTCTTTAGGTGATAGTCTCTTTCAATTGTATGTGATGAATTTTGTAGAAATTGTAATTGCTTGCTATTCATATATCACCTCACATGTCTCTCAAGATTTTGCTAGTTGCACACACTACACAAATTACTCTTTACTAAACTTTGTACATGATGTTGTGTGTGATCTTGTTGTGGCCATTCGAGAGTAAAAGTTCCTTGATCTTAATGCAAAAAGTGTTTTAAATTTTAGGTTTTGAGTCAAATCGATTGAAAATCTTGTTTTTGGAAGATTTGGGTCGAATTCAAGTGTTTTTGAAAAACTTTTAAACTCATACTCATGCATTTCATTCATGAAATATTGTGCTTTGAGGAGTTTCTGCACAAAATTGCTCTGTTTTTCAAAAATTTAAGTTTTCCAGATTTTCGATCGATCAAAGCTATTTCTCAATCGATCGAAATTGCAGTTAAAAATTTTTGGTTACAATCTGCCTGACTCGATTGGTATTTGATCGATGCTTGACCGATCGAGTCAGGCAGATTGTAACAAAAAATTTTCAGTTTTTAAGTTTTTGACCAATTTTTTTTTTCATGCATCATTTATGTTTAGGATTAACTTGCATTGCATTGTTCTTTTGTATTCATCTTGTAGTTTTGCAGTCATATCTCTTATTTTTTTCACACATAACATGTATACACTTTACTAAATTGGGTACTTAACTTGATTTAACAATTGATTGATTAATTTTTGAGTCCTTGTACATTTAATATATACTATTTTTCTTGATGTATGTGTTGGGAAAATACATGTTCGTATCACATACAAAACATACGCAGCGAAAAAGTAACAGATCTACTTCATTCACAATTGATAACATGCACTATGAAAGTTTCAGAATTTAAAAACGAGAAAGCGTACCTTAGTGCTATGAAATTCAAAAACCAAAGATTAGAAGTTCTTGAAAAAACTTTTAATCTTCACTCCAATTTCACTTAATGCCCAAGATGTGTAGTCTCTCAATCAGTTTTCAAAGAGAGAACAAGGGAGTGTCGAACACTCACATACAAACCATTTCATTCCTTGTGTAATCTTGATGAAAAACACTTATAAAAAGACTTCATTAAAGAACCTTATGAAATTTTGTATGTTTCTCTCCTTATATACAACTGATTATCTAATTAGGCTAGCCTTTTGGGCCATTCCAAATGGGCTCTAGTGTGTGGATTGGAGTGAGACCAAAAGGGAACAAATAAGACTTTAGCTCCAATGGGTCTTGGGCTTTTCTGTCAACTCTTGACAAGTCCAAAGTTACCATTAATTATATTCAATATCACTATATGAATATAATTGCACTCTAGGCCTTATTTATAAATTATATCTCAAGACTTTATTATACATGCAACCCTTTCATTAAAATATTTGTAGTAATACAGAATCATGAATATAGACTGCCACTTTGAAGATTATTACATCTTAATCCTTGAGTACCCTGTTTAATCCTTAATGTTATTCATCATATATTTATGAAATCAAATTCCATAAATATATACTTTAGTAACTCCTTACTAAAGTGGTTGGGCCCAACTCTCTGAATAACCAAACCCATTAAACTGATCTCAAGTGAATATTTTATATTTCCGTTAAGAAATTATGAATTCCATCTTGAGAATATATGTTCCATCAACACTAAATGCGGCTGCCCAACATGCTGAGGTTTTGACCGTAACTTATAGATCTCACTCATGATATATCAAAGCAACCTACATCTCATGATCATGTCCATTATTCTTTCAGGATTTAGAGTTGATGTAAATAGAAGTCGTGAGATTTATTATTCATTTGACAGTCGTTAGGAGAATAATAAATCTCACAGCGGTCCAGTTCAATATGTCTTAACTCTTAAAACATATCAACATACCAACTAGAAATCTCCGTTTCCATGATCAAGACAAATCATCTTAGTTGATATGTTATAGTCTTCGCAGATGAAACGCCCAATTTCATCACCGATTACGAACTAAACTTCTGAGTTTACAAAGAACTTGTGATTTATATCTTCTGTGACTAAATCACATAAATCACATACTATGCATTTCATGGACTAAGATAATGTCCCATTTGTTCATTTATAGATAGTCTAATATAATTAAACAATTTAATTATTTATGACATGTCTATAAATTGGATTTTAGGGCATAAACCCCAACAGTATGAAATGCTGAGAACTGAGGAAATTTTTTTTGAGATATGATGGATAATAATTGTTCAAATATTTTCTCTACTTGATTTGAGTTTAAAAGACCAACTGTTTATGGGTTACATAGTGTCAAGTTTGCATTATTGAAAAGAGAATTTTTTTTTCTTCATGTGTATCCTTAACTTAGTTTTTAAGGTTTGGTTTTTGTGTTTTTACTTTTCCCCACCTCCTAAATTTTCTCCAAAATTGTTTTTCCCAAAACATGTTTTGTTTTTCCTATTTTTATAGGGGGAGAAAAGTTTTTTTTTTTTTTTTTTTTTTTTAACCTTTGTTGTTTATAGGGGGAGTTGCTGCTCTTCATAGGGGGAGTTGCCTCTATTCTCTATATAGCTGAATTCATTTGTTTTCTTGATTCTCTATTTTTTCTCATATGTTTTCTGTTTACTCTTTATTTGAGTTGTCTTTGTCAATACGTGACAAAAAGGGAGAGAAATAGATGAAATGTGGGAATCTTGTTTAAAAAAGTTTTTAAAATGTTTTGTTTAGGGGGAGAATATAAAAACTTTTTGATGTGTCTAACTTAGGGGGAGAGTTAGAATTTACTTTTTTTTTTTTTTTATATATTTGTGTTTCATATTGTTTATATGTCTTTCTTTCCACACATGCGGTGATGTGTTCTTTTGAGTGTTTTTAGAAAAGACAAGTACATTCTGATCAAGACCTTCTACCTCTTCTTGCAACTTCTAAGTTAGGAGGCTTATATTGGAGTTTGTGATGTAATTAGGCATTTTATTATATTGGGTTGTTCTTGTAAGTATTGAGATAATATTGATTTTGAAAGGGGGAGAATATAAATACTTTTTGATGTATCTCACTTAGGGGTAACATATGTGACTGTAAATGGTGGAAAAAAAGTAGTGAGTTCATATGTAAATGATAGCCAATCAAAGTTGCATATATTATAAAGTTGTAGCAAAAGTTGTAGTAAAGTGTGTGATCCTAAAAGAACTAATTGAATTAAGTCATATTATTGAAAAGGATTGGATAAGTTTTCTTATAAATGATGAAACACACTTTTTTTATCAGAAATATAAAACGCGTTAGTAAAATTAGTAAAGAATTAAAGATAAGATCACAGTAAAATTTCATATTCCACCGTTAATCCTTAATTTGTGTATTTCTGTTGGTAGTATTGGTGTAATTAAATTTAGGAAACGTTTCTCAAAAAATTAAGGTCCATTTTTCTTATTCAATCTCCAAATAAAGAATTAAGTTTAGTGACACTATTTTTTCAAACAACTTGTATTGACAATTTATGAATGATGGATTATATGAAAATGATTGTGTACTACTCATAACTTACAACTTTAATAAATTGTGAAAAAATTTATGTTCGTAATAAAGTAACCAAAGAAAATTTGGAGAAGTTTGGATAGAAAATTAGCTAGAGTACAGTTTTTCAAGAAAAAATAGTGTACATCTTCCACTATTTTTTCATTGAGAAATAGAATACGTTGTTTTTTTTTATAATAATTTTATTATTGTTATAAATATTGAGTACACCTTTCGAAAAGAAATTGGGGAGTTAAAATTTGATAATGAAATTCAAACACAATATCTAAAGCATATTTTAGAAGTTAATCAATTGTAACACTACTTGGATTATATCTTTTTTTACATTTCTTTTTTCTTCTCTCCCTTCTCTTACCAAACAAAATTACGTATTACAAGTTTTACTTATTTCTCATCTATTTTCTTCTTATCATTTCTTTACCTTTTTAACTAAAATTATCAAAACATGGTAAGTTACATCATGGCATTAGGGGCCGAAACAAGTTTCCATCTTTAGAAGCCAAAGTATGAACAATAGATTTTCACCATTTAAGAACGAGAAATACTAGAGTTTATTCATTATTAACAAGCTATGAAAAAAGGACAATAATTATTTTTAATACATTTCAGCTTAATCCTTTTGTCAATATATAATTGGACCTTCATTTAAATCCTGAAAATAATTTATGAATGATTTTGTATTAAAAGTTTAATCAATTCCAATTGACTTTAAAGTAAAAGGCTAGCCTAAAGTTGCGCCATATTCTATTTAGCACCCATTTCCAAACCATTAAATAACAATAAAACCAACTTTAAGAGTCAAACAAAAGTATGGTGAATTGGTAACTATGATCATGAGAGAAAAATATAAATTTAAAGAAAATATAAGAACCAAACAATGTGACACAAAAATAGCAATTTGATTCAAATGTATAAAATTACTTAGCATTATGTTCTGTTCACTCTACGTGAGGGTTTAGCTTTAGGGGCGTATAAAAATTTGTAAGCAACTACATGTCGCCCTCGGAGAGCTTTTTTTTTTTTTCTTTTTTTCTTTTTTTCTTTTGAAATTGTTCTCTATTGGTTTTTCACTTCAGTGCCAAATTTGAATGTCATTTACTTTTTTAATAAGGAAAGACAAAGGTGAACAATCAGGAGTGTCATTTACGGTTTATCACTTTAACTACAGATTTGGTAATTGTTGTGGTGTGGTGTAAATTGGTAAATTTGAGGTCTAAATGGATTCCTTTTATATGCATTTTCTAGATGGCTGTTATATTTCCTCTTGATCACACTTGGTTCCATCACGGTTGAGGAATTGAAATATTTAGCGGAAAAGAATAAATGATCAAGTTAATGTAAACGCCAAAATATCTAGTAAAGAATTGAAAGTATGACCAATTAATCAACATTTTATCTCTAGACACTATGAGAAAACATGAACAAATGATCAACAACAGTGAAATCGCATATGTGCACTCGGAACAATACTCATATGAGTCTTCCCCCTCTATGCTCTTACTCTAAAAGATGGCTCTCGATGGGGCTAGTCACCTAAATATTAGACATAATGAGATCTATGGTTTTGTCTAACATTCAATAGTGAAGAAGACACAAACTTTACTATATAGGCAAATACCCACCCATCATGTGTCACTGATCAAGGCCCCATACTCTCCCTCATATAAGAAGGACCAAGTCCAAGAAACCAAGGTGCACCAAGCCCACAAATAAATATGACTACAAACAGTAATTGAGCTCCAAAATCTATCAATTGAGTTCTTCCAACCCTAATAGCCATTTTCACTTTCCTTTTTTCTTTTCTCTTTTAATGAAACAGATATAGCAACCTAACACTTGTACATTACCACACCCTAGTGTCCACATGATAGTATATCACTCTCAGCATTTCCAAAAGATCTCACATATAAACTCTAATTTTCTGTAGAATCTCACATCTAAACATTGTTACCATATTATAAGGAAATAACAAATTTTCGATTAAAATACAATCCCATATTAAAAGTACATCAAGCATTTGAACAAGCTAAATCAGATATCCTGGCTACACAATTGCCATACAACATTAACAGACGACGAATAACGAAGCTAACCACATATTTTCTTTTAAAGAAATGTAGCTCCTTAAGAATCCAAATGACAGCCTCTTCAAGTCCATGCATTTGAAAGCAGCTTGCAGCACACTTCTACACGCGCTGCCTATCCAGTGTCATCTCTATTCCACAGCATTTGACATATCTTCCGGTTCTCTCAGTCTTAAGCAAATTAACAAACAATAGGGTAAAGAATTAATTAATTGTAGAATATATATATATATATATATATACTCAAATTATTTAGGAATCGCCTAGTGATATCAAGTTTTCCTGAAATTGCTAGAATCACTATTGAAAGTGGTTTGGAAAATTGGACTCCAAAAAGAATGTCAGATATAATCAATTACATGAACAAATAAAATGCTCAATAAAAATGTATTCTCTTGAAATGATTTTACCAAATTCTCTACTACATGAGGAAAATAAATGTGGATAAAAAGCTGAATGTAAGGAAAACCATGATGGAAACATACCTCTTCTTTAGGAGGTTATAGTGGCGTTCATTGTTAAAGTGGACTTGTTTGGAGCTGTGAAAGTTAGATGTTCTGAAATTTGGACAGTCTCGAACATGCAAATCTTCCAGAAAAGGGCACTCCAAGGAAGAATTTCCATCATAGAAATTAACAAGAAGTGCTAGATTTTGCAGTGCTAAGGTCTTTAGTCGAGGTAATGTAATTTTATCCAAAGTAATTCCCCCATCTTTCTGAATAATTTCATCCAAGTCAGAACAATCCTCTACCCAAAGCTCTTCCAATTGCAAAAGACCTTGAGACATGGAGGGTGAGAAGAGAAATTTCAATTTGTTGCATTTAATGACAATCACAATTTTGACATTTCTGAAATCTGCAAGCTGATAAAGGGCCTTTCCATATGCTTGCCAATTGAGAAAGATTGTCCAATCTGAGTTCTTTTAACCTTTCTAAGTAACGACGTCCTTCCTCTAATCCTTCAAATCCAAACACCTCCGTAATAGAATTCCCAGTTACCTTCAGTATTTCCAGATTATTCAACCTCTGTATCATGTTGGAATGCAGAAGTGAGTTCTCCAGGTTACTACACTGTTGCACCTCCAAGAATTTAAGTTTTTCAAAGGACCCAGGTGGTAGTTGACCAACACATATCTCTTTCAAAAATTCCAGACTATGAATGTGTAATTCCAGCAATTTTTCAAACACTGGAGTGTTTGGGATACCCTCTGCTGCGATTGGTATTAAACATTGTTCAGTGTCGCTATGTTGAACAAAGAGACACTTCAAACCAAACAACCTCCCATCATTATATTCTACCAGAATGTTTTTGATAGTCCAGCACTTTGAATAGATAAGCATCTCTGCTTTCTCGGCCACAGTCTTTATAAACCAATCTGGTAAGGTGCTCATTGGAGTGTCAATGAACAAGGTCCTTGTACGTAGCCGTTTCAACATGGACAAGTTCGTATTCAATAGCCTGTCGAATAATGTTCCAGTTATACATATGTCAAACTTCTCCCACTTTGGACTGAAGTTTACATTACGGGGCAAGCAATTAACACCTTCTATGTCAATCTTCAAAACTGTTAGTTGAGGCAAGTTTATCAACTCTTCAAGGCCTGCATTCCTTTCTTCGTTGGTTCCCCCCACCCTATTACCCCATTGGCAAAAGCTTCCTTGCAAGTATAACTCCTCCAACCCATGTAATCTTGATATTATGTTCGGCAAGATAGTTTGCATATAAGCACAAGATCTCATATCCAACATCCTTAACTCAGTCAATTCTGCTAATTCTTCTGGGAAGGTATTAATAAAAGATCTATGGAGGCTAAGTATTTCCAGCTTCTTGAGTCCTCCTAATATTGAAATATCTTTTGTCTTGCAATGATCCATATATAAGGTGCGAAGGTTCTCTAAGAGTCTAATTGATGGTGGAAGTGACAATACCGGCAACCCACTTATATCCAACACCATAAGGGTATTCATTCTATTAAAGAACCCACGTGGGATTTCCCTCAAATTTTTATTTTCCTGCAACAACAAGGCTTGGAGTTTAGGGCATACTGGCTCATCAGGAAGTCTTTTGATATCATTGAACATAACTGAGACTGCGGTGTAGCTTTCAAAATGAATGCCTTGCCGTGGCCACTCTTCTAAAGCAGAACCAGCTTGTGCCATAAAAAGCTCCTCATTTCCCGAGGATGATATCAATTTAGCTGTATCACGTACAACATCGTGCATTTTTACAAACGCATCATCGTCACACTTTAACAACAATCCTGAGTCAATGAGATTTTTGGTGAAGGTTTCAGCATCTCCTCTTGCTTCATCCAATGTGTCAACATTATGAAACAAGTGCAGCCCCATCCCATACCTCGCCAAAACTTCCTTGCTGATATTGTGATCTTCTGGAAAGAGACAACACATCAAGAAGCATGCCCTGGCTTCCCGATCTTTCAAAAAATCATAGCTCAACTTAATGCACTCGGTAACTTTGTCCTGATGATCAGGGTTTGGAGATACTGACCTTTTAAGTCGCCTTGCTGCCTTTTTCCATTCTTCCTCATCTTTGTCACCCAGTGCCCTCGCCACTGTTACTAGTGCTAAGGGAAGGCCCTGACATTCCCCTGCAACCTCGCGAGCTACAGCTTCAAATTCAGTGGAATCAAAAACTGTGCCTGCTGTCTTTATGAATAGATCCCAAGAATCCTTGGGGGATAAGATATTGAGATGGATCCTATTTTCTTTGCATCCCATCGAATTGCAAACATGCTCTCGTCTCGTAGTCAGTAAGAGCTTCGATTTGCAAGCCTCAAGGTCGCTGCCAATTGGGATTCCAATGCTGTATAGATCAATCCATTCCCAGACATCATCCAAAATTACAAGGATTCTGTCTGCCATAATCTTTTCCCTCAGTTCTTTTGCTCTCCCTTCGTCACTCTTCTTTTTCAAAAGGAGTTCTAGACCGTCTGCAATGATACTCTGAATTTTTTTGAGATTCACAGTCTGCGACACAGTGGCCATCACCACACGATGGAAGTGACCTTCAGTCATGACCTTTTCCGCAACTTGTTTTACCATTGTGGTCTTGCCCACGCCGCCCATTCCATGAACCCCGATGATGTTGGTGTTGTTGTTGTCATCTTTCAGAGCTTTCAAGATGTCTTCCATAGCATTTTTGGTGGATTCAAACGACATGAAATGACTGGCTGGTGCTGGTGCTGTAGGCTCCGGAACTGCAGGCAGAGAAACAGTCTCAAAACTCTTCTTTTCTTCACAAATAACACCCATCTCTTTACCAATACTCACTGCTTGCTTGCTCAACTTGTGGCGTGAAAGCCAATCAGGAGAACAGCAAGCACATGCGCATCTGTGGTTCCGTTTCGCTTGTACTTCATTGTCCAGAAGATTTTGAGCCTCAGTGGCTTTTTTATTGGCTCTTTGTAACCAGACTTGGACTTCATTTTTGATTCCTTCTCTATTTCTTTCTGCCTGCTCAACTGCATATTTGATGTCCGACACAACAGCGTTCAGCCTTTGTGCTTGATCTTTGAATTCGTTTATGTTTTTGGTGTAGTGAAGGAGGTAATCAATCTCTTGCAGAACTGGACAACAAAAGCACTCAAGTGCATCCCTGCTGAAAGATGCAATATCCATGGTCGCTCAGAGGATGCGTTTTTTTTTTTTTTTTTTGGGTTCTTGCTTTGTTGTTAATGTTTAGATTTCGAAAGTGTACAAAGAAGAGGGCACTACTGTTAAAGTAATCTGCCACTTTGTACAGCCAACCCAACGGAGAAAAACGAAACCCATTACAATAAAGAAAGGAATCCAGTTTTTTTTTTTTTTTTTCCCCTCTCTAATTTGGGTAATTTTGATTTGGTTATATTTTGTTACACATTCACTGTTGCACACACTCCATACACACCGAGTCCCTGAGTCAATGAATCAAAGGGCACCCCATGTCCTCTGCACAATGAAGGTGGCTTGGGCTGGAAAAAAGATTGCTGATTGGAATATAGCTGCTGTGTTTCGTTATGAAACATATTGGGAGCCTTTGGGTGGCCTGGGTGCGTAAGTGTTTACTAAAAGGCAAATGATTTGTCAAGCTTCCACAGGATTGCAAATTGGGGCGAGTGATGGTAAAAATGGTGGAGTCTTTTTCCCAAATAATGACTTTAGGATCATTTATGATGCAGCAAGTAGATTTGAGGCAAAAGTATTGATGCTGCCATGGATAATCCATTTATTACAATTTCGCAAATTTGTTTATTCAAGATTTTATCTGTGATGGGGTCCAAGTGCAAAGTTCAATTGAAGTAAAAGTTGTATGGTTTTAAAGGTTAAGAATGAGTCTTTTAAGATTAAAATAAGTTTTTTATTTAGTTTTTTTATAATAATAGTTATGGACAATTTCCTATTCACCGAAAAATCTGTAATTTATTTGATTCTTGCAAATTAAGATTATTTTTATAGTTTAATTGAATATAGAAATTATTCTATTCCAAAAAAAAAATTGAATATGGAATTTACTAGGATAACCTAAATATATTAGGTTTCATTATCTTTGGATCCAATTCAAGTTTTTTATTAGGTTTTAGTTTATTGGAAGCCTAATACTACTAATACATATATCTGTGCTTAATGCATTGTTTTTCTTTCTTTCTTTTTTTTTTTTCTTTTCTTTTTTTTATGAATGCTTAATATATTGAAAGGGGATAAAGTTGATGAAAAAAAAAATATGGAAGTGTTTTTTTTTTTTTTTTTTTGAGAATCAAGATCAAAATTTTATTAATCAACAAATGACTTTGTACTGAATTACAAAAGAACCACATTACTAAAGATGTCCTCCAACCAGTATTGTGGTTCAACTAAACCACATTACCATTGGGTCTAACATAAATAAAACAACATATTTGGGTCCGTTTGGTTGGAAGTGAAATAGAAATTATAGAAAATAGAGAAAAGTGGAGAGAAACTAATTTTATGAGTGTTTGGTTAGAGAGAATAGGAGGACGAAAAATTGGTGAGGCCTAGATGTTTTCTCCCATATCCCACCAAAATTGCATCTCCCCATTTTAGGGAGAAAATAGAGGGGATGCAAATAATTTTAGTCAATAACTAAATTACCAGATAATGATTCTGCTTACAAGTCTACAGGAAAGAAGCTAATGCAGAAATATGGGTCATTCTATTGGTCTCCTTGTGTAGCCCATTATATTGATTTAATGTTGGAAAATTTTTCAAATATTTTCCTATCATTCATGAAACCATTCAAAAGGCTAAAAGGATTACCAAATTCATGTACAACCATGGCAAGGTTTTATCTTTGATGAGAAGTGACCTCACTAATGGTAGGGATTTGATTCGTCCAGCTATCACAAGGTTTGCAACTGAGTTTTTAAGTCTTCAATGCTAGGCTAAGTTCAAGAAAGAACTTAGGCACATGTTTACTTGTGATCAAGGGGTTAAATCTCGATATGCTAGAGATGTCATAGGAAAGGAGGTGGCTGCAATTGTTTTGGAAGATAAAGAGTTTTGGTTACAATGTCAACAAATAGTGAAGATTAGTGAGCCTTTGGTTAGAGTACTACGTCTTGTAGATAGGGATGAAAAACCATCAATGGGATACTTGTATGAGGCAATGGATAAAGCAAAGGAGAATATAAAGCAAGGTTGAAGACTAAAATTTCTGCATATATACCATTTACTAGTGTCATTGATGCTAGGTGGGATAAACAACTCCATACAAAAGGCCTACTTAGTACCATTACAAGGTTGGTTCCTAATCCTGATGAGCAAGACAATCTTAGTTCTCAAATTGAAGCATACAAAAATTCTTTAGGTGACTTTGGAATGCCTATGGCAATCAGCCAACGTGAAAAACTAAATCCAGGTATACTATATGTATCTATACATATATATATATATATATATATATACACACATATCATTTGAAAGTTTGTTATTTGCTTTGTACTAAATTAATACTTTATTTTATTTTTGGAAGTTATTTGGTGGGAGCAATTGGGAAATGACACTCCAGAATTATAAAAGTTTGCAATTCGAGTGTTAAGTCAGTTTGTAGTGCAACTGATTGTGAAAGAGCTTGGAGCACATTTGAGTTTATCCATTCCAAGAGGAGAAATAGGCTTGAGCATAAACATTTGAATGACTTAGTATATGTTCGTTATAATCTATTGTTATGAGAAAGGTATGTTTTTAAATATATTCAATTTTTATTTTGAATGATTAGAAAATTTCACTAATGTATGATATTGATTTTGGTAGGAAGATTAGAAGGACAAAGGATTACTTGGATCCTATAAACCTTGATAATATTGATTTAATGGAGGATTAGGTAGTTGAGGAATCTAAATTTCTATTACTAACTGAGGAAAATGTGAATTGGGCTAGCATTGAAGAACCATTAGCAACAATAACTTTGGAAGATGATGATCATGATGATGATGTTGTTGTTCTTGATGAGGATGATGGTGACAATGATTTTGTGTTGACAAATGCTAATACTCATGTATATTATAGTCTTAAAGTAGATCCTTTTGATGGATGGAAGTAGGTGATCCTATGTAATTTGTGTTAACTTAATTATTTGTTTTCTTTGTATGCAATAAACAATTAAGTTTTTTGTTTTTTATATTGTGTTTTTTTTTTCTTTGTATGCAATGAACAATTGAAGTAATGTTTTATTGTAAACAGGAGGTACTGCTTTTTGGTAAATAGAGATTTTGTGTATGTGTGTGTGTATATATATATTTCATATATAAAATAACGGTAAACTCGAAACGGTACACTGGTATTGACCGGTATCCAAAATATATTGTACCGGTGGCCAAACTAGTACAGCCTCCGGTACAGTATTGACTTCCTTGCTTTTTTTCCCCTTTCTTTCTTCTTTTCTTTCTTACGGGTATTATTCATAGCATTGTTCGCATATTTGAAAAATATATATATTTCCATTTCTTTATATTCTCTTTTCAACCAATAATAAAAATATTTTTTGTTTTGAACCCTAACCCTTCTTCCTAAAATGTTCTAAATTTAGTGGATTTCAGTTAACTCAAATGGTAAAATCTTTGATAGTTAAATAAGAGATTCAGGGTTCAATTCCCGCCTACACAAAAAATCGATTGGCGTCTTGGTCTGATGATAAAGAGTCTAGCCTCATTAAGAGCGGACGTTATAGGTTGAAATTTTCTTTAAAAAAAAGTTCTAAATCTAAAATCCACAAGGCCCTGTTTGGTTTTTTTCTTTTTTTCATCACTCATCACTCCTCACTCAATTTTCGTCACTCATCACTTAAAATACCTCAATTTCTTACACCCATCCGTTTGACACATATAACTCAATTAGAGCAATCACAGCAGATGAGCTATAATGCTATATTGCTATATATTATAGCAATATAGCTCCTCAAACACAAAAATATAGCTCCAGCAGTGGAGTTATATTCTTATATTTTAGCTCCAAATGAACAGTGCACATCTATCTATAGATGTGCACTATTCATCAAAGCTAAAAAAAAAAAATTATTCTATTAACTTTCTCTCTCCTCTCTCATTTAAAAACTATTTTCTCTCATTTTCGTTCTTTCTCTCTCTCTCTCTCTCCGGCTTCTCTTCTTCCTTCTTCCTTCTTTTTTTTTTTTTTTTTTCTCTCCCTCATCGCCAATCTCATCTCACCACTCATCTTATCGCCGATCTCATCTCATCGCCGACCTCATCCATCGCCGATCTTCATCGCCCAGTCCTCCATCTCATCGCCGATCTTCATCGCCCAAACCTCCATCTCATCATCAATCTTCATCACCGTCCCACCTCGCCAATCTTCATCGCCATCCCACCTCTCTAGGTTTCGTTGGTTTTTTTTTTTTCCTGCTTTGGACTGGTGGTGCTGGTGGTGCTAGTGGTTGTGGCTGTGGCTAATGGTAGTCGACCCATCGCCGTCCTCCATCTCGCCGATCTTCATCAGGGATTTCTTTGGGTTTTTTTTTTTTCTGCTGTGAACTGCTGAAGTTTGCTGTGGTGGTGGTGGTGATGGTGATGGTTGTGCTGCGGTGGGGTTGTGTTTTGTTGTAAAAGTTTTATTATTATTGTAATGAGTTTTTTGTATTATTTTAATCAAATAGCTAAAAATATAAATGCATTGCCGTGAGGTGTGAAGAGGTAAAATAGATAATAAAGTGATTTTTGAAGGTGCCAAATAGCTAAAATTTTAGATCCACTGTTATGAATGCTCTAGTTTCAACCAAAAAATCTAAAAATGAGACCCCACACATTGATCCATGTCATAAGACTTTCTTCTTTCCTTTTTTTTTTTTTTTTTTTCCGTACTCTCATCTTTCTCTACGTTCTCCCCTTTGTTTTCCTGTGATTTTCTCTTCATTTTTCCCCTGTTTTTCTCCCAAACCCGAACCCAGCGAAGGAAATCATGGTCTGGATCTGCGGCGCCGATGGTTGTGCTCTATTTTTTTTCTCTGCCTCTCCCTTTTTTTTTTTTTTTTTTTTTTTTTCTGTTGGTTGTGCTCTGTTTTTTCTGTTGTTGTTCATGCCCCTTTCTTTGTCTCTGTTGCTTGCGCATTATCGCTTCTTCTTTTTTCTGCTGATTTTCTGGAGTTTTTGGTTGAATCTTTTTTGGGTCTCACCGGAAACAAAAATTGGTAAATGGAGTTGTGTGGGTCTTGGGCTGAAGGTGCTGATCGGCGTCAATTGGAGCTCTGCTTCAGTTGTTGTGGGTTTGGGAGAAGATAAAAGGGAAGGGAGATGACGAAGTGATGAGCTTGGGTAGTTAGGAAATTTAAGCCAAAATATCCGTTCGGGAGCTTCTTTGGGTCAGTAGGTCTGCTCTGACGTAACTACACACTGTTGTGGGTTCCATTTGGAAAGAAAAATTACGCAAAATGCCACTGAGTTAATAAACTTATAACTTGAAAACAAGCGGATATTTGGCTTCTAGCATAGTAAGGGCGGGCAATATAGTAAGTTAACACACGTTTGAAATGTTTCAGCAAACTGGCATCTCGAGTTTCAAAGACTCGATTTTCACTTGATGACTTGGACAGAATATGGCAAGAAATGCCACATAGATATATCAAAATCGAGTTTGTAAGACTCGATTTTGCATCAAACCGAGTCTCCAAGACTCAATTTTGGAGAAGAACATTTCACGTTCTGGAGCTCTGAAGAACAGAGGAAGATGCATGATCTGGGTCAGCTCTGAAGAACAGAGGAAGATGCATGATCTAGGTTAGAACAGAGGAAAAACAGATGCACGATTGGCACGATCTGCAGTGCCGATGGGTTTTCTGCCGCCGATAGGTTTCTATCGCTGATGAGATGCGCTTCTCTCCGAGGAAGTGGACGATCTGGCTCAGAACAAAAGAAGAACGAACAGAGGAAGAACAGATGCACGATCAACACGATCTGCAGTGCCGATTGGTTTTCTGCCGCCGATGAGATGTGGTTCTCTTCGAGGAAGTGCACGATCTGGGTCTGGTTTTCTGCCGCCGATGAGATGCGCTTCTCCCTGAGGAAGTGCACAATCTGGGTCAGAACAAAGGAAGAACGAACAGAGGAAGAACAGATGCACGATTGGCACGATCTGTAGTGCTGATGGGTTTTCTGCCGCCGATGAGATGCGCTTCCCTCTGGTAGAGTGAGGGTTTGGCGATGGGTTTTCCGCCGCTGATGAGATGCACTTGTCTCAGCTTTGGGGTTTGTATGTTTGGGTGTGAAGGAGAGTTCTCGTGCTCTGGAGTTTCCGGCGCTGATATGATCACAAATCGAGTATTAGAAACTCGATTTCAACGTGGCTCCAAGTGGAAAAAAGGCCCATGTCAGATGTTTGTAGTTCAGGATCTCGAGTATTAGAAACTCAATTTCTACCCGAAACTTGAGTTTTTAAAACTCGAGATGCTACTTTTCCATTTTATTTTGAAACTGGGCAACTAATAAAATTCTTAGCAATTTAATGTTAAATGAAAAAAAAATTCTGAAAACAAGCTTTTGGTGTTTCCGAAATTGGTAACTCAAAACCCAAAAAACTCAGTTTTGTTAACTGAGTGAACAAACAAAATCTCAACCAAACAAACATTATACATGTGGGGCCCACGGTTTTTGGATTATGAGTTAACAAAACTCAGTTTTGTTAACTGAGTTAAAATCCAAACACCACACAGATCTTCCTAAATCGAAACTTACTACTATTGCCATAAGTACAAGTAGACAAATTTCCCAAATTATCCTGCGTCAATTTGATATCAAAGCCATCCTACCACAACTTCTTCACTAAAATCTTCTAACAACCTGAGAAGCCTCATCGAAGGATCAAGAACACTCGGTGACCATCGGTGGTGGCGCTGGTGCAGTCTGATTGACATAGCCCAATAGATATTGACCACGGATGTAAGGGACCTATTGAGCTTCCCAACTAGAAAATTATCTCTGGTAAATTTGATAGTGATGACATGATGGAGCTTCACGATGGGTGAGGTAGAGGAAGAAGTTATTGTAGAAATGGTGGACATGAAGCTATGAGACGCCATTGCAGGTACAAAGAGAAGTGAAAATAATAAGGATAGGAAAAAAAATTTAAAGGAACACACCAACATTGCTCTGTAGAGCCCTGATCCCGTGTAAAGTTAGAGATGCTTGAATTGAAATACTCTCCATTCTCAAATATTCTATAATAGTATATAGTATGTAATATATATGCCTCTCTGCCTCTCTTCTTCAAATTACATGCCTTTAACAAACCATAGACTTCATCAACCGCTACTAGCCTACTACAATATATTTTACAAGCAGTTTTTTTAAAGCAAACTTGTCACACAGTGCTATATAATACACCTTTTCTTAGACTTCGTCGAGTGATTCCACTTATTAGTCCTATCCATCTCTTCCTTCGTACCAATCTTCATCGCTATCTCCTATTAGGCTACTATAATTTTGTTGGTAGTTGTCACTATTGTAATTGAGATACGGATCATATTCTTTCAAAAGGGTCTTGTGAGGCACTCACTTGGCAATCTTTGAATATAAATTTCTGGTGGGTCAATTTTTGTAATTGTAGTCTGGTTATGTAATGTATTATAACCCCAGTTTAAAACACTATTATTATTTTTGTATGTGTTCTAATAAGTATTACTGTTTACTCAAAAAAAAAAAAAAACTTGTAGTTAACTTATAATCATTTTTTGCGACCAAAGTGGTATTTTTGTCTTTTTTTTATTCTCATTTTTTTTCATCATCCCTATCAAATGGACATTTGTGCAAGCAGTGACTCCTTAGCTTAGCAAAGGAAGAGCCATTTGATCATCTATTTTTTTAGAAAAATGCTATGTCCACAATATTTTTATAATAAATTATAAATGACAAGTTGTTAGTAGTTATTATTATTGGGACAAAAAAATAATTTCAATAGTAGATTTAAATTTGAACCAATAACATCTACTCTACTATGATTATTCTTTATTAACATTTGATCATTTGTTTTTACGATAATATTTCAACCCATAACATCTACTCTCTTATGGTTATTCTTTATTATTTCAAACTTTGTCCTATTAGTTCTTAGCGTTAATTTGCAGAATTTAGGTCCAGCCCAAAATCCAGGATCGTACTATTTACAATATTTAATGGGCCTCGGCCCAAAAATTATAGACTGTGAAATTAAATCCCTAATTTCAATTTGGTCTTTCAGCCTCTCATGATTTGCCCAGAAAGAACGGCTAGCCTTAACTATTTCGCTTTTGTCATTGAAGAAAGGTACGCGAAAACCCTAATTCCTCTCTCTCTTTTTCTCTTATCTCAATGTGTTAATTTTGCTTATGAATAATAACTGAAGTGGGTTTGAACTTAGAGCAGTGTTTGGTTACTGAGAAAATGCTAGAAAAAGCTAGTTCCTTCCTATTTTTTCATTCAGTTAATACTTACTTATCAGAAAACCAAAACAAATACAAAGGAAGGATTTTTCTGCAGAAAGCATTGAATGTCAGAAAATTAATATATATATATATATATTTTTTTTTTTTTTTTTGCTTTTGATTTTTGAAGTAGAATTCAGACTAGGGTGCTTGGTTACTGAGACAACCGGAATGTAAGTAAAAGAAATTTGATTTTTTGAAACATTTCTAAGGAAACACACACACTGTTGGACCTGAAAGTTAGGGCTTGAATGGATTTTTATTATATTATTATTATTTTTTTTAATCCTAGATATGACTCCCTAAATATTGTTTGTGTTGCCTAACATTAAGTCTAGAGACAAAAAATTTAACAACTATTGGGTTGGCAAGTTGTTATTGATAGGGAAAAAAATGATGTCAGTAGTTGACCAGATGATAACAAGTAAAAACTTGTCAACAGTCAACACATTTGTTGTGAAAATTGTTGTGTCTCTAGCATTGCTTGTTGCCTAAAAGGAGTTGGAAATTGTTAAAGTTACTACAAAATGTTTACAAACTGATGTGACAATGAATGTGATTAGTGGACTTCAACAATGAATGTTTGAATGATTTTTTTTTTTTTTATTTATTGGTGGACGCATCAATTTGTAAGTCTTGTAGTAAAATTTGTGGTATCCCAGCATCACTTAAAGAAGTTTTAGGTTTTTCATATTAGAGTTTTTAAGTCTAGAGTCCTCTAAAGAATGAAAAAATTTCTGTTTTTATATGAACCTTTATATGTTATTTTCTAATTTGTGTACAGAAACTAGCCTTAGAGTATAATTTAAGGGTTTTGGTTGATTGAGCTTAAGCCATTTTGAAGTGAAGTTGAGAACCAAAGTAGGTCTAATTTTTAGCAATGGAAGAATCTCCAACGCTTGGAAAACGAAAAGAACCTGAAACTGAACAATCTACTGTCACCGAAACCCCTAGTCAAGGATCTACTCCAAAAAGACAAAGAGAACCTGAAGATTCAGAGCTTCTTGTAACTCCAATTCAACAATCTACCTCAACTGGAAAAAGCGAACCTGATGATTTAGAGGTGACCAGAACCCCCAATCAAGAATCCCTTCGAAATCAATCCAATCTGACGCGCACATGCATCCATGAGGTTGCAGTGCCAAATGGGTATACTTCAACCAAGGTTGAATCTGTTCATGGAACCCTCTCTAATCCAATGTATAATGGCAAGATGGCTAAGACATACCCGTTTACGCTTGACCCATTTCAGCGGGTATCTGTGGCATGCTTAGAACGGAATGAGTCGGTTTTGGTGTCAGCACATACTTCAGCAGGTAAAACTGCAGTTGCTGAGTATGCTATTGCAATGGCTTTTAGAGAGAAGCAGAGGGTTCTTTATACTTCGCCATTGAAAGCTTTGAGCAATCAGAAGTACAGAGAGCTTAGTCAGGAGTTTAAAGATGTGGGATTGATGACAGGTGATGTTACTCTGTCACCTAATGCTAGTTGTTTGGTCATGACAACTGAAATTCTGAGGGGAATGCTCTATAGGGGTTCAGAGGTTTTGAAGGAAGTTGCTTGGGTCATCTTTGATGAAATTCATTATATGAAGGATCGTGAAAGAGGGGTTGTTTGGGAAGAGAGCATTATATTTTTGCCCCCAGCTATTAAAATGGTGTTTCTTTCAGCAACAATGTCTAATGCCACTGAGTTTGCTGAGTGGATATGTAATATTCACAAACAGCCATGTCATGTGGTCTACACAGATTTCCGACCAACTCCTCTGCAGCATTATGTTTTTCCTGTGGGTGGGAATGGATTGTATCTTGTGGTTGATGAGAATGAACAGTTCAGGGAGGACAATTTTCTGAAGTTGCAAGATACTTTCTCAAAGCAGAAGCTAGGTGATATTAACAAGAGTGTTAATGGAAGAGCAAGTGGGAGAATTGCAAAAGGTGGGAATGCTTCTGGTGGTTCTGACATATCCAAAATTGTGAAGGTGAGATTTCCAATTTTACGTGCTATATTTGATTGCAATGTTATTAGCAGCTTGAATTATTGTTTAATTTATGCTGATGGTTCTTCTCTTCTCTCCCTTTTATTTTTATTTAAAAAAAAATTAATAATTTAATCCTGTCTGACCCAGGTGGTCTAAAATCTTGGTACTTTGATCCATTTTTTTGTTACTGTTTTTTCTTTTTTTTTCTTGATTGCACCAATTGGCATTATATTTTTATCAATTACGTAACAATTCAAGATTAATTAAGACTTTCAGATTTTTTTTAAGCCATGCATTGAATTAAAAAGGCTGGACCTTGGGATGATGGCTAGTGCCTTCCACGCATATGATGTGTCAACATATTTGCTTTCTGTGGTGATATTATGAGGATATGGGAGAAGTCAATAATTAGAAGCTTGAATAAATTTTCTTTGTTTTGCTACATTGTACCCTTAGAAATGTGATTGCCCTTGCAGCAGTTTAGGAGTTAATTAGGTTCTCATAGCTAGATTTCAGCCTCTTCTCATGGTTTGATTTTAGATGGAGATTGTGTTGCTTGATATTTATCAACAAAAGTTTGTTTTATGATGGAGACTTATACTTAGTGGACTAGAATTTTTTATGTTAGGCAGGCAGATCTCCACACTGACTTTATATTGTTAGTTATTAAAATATTAGGTTTCTTTGCTGCTTTTGTATAGCATAAAATCTTGCACAGCATACTTATTGCTTGAGTTGGTGTTTTTATATTTTCAGATGATCATGGAACGAAAATTCCAACCAGTAATCATCTTCAGCTTCAGTAGAAGAGAATGTGAACAACATGCAATGTCCATGTCCAAGCTTGATTTTAATAGCCAAGAGGAGAAGGATACCGTGGAAGAGGTTTTTCGAAATGCCATACAATGCTTGAATGAGGAGGACAGAAATTTACCTGCCATTGAATTAATGTTGCCACTACTTAAGCGAGGTATTGCCGTTCATCATTCTGGCCTTCTTCCTGTTATCAAGGAATTGGTTGAGATTCTTTTTCAGGAAGGCCTTGTAAAGGCCCTTTTTGCCACAGAAACAGTAAGATTATCTCTACACCCCCCCCCCTCCCAAAAAAAAAACCTTTCTTTGTATCAAAATTCTGCTTTTATTGTTGCCTTAGTCTCTGGATAAAATGATGATTGATAAGATTTACAATAACTTATCATTGTGACAGTTTGCCATGGGTTTAAACATGCCCGCAAAAACTGTTGTTTTCACAGCTGTCAAAAAGTGGGATGGTGATAGTCATCGTTTAATTGGATCTGGTGAATATATACAGGTGACCAAAGATTTCATTGCTTTTTTATTTTTTATCATCCAGCAAGACACTTTGTACATGCACTCGTATAAAATTTTTTAGTGATATTTTAGATGAGTGGACGGGCTGGGCGTCGTGGCAAAGATGAGCGTGGTATCTGTATTATTATGATTGATGAGCAGGTGATTCTATGGCTAGTTTTCTCTCTCTGTATTACATGATTTTCTATTCGTGTATTCTCATGATCATAGAGACTTTCTGTAACTTTTCTTTCATCAAACCCTTAGAAAACCTTTTCAACATGATGTTTTTATTTGATGTTGACCTTGTGGGATATTTTTCCTTTATTTCAACATTAATTTGTATTTCAAAGAAGCATTGGTATTTCAACCTCAATATTGTAAAAGAAATATTGGTCTTTCATGTCAAGCCTCAATAATGATTATATAGCTTCCAGTTAGCTTGTCATAAGGAGCATGGACACTTCAGAACCCCCAAGTGTCTATGTTGGACATGCTGGGGGCACTCTTGCAAGCATTTGCTCATTGGGTTGGGAGAATAAAATGTTTTTTTATTTAAAAATAATCCTTTGATTTTAGATCCTTTTGTTGAAGGTTGTTCGAGCTTTTCCTGGGAGTATGGCATGGGTTACTAAGTTGTTATTTATTTTGATAACTTAAAATTAACATGAAATATGCCTACAAATAAATAAAATATAACTAAAGATATATATTAATTAATTAATTAATTGTCATATTCCCACCATATCATGTCCTAATTTTTCAAGAATTGCTATATTGCCATGTCCCGTGTCGTGTTGTACCTGTGTCCATGGTCATTAGATCTCTAGTTGGATTTTCAAAACCAAGTGTGGATTATTTATTTATCTTTAACAGATGGAGATGAATGCTCTCAAGGACATGGTTTTGGGTAAACCTGCTCCATTAGTTAGTACTTTCAGGCTGAGCTACTACTCAATTTTGAACTTAATGAGTCGTGCCGAAGGCCAGTTTACTGCTGAACATGTAATAAAGAATTCATTCCATCAATTTCAGTATGAAAAGGTTTTTTCTGAACCCTTCCTTTAATCCTTTTATTTTAATCTTTACTTGGTGTATGATGATTGGTCACTCACCAGTTTTTCCTTCTGCATAGGCCTTACCTGATATAGGAAACAAGGTTTCCAAGCTGGAGCAGGAAGCTACCATGCTTGATGCTTCCGGAGAGGTAACATTTTTCATTTGGTCCTTGGACAGTCCACAAAATCATTTTTTAATTTTTGTTGTGTTTATTCATATCTTTTTTGTTTTTTCTGTAGGCTGAAGTTGCTGATTATCATAAGCTAAAACTGGATATAGCGCAACTTGAGAAGAAGTTGATGGGAGAAATAACTAGGCCTGAAAGGGTCCTCTACAATCTTCGTCCTGGTCGACTGGTATGTGATAATATAGAATATTGTTGTCCTCTTTCCTCTTTTCTGATTTTTAATTTTTAATTTTTTTTATTTGAGTTTTTTAGTTTAGGGCATATGCTTGGCTTCATGTTTTCTTTATGTAGCTTTGCTTGTAATCTTCTTCTTTCATTTAATTCTTACTGTTTTTCAGTATATGCTAGTTTAGGGCATATGCTTGGCTTCATGTTACTATGGTGCATGGTACATTTATGCTTCTTGTTTCACTTGGAAGCACTTCTTTGATTGTAGGTCAAGATAAGGGAAGGTGGAACAGATTGGGGTTGGGGAGTTGTGGTCAATGTTGTTAAAAGGCCATCCACAGGGGTAGGTTCATTGCCTTCACGTGGGGGTGGTTATATAGTTGATACTTTACTTCATTGCTCTCCTGGTTCAAGTGAGAATAGTTCACGGCCAAAACCATGCCCGCCCCGCCCTGGAGAAAAGGGTGAAATGCATGTGGTGAGTTGAGACATCTTATAGCAGTCTTATTATTACTACTACTACAATTTTTAGTTGTGGTTCAGAAAACTATTCATGCTAAGTATGTGAAATTATTGGAGTTTAATTTTTTAATTTCTATCTACTTTAGGTCCCTGTTCAGTTGCCCCTAATTTCTGCTCTAAGCAAACTGATGATATCTATACCTTCTGATCTCCGGCCACTGGAAGCCAGGCAAAGTATATTGCTTGCTTTACAGGAGCTGAGCACTCGCTTTCCGCAAGGCCTTCCAAAGCTTAATCCTGTAAAGGTAACTACTTTAGCTGCATTCTGATAATATGATGTGCCTGTTGTTGTCACTAATTTGTTGCTGTTTTGCCTCTTCTTCTTCCCCCACCTCCCCCCAAAAAGAAAAACACCTAAAAGCCAAAAGTAAAAATAAGACATGTTTTGGTACATACAGGCATGGGAATCAGGGATGTCATGTATTCATTCATGACCATGGTTCCAGTAAAGGTAGCTATTAGCTGTATTCAGATATTATGATGTGCTTGTTGCCACTGACTGTTTTTTCTTCTTCCTCTTGTTCTCTTTCTCCTCTCCACTCCCCGCCCCCCTCCCAAAATCCCTCTCTCCCCAAAAAATAAACATAAATAAGGCTAAAAAATAAGACATCTTTTGGTACATGCAGGCATGGGAATCAGGGATTTCATGTATCCCTTCATGACCATGGTTCCTACATGACCTGTCCTTGAGGTGGTATGACTACTTACCAATGGGTATTTGGAAGGCTTTATTTTCGTTGTGTGATAAAATGTTGGATATTGGATAAAATTAGACTGGTGTTTTTTTTAACTCTAATATTGAAATGCAGGATATGGGCATTGAAGATTCAGAAATTGTTGAGTTGGTGAACCAAATCGAGGAACTTGAACGGAAGTTATATGCTCATCCACTTCACAAGGTTTATCCTAGTTTTAGAATGAACACTGCTATTCTATCGTTTTGTGAAGTTTTTGAAGATAGTGTGTTGCTCACATTGTTCTTTGCTATAATGAGTTTTCATAACCATTTTATTTTGTAAAACCAGTCTCAAGACGTGCATCAGATGAGATCTTTTCAGAGGAAAGCTGAGGTGAACCATGAAATTCAACAACTTAAGTCAAAAATGCGTGATTCCCAGGTTTGCCTTGTTGGCTGCTCCTTTCTTAACTGGATATGACTACTATTTTAATCATTTAGCTTGGGCCATGAACTCAATACCGGATGAGGGTCGTACTAAATTGCAAATCTTGTTCCCCCCTACCCCCACTCCTGCTTTCTCTTTCTGCCTTCATGAAAAGAAATTATTTCACTGGTTTTAACTGTTACAATCAGCATAGATCCTTTGGAATGAACTTGCAGAGTCTGGTTGTGGTATCTTGTTTATTTCACTCTTTTCCTTAATGTGGAGAATATGCTCATGTTACAAAAGCGTAAGGAAGACCATGCAGACTTCCATATTAATAGTCAGATTCTAATGTTAAATGATGTTATCTAACATGCCGCCTTCGGTAATCTTCTCTTTTTCATATGTTCTGTTGTTTAATTTTGAATTCTCATCAATTTTTGCAGCTTAAAAAATTCCGTGATGAACTTAAAAACCGGTCACGGGTCTTGAAAAAGCTTGGTCATATTGATGCTGATGGTGTTGTCCAGTTGAAGGGTCGGGCAGCCTGCTTGATAGACACAGGCGATGAGCTCCTTGTCACTGAACTGATGTTTAATGGTGACTTCACATGAACTGTTTCTTTTGCAGTCTTCAAAATCTTATAATTATTTCTCATATCCCCTCTTCCTGAACTATCTAATTATCAAAAAATAATCTTATATTTCATGCACAATATTAGGCTGGTTAGGTTGGAATTGGCTGGCCAAATTTAATTAGGAACATGTCATAGGATCGGGGCTATTTGGCCACATTAGGGCTTATAAGAAGGCTGACCCCAATCTGTGGGAATTTTTCTGAAGAATTAAGAAATATATGTTCTTTTATATGCAACAACTACTTATGTACAAACATTATATATTTACAAGGTGGACTTCACAAATCTGTTTGTGAAGAATTATGATGTCCCACATGAGGCAAGTGAGCAGGATCTAGATAATGCAGGAGGCACAAAGAGATCTTTATTTTAATTTAGTATTATTTATTTTTAGAGTCAATTGTTATTTTTTATTGGACACATTTTTTTATTTTAGGTCCTGGTAGTTTATTACTTTATTAGGTTATTAGTATTTTATTTCCTAGAAGGTTAATTTTGTAATTCAATAATAATTAGGGTTTCCAATGCGAGTTAGAATTAGGCTTAAGTACTCCTATGTACATAAATTTTGTACTCCTATGAAGGGGATTATTCTATTGATTAAACTTACTATTGAAATTGTCTCCATAGTCTAATGCTGACTTTAACCAACCCTAGGTGTTAACCACCAGATTCTCAAGCTTTATTTTTTCTTTTATTTTATTTTGTTGTAAAATTGATCTGATTTGTCTTGCAGCAATGCTTCAAACAAACCGAAATTTTCTCTGTTACCAAATTTGATGTTGAACGAACTGGAACAATTCAACAACAATATTAAAGAATAGGAAAATAAAGATAGAAAACCTAGGAGTCAACACCAAACAAAGTAAAACGACTAGAGAAGTCAACACCTAGGGTTAGTTGGAGTCTGCACCAGATCATGGAGATAATTTCAATTGATATTTTATTCATCAGAATAATCCCCCTTCATAAGTGTACAATACTTTGCTTATATAGGAGTACTAAAGCCTAATTCTAACTAACATAGGAAATTCTGACCATTATTGAAGTACAAAAATAACCATGCTTCTAGGAAATAAAATAGTATTAACCTTATAAAGTAATAAACTATGAGGATTAATTTAATTACCTACAAAAAAAAAGTAATACTATGAGGACCTAAATAAAGATACAATTGCTAGCAATCTTCAATAGTTCATACACCTACTTAATCCACAATTGCCACTGCTTCCCTCTATTGATTATCTAATTATTTAGCATGAATATGAATGTGAATTCTGATTGGATCTTTTTGATCAGGTACATTCAATGATCTTGATCATCACCAAATTGCTGCTCTTTCAAGTTGTTTTATTCCAGGAGATAAATCAAGTGAACAGATACAATTGCGAACGGAGCTTGGGAGACCATTACAACAACTCCAAGAAAGTGCAAGAAGAATAGCAGAGGTGTTTTATCATTTAGCATTGTAGCTTGATTTCTGGTTCATGTATGCAATTTGCTGAATGAACAGTTATAAATGTATTTCTATGTTGCAGATTCAACATGAATGCAAATTGGATGTAAATGTGGATGAGTATGTGGAATCCACTGTAAGGCCATACTTGATGGATGTGATTTATTGTTGGTCAAAGGTTAGTCTATTACTGCTGCATCAATCATTTTTGATAAGTAATAAGCTTTATTGATAGAAAAAAAAAATACGAAAAAAGCCAAAGCACACAGCGCGTGTACTAATGTATCAATCATACCTTTTGACACAGGATGTCAATGGAAGATTATGTTTTAGGAAATTAGTGTTAGGGTTTGTAGCCGATTTGGGAATTAAGGGCTCACAATTTCAGCTGTACTATGAAAAACATTAAACAACTAGCATTTCACAAGTAGGTTCCTAGGAATTACTCCTTCCTAGTGAAAGAAAGAATCACACCTTCCAAGGCCTGGGAGAAACTCAAACCCAGCCATCAAAATTTAGATTATGCTAATGATAAAAATTAGAGGTGTCAATTCGGGTTAGCGTGTCGGGTTCGTGTCGTGTCGAGGTAGGGGTATTTGACTAAATGGCTCAACCCTAACCCGACCCATTTAATAATCGTGTCAAGATCCTTCAACCCTAACTCGACCTGTTAATAAGGCGGGTTGACCTGACCCAACCCATTTGACACGGTTAATAAACGAGTCGTGTTGGGTTGACACGAATGTAACACAACCCATTTCAACCTACATAATATTAAATATAACATCCATCTAAAAATAATTTTTTTTTACATCCCAAAAAGTAGTGCATACACTTCATGTCTTCAACCCACATTCAAAATAATATAGTTCAACAAAAATATAACATTTATCTAGAAATAAGTTCTTTACACTCCAAAAAAATTGTAACACTTTAACCCAAATTCAAAATAACATAGTTTAACAAAAATAAAATAACATAGTTCAACAAAAATATGATATCCTTGGAACTCGCCAAATGTTAAATATCAATATTAAAAGAATTTGAGCAAACAATATTCTAATCCTGACTATGATCACGATTATCATCCATAGATTCTTTGTTGATGTCCAAATTCATAACATCTTCCACAAGCTCATCCAATTTCATTTGTGCAAGTTTTATGCCAAAAAAATAAAAATAAATAAGTATTAGTAGTGTTACAAAATATGATCATGCCTCAACAGTTTTATAAGAACTAAATAATAATAATAATAATGTAAGAGTAATAATAACTAATGAAACAAATAAGAATCTATGGATGTTATGTTATGCGAGTTAAACGGGTTGTGTTAAGTGGGTCATTTCGGGTTTGACACAAATAAATTGGCGTGTCAAATGTGTCTATTGCGAGTTACGCGGGTTGACCCGCTTATGACCTGTTTCTTATCGTGTCGCTTCGGGTCGACCCGCTTATGACCCAAACCCATTAAGGCCCAACCCTAACCCGAAAAAATCCGTGTCGGGTTCGTGTCGTGTTCGCGGGTTGGGTCGAACATTGACACCCCTAATAAAAATGTCCCAATACAAAGCTTATATAAGCTTCTCAAAAAACATTGCAACAATTAACCTTGACCCTTGACATAAACTAATCTAAAGCACACATTATTATAAGATAAAACATATATAGACTACAAAACTCCTGTGAGTTGGACCCATGAATATTCAGGAAACAAAAAAGTTGGACCCACGAATTATGAAAATTCTAAACTTCAGCACCGCTGTGAACAGAGTTTTCATATTTTTGGTCAACAACTTGATTGCAGTATGTTGTATTGCATCCTTCCTGCTAGTGACGTCACTTGGTGCCAACTCCAGGGTTATCTTTTCCTTATTTTTCTGTTCAATCTTATTGTTGCATCGTTTTAGTTTTGTACTGCATCAAACCCCTCCATTCTTTTTCTCTCCACACTCACTTCTATCGTTTGTTAAGTAATGAGCCATTCTGCTTATAATTCTGCTTGTACTCATTCTTTCAGGGAGCAAATTTTGAAGAGGTTATACAAATGACTGATATTTTTGAGGGTAGTATTATTAGAAGTGCTAGAAGGCTTGATGAGTTTTTGAATCAGGTAAATTGATCAAATTTCTGGATATCTCATTCTATTATATTGTGAATTGTGGCAGTATAAATAGGAAGTGCTAGTTGCCAAGGGCCTTGTAGCTGAATTGGAACCTCCCCATGCACTAAGTGTTTTGGGGTTAAGGAAGAAAAGGGTTCGAGTTATGGGATTAGCAGCATATTGTAATTAGGAAGTGGTGGTTGCTTTGATTCTCTTCTCATATGATCTTCAATTTTCAGTAGAGCTTGGGTATTGCATCAACCAGTATGGTGTTATTTGATTTTCAGTTTTGAGTTTAGTCTTTCATCAATCAGTAATATTGCATTTTAGTACCACAGATATTGATATATTCAAGTCAGATAGAAAAATATGAGAGATGTTAGATTGCATTTCCTTTCAATGCAAATAAGGATGGAAGGTGAATTCATGGGTTCAATCTTGTGCAGGTGTGTGGGTTCTGTTTACTTAGAGAGAAAGGAGGGGGAGTTTTCACGTGGGGTCCCGCGTGGGGGGTGGTGGGGGGTGTTGTCTAGGGGTGTGCACGGTTCGATAGGCTTGGTTTTTTCTCAAAATTGTTACCGAACCAATAGGGATCGGTTTTCTCATAATTAAAACTGATTCATACCGATTAGGGTCGGTTTTCCGACCTATAGTGGTGCGGTTTGGTCGGCTTGGTTTAATCAGTTTGGTCGGTTTGAAACATTGAAAATTCTATATATTTTTTTTTTTTATAAAAGCATCCTTTCAATCTTTTTAGTATTCAATGGGACTAAAGTAACAATATAACACTAAAATAACAATGTAACACTACAATGTCCAAACAAGTGCTGAAAATTTGATTAAAAAAAAAACATTTTACTCAAAAAAAATGATAAATATTACTAAGTTTATAGTTTATAATTTATAGCTTCTTTTTTTACTAGTTTATAGCTTCTATTGTTAAAATATTGTAAATGTAGCATTAATAATAATTCATCTTCTTTTTGTAAGTATAAATAAATATTAATATATATTATACATCATTATACCTACACAGTAGTGGGAAGATAGAGTAAGTCTGATACTTAGATTTTTCTTTCAAACTTTTATTTTGTCCTTTCCAAAGCTAGACACGTGTGGGGTCATAAAAGTTGAAACGTTAGAAAAGACAAACTTTAAAAGAGTAGTAATCTCTCTAGAAGTCCATAGAAACTAGAAATTACAAAGAGAAATAAAAGACCAGAAATTACAACAAAAATAAAAGACCAAACCCACTACAGAACGAAGAAGAGCCAGTGCAAAACAAAGAAGAGAAGAAGAAGAGGAAGAAGAAGAAGAAGAACGGTGGCATGCAACATTAGAGACCATTGATGGGTTTGTAGTTTTTTTTTTTTTTTTTTTTTTTTTTTTTTTTTTTTGCTTTTTTAAAGACAAAATCTCGGTAAAACGATCCAAAGTTCCAAACATCTGCAACAGGGGTCGGTTCAGTTCGGCGAGGCTTCGGTTCCAGATTTGCTGCTCCGATTACTGCACCGCACCGGAGTCAGAATTCTCTTCACGTTCCGTTCGCCGGCATCGGCTCTGTCGGTCAGTTGTAGTGGCGGTGCAAGAAGGTCGGCACCGGTCGGTCTTGTCGGCTTCAGTACTGGTTTGCACAGCCCTAGGTGTCATATGTCTACTACATATGTAACAACTTGATTCAGACCTAGGACATTTATCAACATCCCTTATCAGGCCAAAGATTTTTCTTTATGTTGGTTCTATTGCTTTAAATTGTACATTTACACAAACCTGAGAATTTAGGACTCAACGTTTACCTGAATTATGAACTGGACAATTGAAATCAAGTACTTATTTAAATAGCAAAACTCTTGAAGAATGAATTTTAGAAATAAGTGGATTAAAGACAAAAGGAATGGTATTATAAATCTTTTACTTAAAAAAAGAAGACGAAAGGAATGGAAATCCTATCATTTTATTTATTTTGATGAACCCCTTTTTTTGTGGAAAGGGGTTGGGGGGGAGGGGAATTTCAGATATAATTGATTGGAGTAATTAGTGATTGTAATTTTAAAGATTAGGTTGTAAGTGATACGGTACCTATTGAAATATTAATGAGTAAGTTTGGTCGTCATCACAATGGTGTTATTTGGATGTCTATTTCTCATTGCTTGATGTGGTGCATTTGGCAGATATGGTGCATTTGGCAGGAGAGAAACAACCGGTGCTTTAAGGATTCAGAAAGGACAATAGCTGATCTTTTTTTTTTTTTCTTTTTTGATAAGTAATAAATATTTATTGATATAAAAAAAAAGACATCCAAGTACGCATAGAGTATACAAAAATTACATAAATCAAGTAAATCCAAAATAGAAGAAAAGGGTTGGTTTCTCCACGCTGACAACCAGTTCAATAAGGTTCTAGAAAAGAATGACTTGAGATTAGGCATAGAACGCTCACTATCTTCAAAGCATCTACTATTTCTTTCCTTCTAAAGACACCACATCAAACAATGAGGGACAACGATCCATATATATCCATTACGATGGCGACCAAATCGACCTTGCCAACAAGCAAGAAGCTTAACAACAGACTTTGGCATAACCCAACATACTCCAAATAAACCAAAAACCATAAGGACAATAGCTGATCTTAAATTTTTCTTCTTTAGAATGCTGACTGATTGGATGTCCATTGTTGGAAGCCATTCCATTGAATTTGGCAATATGGTACTAGATGTTTGTTGTGAGACACTAGTTTTGCAGTGGTAAAGCTTGTTATGACCATGAGAATGGTGCTAATGGCAGTGAATGCAAGTGAATTTTGGTGATGGTGTGGTGGTGCTGCAATGGGGATACCATAACTGTGTAACATACAAAAACTAGGGTGATAAGTGAGAGGAAAAATTAGAAAATTTTGATAGATTATAGTAACAAGAAGGATATACATGTATGGATAGCTTTTCGCTTCTTACATTAATTGGGAGTAGCTGGTGTTGGACACTCCATGTCATTGTCTAGTGACCTCCATGGCTGTGTGTTCATGGATCATGTTTGTTTGGGTTATTGTGATATTCTAAATGGCTAGTTGGTGGCTCTCTTGAAAACCATAAAAATGGATGAGCCGTAGTGGCTTGTTTCAACAGGTGCTTCCATTCAAATCTCACAAAACATGCAAATGTTACTTTCCTTGGGGACAGTTCTCTGTTGAACAAGCAATATGTGTGAGTGTGTGCGCGCGTGTGTGTACGCTATTTTCCCAAGCAGTTCTTTTGTTTGAATCTATATACGATGGAGCTGGAATGTTAATTCTTGATAGATGAAAATTTGCCACTAAGAACTCTTTTCTTTTTCCCCCTGAATATCCAATTCCCTCTTTTTTTCTTTTATTTTTTTCCAGTTGCGTACTGCTGCTCAAGCTGTTGGTGAAGCTAATTTAGAGAACAAGTTTGCAGCAGCTAGCGAAAGCCTTCGCCGAGGTATAATGTTTGCAAATTCCCTGTATTTGTAAATCATCATCCTGCAGATCTGGGAATGAAGATGTATCTCCCATAGCAAATGCCAGATCACATTTGAGGTATCCTTCTTGTGCCTTGAGGTGAGTTAAGTATTTTACTCTTTCTTTTTTGTTCTTTTTGCATTAAGTTCCTTGTAAAACTTTCTTTTATATATTTTATTTTTAGGTTTTTCAATCAAATTGATAACCACATTGTATACATGCAGTCTAGGGAATTGATTTCTGTAAAAGATAGTTGAGAAGTTAATGCAGAATCTCTTAAATGATATTGTCATTATTATTTTTTTCTTTTTATTTTTTTTTTCCCATGTTCATTAACAAATTTACACCTTTAAAACTCCACGCCACACTGGGCAGGCCCAGTTAATTGTCAATTTAGCCAAGTTTTTTTATTTATTTATTTTAAACTCAGTTAGCCAATAAGAGGAGAAAGAGTGTAACCAAAAAAGAAAAAACTTACTTTTTTGTACATTTTGTTTTTCCCTCAGCAGTAAATTGCCACAATATGAAGCACTTTCTTTTTATTTGCTTCTGACGTACTATTTAAAAAAAAAAAAAAATTGTCAACACGTAAAAATAATAATACTAATGGATTTTTCATATTGGTTTTAATCAATACTGCCTTTCCATGGGAGTCTCTTTTGAAGATATTAGAGACTGGGGGAAATTTAAAGTAGGGCTAAGAAGATTGCTGGCTGATCGATGAAGTGGGGTTCTTGATATGGTTCAGAGATCTTCGGGATAGATCACTCTTAAGATAATTGCTACCTGAGTTTCAAACCATTGACTGAACCCCATCACTGAAAAGAAATTATTACCTTTTTGCTTCGTGATAAATATTATGGGAGATTGATATAGTTTAGTTAGGCCATGGATTCCAAGTCATGACTCTTGAGCCCCCTGCGTTTTCTTCTTGCACGGTTTTTTTTTTTTTTTTTTTTTTTTTAGCCGTAGTTGTAGGATCGTTGTTATACATAAAATTGATTGTTAATTTTTCATTATTATATGTTGTATAGATTTTAGTGGGTGTTTGGATCTAACTTATTCACGGCTGCGTTTTCTCTTTGCACGTTTTTTTTTTTTTTTTTTTTTTAGCCGTAGTTGTTGACTTTTCTCTTGTGAACAGATGCACTGTTCAGATGCACTGTTCACGAGACCCACAAAAATATTACTTTTCAGTAACTTTTTCATTAAAAATGGGTCTCACAGGACTATTTACACATTTAAAAATTATTTTGTTACAGTATTTTTAGTTTTCAGCAAAAATAAGTTGTATTAAACAGACCAATGTATAATAACAAATTATAAATAATTTTTAATAATACAAGGTATGTGAATCTAATTTTTAAGTAAGTTCATGAAGAGAAATTATTTTATCTATTAACTATATTTAGTTCGATTTTGGTTCCTTAAATATATATAGTTTGTTCGATCAAAAATGGGGTTTTTCAGCATCCTGTTAGTAATGTAAATTAAAAATATATGGACGGATGAAATTATTCTATTTTTAAAATTTTAAGGACTAAATCGAACTTACAATAAATCTCAAGGATGGAAAGTATAATATACCCATTCATTTTATTTATTACTATCCTTTGATAAAGTGGCCAGAAATCTCCCTCCTGGTTGAAAGAGGGAGGAATGGCCAGAATTATCCCACAAACTATAATCGGATTTGGATCCCCTCGATTCCTCTCCTCTCCCTTTTCACTCACCTTGTTCCTGCCTAAAATCAATGTAGCCCATCTATGCAGAGAAGGAAAACAAAACAAAATATAATCCTCAATGGAGCACATCGCAATTCTAAATTATGTGGAAGTAAAAGTAGTCGTAATCTCAATCAATTAACTGAAAGATGTTTTGTATATAACGTATAACCCTTAACTGCTTTCATGTATCAACTTAGTACAGGCCCTTATTTGAACTGTTGTATCTGTTTTATCACCAATCTTTTGAGGGACTAAAAATGAACAATAATACTACAGTGGAAGAAAAATAAAATACAAACAATTAATGGAAATAGCACTGCCCTTTTGATTCTTGGCCATTCACTTTGACAATCTTCTAGCCAAATCATGCCATAATCGGCTCGAAGGCAACTGTAGAATGGTTTGCAATGTGCAAGCTGAATTGCCCCCCTTTCTCACTCACATCAATCTTCTCCACTCCAAGAGGAGCCCTCATCTCAAAGTTACACACTAATTTGGAAATGATAAGGCCTAATATTGGCAGTGCAAGAATGATACCGGGACAGCTCCTCCTACCCATACCAAATGGTAAGAAGCGAAAATCGACTTTACCACCAGCCACAGCATCTGTGCCACATTCTTCTTCCAAGAACCGCTCTGGCCGGAATTCCTCAGGGTTCTTCCACCATTCAGGGTTGTTTGATAGCCACCATGCATTTACTACTACCTTTGACTCTTTAGGAATGGTGTAACCCCCAAGCTTTGCTTCTTCAAGGTTCATATGGGGTACCAACAAAGGTATTGGGCTGTGCAACCTCAATGTCTCTTTTACAGTGGCTTGCAAATATGGCAGCTCATGGAGGTTTGATTCCGTGACTGGTTGGCCCTTTAGGACGGCTGAGATTTCTTCGCGAATCTTGCGTTGGACATGAGGATGGTTGACCAACTCAGCTATAGCCCATTCCATGGACCATAACGTTGTCTCAATTGCTGCAACATTGATGTTCTCGACTATGTATAGCACATTTTCTGCATTGATTTCTCCTTTCTTTTGAGCATCTATTATGTGATCGATCGCACAGCTTATTTTATGCTTCTCTCCATTGGCAGCCATTATTTTCCTATACACATAAAAGTAAAAGATAATTCTTTAGCTACTATGTAATATGTAATAAAGTTTAATTTGCTACAACTTTGAAACAGAGAGAGTTAAATTCACGGTTAAGATTTTATATTCCAAGTGTAAAAGTGTATAACATGTCATGTCATTTAAAATTTTAATTGAGGTGACACTAAATCTAACTTTAAATTTGTAATATTTACCAAAAATAAATAATTAAATAGATTGTGCAATCTATACAACAATTTAACAAACTTATGAGCAATGAACTAGCAATTTAAAATCGTTTATAGTTTTAAGGGTAACCCCATCATGGAATTCTTAATTATTAAAATTTAATCCGTTCATTTTGAAATGAATATATTAGATTTTGCCACATCATTAATAATTTGAATAAATATCAAAATTGTGATAGTCAAGGCTTCTTAAATATTGATGATGTCCTAAAATCTAATCCACTCGTTTCAAAATGAAAGAATATAATTTTAGAAACTTCAAAGTGAAATTGCTTTAATACTCTATAGAATATCTTAATCTATGAACAGTAATCAAACTGTTGAAATTACAATTGACAGTTCTTAGAATAAGTCAAACGAGGAAAATATAATATATAAGGGAGATAGTAATTACCTTCTTTTCTCGACAAAATAGTTGTTGAAAAATGCGAGCCGCCTACTTTGCAAATCTCTGCACCTGTTCAAGTACCCATTTAAAAATGGTCTAAGCAAAGGAATAAAATCCCCATAATTATACTCAAAACTCTGAGCCAACCGACTCCTTTCAGAATTAAACTTTGTTGCCTCAATGAACAAGGGGTCCTCTTGTGACTCAAACTTGGCATCAAACATCATCCTGTACATAACATTGTAAAGCATCAATTGCAATCTCTTCCTAATAACTATTCCCTTGGTTCTCACTTCCTCATTTTTGTTCAAGTCATGTACAACCAAGTCCATCTCTTCCTCCCACATATCACTATGTTGGTGCACAACTTTGTTGGTGAAAAATGGTAGCGTCATGATGCGTCTCATTTTGCGCCAATGGTCACCATAGACTGTGAAAACCATGTCTTGTCCATTGCCTGTGAATATATCAAAGACAACATTACGTGGGCGTGAACCAAATTCAACACCTTGTGTGTGGAGGACTTGGTTGGCAAGCTCAGGGTTGGACACAACAGCTAAGTTTTTGGACCCAAGTTTGAGGAGGAATATGGGGCCATAGGTTTGAGCCATGGAGGCTAAAAGGCGGTGGTTTAGGTCGTTGCCAACTTGGAGCCAGTTTCCAAAGATTGGGATAGAGAGAGGACCTGGAGGGAGGGTGGTAGAGTGGTTAGAAATAGAGTGGAAATAGTAGTAAACAATGAGAGGAACTAAGAGAAGGATTGGTGTGAAAAAAGGTGTGGAGAGGTGGGATAATAAGAACTTGTTAAATGGAATGAGAATTAGTATTGTGGTAACAAGGGTGTAAAAGATGGATTTTGAAACTAGATGACCCATGTTGTGTGTGTATGAGAGAGAGAGAGAGGGTTAAGTTAAGGCTGTTAAGCTGTGGGTTTGGAAGGAGGGGAAATGGGTTTATATATGAGTAGAAATGGGGGTAGGAGGGTTGGTGACCAATGGTTTTAAGGGAATCCATGGGCTCTGTTAAAACAAGGTAGGAGAATGACTCATAATAGATATAAGGTCAAAACTTTAGTTGGTTGGTAAAATGCTTCTGACATAAGCATTTTCTCATCTCTCTTTCAATTAAATCAAATTGGCTGATTCTCAAAAAAAAAAAAAAAAAAAATCAAATTGGCTTGCTCAATTTGCCTTTCATTATTTTCCTTACATAACCTCTTCCCATTGTGAATTCCCACTGTGAGTTTTGAATAGTGGTGATATTGAGATGGGAATACAAAGTCGACTTTATCCATTAAGTGAAGGGTTTTTTTTTTTTTTCTTAATATATATTTTTTCAATTTAATAATTGGATGAGGTGGAATGATAAAGAATAAGATTCTGTGAATCAAACAACTCGAAACAGTATGTCAAAAAATTTTGAATCTTTTGTTTTAATTTCTAATTATACTATAATTTAACAGAGGCTAAAACTATAATTAAATATTTGCATTTTTCAAACGAAAATTTCACCGAGAAAAAGAGTATTACCCAAAAGCAAAATGGGGTTTTGTAGTTTCAACAGTCATGAATCATAGCAGGGGGCTCATCACATCATGGTTCATCTCACTACTATTGTTTTTATGATTGTTATCACCTTACAATTGTAATTGATTTATGTGGTGGGAGTATTTTGAGAATACAGATTCAAGTTATGCTATTTTCCAGGTTATTCGGAGGCTTATAATCTTTGTGAGCACATCAAATAGGTGTCAATAACCTTTATAGCATTTGCCTAAAAGAAACTAATATACCTATGGCATCTAGAATTCCAAGAATGTGCTTAAAAAAATATCTATGCTCTCATTTTTTTAATTAGGAGTTTAAAAAATGTGAGATCTCGAATTTTTTTTTTTATTCCAATATTTTCATTCTTCTCAAAATATCCTTAAGTTTATTAATACAATGTTAAACGTATTACCAATCACTTTTAGGTGTCTTCCTAATTCCTACAAAAATAATATGAGCAATGAATTAGGTTAGTTCTCCTAAAATAATAGTCTAACATTTCGTATGTCACATACAAGGCCAAAATAATTATTTCATTTAAAATAAATAAATAAACTGGGAATATAGTAATTTTCACTTTAAAAAATTAGAACTTTCTCAAGTCGTGGGAATGTGGATACCTTCTTTTTAAAGAAGAATTTTTTTTTTTTTTTTTTTTTTTTTTTTGAGAATCAAGACTTGAATTTCATTAAACTAAATCAACCATAGTAAGTTAACAACACAGAATAGAGGTGTGGAGGAACATACTCCATCCACACCTATAAACCTGCGACATGTAGTGCATATTTTGCAAAGTTATGAGCAACAACATTGCCAAATCTACGAATGTGGGTAAATGAAACACAGTTAACATTTAATGTGGTTTTGGCTGCATCTACTGTAGGTAAAGAAGAAATTAACATTTATATAAAATTGAGATTTCATGGGAACTCAAATTCTTAGCAGACTTATGAATTATTTTGAACTCTTTGCAACCAAACATGAATATATTTTAAAAAAATCCTGAAAAAATTACTCCCAAACCAAATGAAGATACAAAATGTCAAAAGTATTTCCAACTAAATGAATCCTATCAAATGATGGTCCGTACCCCCTTTTTCTATGCCTACTTGGTGAGATTTTATTCGACATGCTATAAACGAAATATAAAACTTAGTGGAGGTTGGTTTCCGTGATTACTGAAGTCTTGCTTATCAAAAAAATGATTATTGAAATCTTTTCACATATTAATGTTCAATCCTAAAACTTTTCTTTTCCATCAAACTAGTCAATTTGAGTTGGTTTGTGTCCATTCATAGAGAACGGGTCAGAAGTAACTATGCAGAAGAATGGATGAATGTGGGACCATGGCAAATCTTTACTTCAATTTGATTAGATCAAAGGTCTAAGAATTGATGAGGGCATATCCACATTATTGCTCGTGGAAGAAAAGAAAAGTCATGCATTTAACCATACCTAAAAAATAATTACATTCATTGTTACGTCAGTTTGTAAAAATTATGCAATAAACTCATCATTTTTTATAATAATACACACTCAAACAAAAACAAAACATAAGCATGTAAATTTCATAATTGGATAGGCCTGCTCTTGCTATAGGCAAGTCACACAGTTGTATAAGACTCCTAAATTTTAATAAACATGGATATATCTTTACTTGTAAGAGAATTAATTAAGCCTCAAATATTAGTCAATAAATAAAAAAATAATGCTTTATATAAAGAAATTAAAATAAATGCTTCAAATTACTTATTTTATGAATGGTAACACATTTGGTAGTAAAATCTATACGTACTATTTCTAACACTACTCTAATATAACAATAATAAATAAAATAAAATAAATAATTATCTTCACTGGATGTATTATTGACGGTTGATTTTCTTTATGTGAGAGTTTTAGAGTGTAGAACTCATATATCTCCCACACACAAGCTCTCTCTCTCTCTCTCTCTCTCTCTCTCTCTCTCTCTCTCTCTCTCTCTCCACAAAAAAAAAAAAAAAAACACCCAACCACAAACCCTGGAAATTTTGTCACTCTGTCAAAGCATAAATAGTAATTTTAAAAGCTTCTTTGTAGCTGTGTCAGATCTTCTTCTCCATTCTCTTCAAGTTTTGGCTCTAAAAACTTTGCTTCAAATTTATGTTAAAAGCCACTCTCAAACTTTGATTGTTTTTATACCGGAAAAACTTGCTTTAATTTGTCTTTGTTTTTATACTATCCTTTACACGATCCATACTATCATTTTGACCGCCAATCACTGTTTTGATATAACCCATTCTATCATTCACAGTTGGCGTGGTGTAGCTAAGTTTTATTAAAAAGAATTAAAAAAAAAAAAAAATGTAATCCAGAGATGGGCACTTATTTCTTTAAGGCAAAAATGCAAAACTGACCTTCTAACTTTCACTATTTTTCATTTCAGTCCTCTAACTTTCAGTTTTGTCAATTCAGTCCTATAACTTTCAATTTTTGTCAACGTAGGATTCCGTTAAACCCAGTTCATAACTGCCGTTAATGTCACTGTTCCTTTTTTTTTTTTTGCACTCATCATTTATTAATTAGCTCTCTGTGTTACTAGCTTACCGTTTGTTTCCCGAGAAAATCAAAAAAGAGAAGGCATCAAGATCCTGAAACTCCTTCTGGTCCTACCATCACTTCTAAGTTCTAAACATCGCGGTCTCATTTGCACTCGGGTGGGAAGATAGGGAAGCGAACACGATTTGTACAGTAGTTGTAGATGGTGTATCCATGGCAGACCCAACTGAGCCTTCTGTATTGGAAGGCATCAAGATCCTGAAACCCCTTCTGGTCCCACCATCTCGTCCCTTGAGTCTGGCAGAACCTTGCATTCACTAATGCCTCACATACATCAATGTGGAAGCTCTTGCAAGAGGCTAAAAAGGGAGCCTTGGACCAGTCTGTCTTCTCCAAGCCACCCCGTGGCCCAGTCGTCTGCATTCCAGACGCTTGAATATATCTTCATGGGTAGGTTAAATGGGAATCTTACCCCCAAGTCTTTGTTTTCAAGAAATGATCGGAAAAAATATTATCAACGATTCATTTCTAAAAGGTGAAATCAAAAGCTCAGCTGAAAACAAAAAGCATCAGATCAGCTTCATCCAAAACCAAAGTAGAAACCAATTTCTTCTTTTTTCTATTATGGCGAAAATGGAGGCTATAGGTCGCCGGAAAAGGAGAGCCAACAAGTGAGAGCAAAAATTGATTTCTGGGTGTGGAGTCATTCCGTTAAATGTTTTTTTTTTTCTTTTTTTACAGATTTTTTTTCTTTTAATTCCGAAATTAAAAAAAGAAAAAGGCAAAACGGACGGTAGCTCACAACTGGGATTTAACAGAATCTCAAATTGACAAAAATTGAAAGTTTGAGGGCTGAATTGACAAAACTGAAACATAAAAGACTGAAATGAAAATGAGTGAAAGTTAGAGGGTCAGTTTTGCATTTTTGCCTTTCTTTAATTATTTTCTGTATATATTAACAGGATTCAGAAAGTTAGTTATTATTTTTTTTCCTGTCAAAAATACCCCTAAATTAATTAACCAACAACTTAAAAATGAGGTTAAATTAGTAAATTAGCAAAAATAAAGTTAGTTATTATTTTTTTTACTGTCAAAAATACCCCTACCTAAAACTTAAAAATTGGGTTAAAATAGTAAATTGATAAAAATAATAAATTCTTATTTCTATGATGAAATGTCTTTATACTTCGAATAAACTCCTACTTTTACGTTGATTTAAATTCCTATTTCTACTCGCTAACTCCCTACAAAATAGGATCACTCTTTTGTTAGTTTTAAAACTCCTCCAATCTACAAAACTCACCCACGTATTTTTTTTTTTTTTTTTTTGGTGATTGAAAAAAATAAAAATCTCAAATTATAATAAATACAAATTATTAGTTTTTATCCAAAAAATAAAAAAGCATCTGAGCACGCGCGTGAGCGTGTGCTCAGAAGCTAGTTATTATTATTATTGTTTAAAAAAATAAAAATTCACTTTTTTTAACCTATAGTAATATAAGTACAAATATTATTTAAGTGATATATATATATATATATATATATTATACCAGTTTTTTTAATAAATAAAATATGGTAAGATTTACACTTATAATGTCCACTTCATAATACTTGTTCTCATCATCAGGCTAATATACTAGTTGTTAACTAATTCAAAATTAAATTATGTAAATATAGAAAACATCAAATAAATATATAGCTAACTACTAGTTAATGAATGTCACTAAAAAGATGAAGTGAATTAAGCATATTACTATTTCATTTTATTTTTTGAGAAGAAAAGCATATTACTAATTAAAAATGACATGTTAGATAACTTGAAGACTAAAATTTAATTACTAATTTTATATCTAAAAAATCATAAAGAATAGATTGTAATTACAAATATTATTTAATTGATACTTAACTATGTAAAATGTCTAAAACTAGTTCTTATTTTAAACCCCAAAATACATGGAGTCGGCCCTGTAGTTGGATCACCAATAGTAATTACTATAAATGGACCAATAGTGCAATTCAATGCCTTTCTTTATTTTTCCTTACATAACCTCTTCCCATTGTGAATTCCCACTGTGAGTTTTGAATGGTGGTGAGATTGAGATGGGAATACAAAGTCGACTTTATCCATTAAGTGAAGGGTTTTTTTTTTTTTTTTTTTATATATATATTTTTTCAATTTAATAATTGGATGAGGTGGAATGATAAAGAATAAGATTCTGTGAATCAAACAACTCGAAACAGCATGTCAAAAATTTTGAACATTGTGTTTTAATTTCTAATTATACTATAATTTAACATAGGCTAAAACTATAATTAAATATTTGCATTTTTCAAACGAAAATTTCACCAAGAAAAAGAGTGTTACCCAAAAGCAAAATGGGGTTTTGTAGTTTCAACAGTCTTGAATCATAGCAGGGGGCTCATCACATCATGGTTCCTCTCACTACTATTGTTTTTATGATTGTTATCACCTTACAATTGTAATTGATTTATGTGGTGGGTGTATTTTGAGAATACGGATTCAAGTTATGCTATTTTCCAAGTTATTCGGAGGCTTATAATTATGTTTGTGAGCACATCAGATAGGTGTCAATAACCTTTATAGCATTTGCCTAAAAGAAAATAATTTACCTATGGCATCTAGATTTCCAAGAATGTGCTCAAAAAAATAACTATGCTCACATTTGTTTAATTAGGAGTTTAAAAATGTGAGATCTCAATTTTTTTTTTTTTTTTTTGGCTAGGATTTCCATAGAAAATATTTTCACTCTTCACAAAATATCCTCAAGTTTATTAATACAATGTCAAACGTATCACCAATCACTTTTATGTGTCTTCCTAATTCCTACAAAAATAATATGAGCAATGAATTATGTTAGTTCTCCTAAAATAATAGCCTAACATTCAGGGACGGAACTAAGTATAAGCTGAGGGGGCTGTGGCACCCCCCCAAATTTTTTAAAAATATTAAATAGAAAGTATATATTTAAGATTTTAAAAAATAAGTTCAAGAAAAATTATATTTGCCCCCCTCAAGAAAATTATATTTGTCCTCCTCGACTTTGAATCCTAGTTCTGTCCCTGCTAACATTTTGAATGTCACATACAAGGCCAAAATAATTATTTCATATTGTATGGTCAGTATTTGAACTCTTGGCCCAAAAAGTATATGGACGCAAACTCAAAAAGCCCAAACAATAAATTTATAGAGATGTGAGTTGGAAAACTGGGTTATAGTGAATCCAGTAAAGGGCCAGCAGGTTTAAACCACAAGGAAAGAAAGATGACGAACGTTTAATAAAGGAAAATGTCATCGGCCAAATCCGAAGAGACTGATTCTTTTGTATTGACCTTTAAATTCTATTACAAATATGATCTTTTCTCCCTTTTTTCTTCGGGGGTCTCTTACATTATATATCCCCTTCTTGATGATCTTGAGTCTCCACTTGTTGGCCATCCAAGTTACCACTTGAGTATCTGTCCCATCAGTCACCTCTCTTAGCTCCCTGTAAGTTGTGATATCCAATCTAGCACTATTCAGGGGTCTTCTTCTCATAAATGTGGCAAGAAAAGTAGCTGCAGCGCATTAAATGTGATGGCAATAGCTTTTCCTTAGGTACCTCCTAGCTTCCATTTGTTGGTGCACTCGAGGTGTACGTCCCTGTCACCGGAGCTTTTTAGAAACTCACCTTGGTTTGTGAGATCCGAATCTGACCCGTATTTAACCTGTCCGAGGAGACATTGCTCCTCGGCCAGGGCCCAAGGCCCAATATCAGATTTGAGCCTTTATCCCTACACATATAAAATAAATAAATAAACTAGGAATATAATTTTTACTTTAAAAAATTAGAATTTTTCCAAGTCATGGGAATGTGGATACCCACATTTTAAAGAAGAAATTAACATTTATATAAAATTGAGATTTCGTGGGAACTCAAATTCTCACATACTTATGAATTATCTTGAACTCTTTGCAACCAAACATAAATTTATTAAAAAAAATCCCGAAAAAATTACCCCAAACCAAATGAAGATACAAAAGGTCACAAGTATTTCCAACTAAATGAATCCCTATCAAATGATGGTCCGTACCCCCTTTTCTTATGCCTACTTGGTGAGATTTTATTCAACATGCTATAAACGAAATATAAAACTTAGTGGAGGTTGGTTTCCATGATTATTGAAGTCTTGCTTATCAAAAAAATGATTATTGAAATCTTTTCACATATTAATGTACAATCCTAAAACTTTTCTTTTCCATCAAACTAGTCAACATCGATCGAGTTGGTTTGTGTCCATTCAGAGAGAACGGGACAGAAGCAACTATGCAGAAGAATGGATGAATGTGGGACCATGGCAAATCTTGACTTCAATTTGATTAGATCAAAGGTCTAAGAATTGATGAGGGCATATCTACGTTATTGCTCGTGGAAGAAAAGAAAAGTCATGCATTAATTAATCACGCCTAAAAAATAATTACATTCATTGTTACGTGAGTTTGTAAAAATTATGCAGTAAACTCATCATTTTTTATAATAATACACACTCAAACAAAAGCAAAACATAAGCACGTGAATTTCATAATTGGATAGGCCTGCTCTTGCTATAGGCAAGTCACGCAATTGTATAAGATTCCTGAATTTTAATAAACATGGATATATCTTTACTTGTAAGAGAATTAATTAAGTCCCAAATATTAGCTAATAAATACAAAATAATGCTTTATATAAAGAAAAATAAATGCTTCAAATTACTTATTTTATGAATAGTAACACATTTGGTGGTAAAATCTATACGTAGTATTTCTAACACTACTCTAATATAATAATAATAATAACAATAATAAATTATCTTCACTGGATGTATTATTGACAGTTGATTTTCTTTATGTGAGAGTTTTAGAGTGTAGAACTCATACATCTCCCACACACAATCTCTCTCTCTCTCTCTCTCCACCAAAAAAAAAAAAAAAAACCCAACCACAAACCCTGGAAATTTTGTCACTCTGTCAAAGCATAAATAGTAATTTTAAAAGCTTCTTTGTAGCAGTGTCAAATCTTCTTCTCCATCCTCTTCAAGTTTGGCTCTAAAAACTTTGATTCAAATTTATGTTAAAAGCTACTCTCAAACTTTAATTGTTTTTATACGAGAAAACTTGCTTTAATCTGTCTTTGTTTTATCCTTGTCCTTGGCTGTGGTAAGAGACAGAAATTAGAAGCCATTGTTTTATCAAGAGAAAACTGAGTTATCCGGTTACTCTTGTGTAGCTTTAAACTTTTACATGATCCATACTCATCATTTTGACCGCCAATCACTGTTTGATATAACCCATTCTATCATTCACAGTTGGGGTGGTGTAGCTAAGTTTTATTAAAAAGAATAAATTTTAAAAAATGTAATCCCGATCGATGGGCACTTATTTCTTTGATTATTATTATTATTGTTTAAAAATAAATAAAAATCCACTTTTTTTAATCTATAGTAATATAAGTACAAATATTATTTAAGTGATATATATATATATATATATATATAAATAAAGCTAGTTTGATCTTAGACCCATGATATAATTAGATTCAGGCTCAATACAATAAATTTATAGAAAATGGGTTGAAGAGCTAGGCCTTAATAAATGGATATGAATTAAAGTGGATCTTTCAATCACTTAAACAAAACCGTAATAGGATTATACAAGAAAATTTGTCCTCGGCTCAAGTTCGAGGAGTTCTGTTTTATGGTATTTAAAATGATAATGACTATAGGAATGGTTAGGATTTTTTCAACATTGCTTCTTTTTCTTTTTCTTCCTCCCCTTTTTCTTAAGGGTTTCTTTCCATTATATACCTCCCTCCGAGTGATCTTGACCCTTCACTTGTTGATCATCCAAACTACCACTTGAGTGCCCGTCCCATCAGACACCTTTTTTGGCTTTCTGTGAGTTGCGGTGGCTAAGGCAGTTCAGGGGTCTTCTCCACATAAATGCGGCCAGAAAAATTGCTGCAGTCCATTAAATGTGGTAGTAACAACTTTTCCTTAGGTACCTCCTAGCTTCCACCCTTTGGTACACTCGAGGCGTTCCTTCATGTCATGGGGGCTTCCTAGAAAATCATTTCGATTAATGCAGTCAATATTTGGTTCGTGTTTAGCTTGTCCGAGGAGGTATTCTTCCTCGGATCACCCTCCCAGCCATATCATGTTCATGAAGGTGCAGGCCTAAACAACTAATGACTATTTAATCATTCTCGGATCTCCTATGTTCTCAGCCAAAGCCCAAGGCCCAATACCGGGTTTAGGCCTCCCCTACAATATATACCAGTTTTTTTTAATAAATAAAATATGGTAAGATTTACACCTATAATGTCCACTTCATAATAATTGTTCTCAGCATCAAGCTAATATACTAGTTGTTAACTAATTAAAAATTAAATTATGTAAATATAGAAAACATCAAATAAATATATAGCTAACTACTAGTTAATGAATGTCACTAAAAAGATGAAGTGAATTAAGCATATTACTATTTTATTTTATTTTTTGAGAAGAAAAGCATATTACTAATTGAAAACGAGATGTTAGATAACTTGAAGACAAAAATTTAATTACTAATTTTATATCTAAAAAATCATAAAGAATAGATTGTAAGTATAAATATTATTTAATTGATACTTAAATATGTAAAATGTCTCAAATTAGTTCTTATTTTAAACCCCAAAATACATGGAGTCGGCCTTGTAGTTGGATCACCAATAGTAATCACTAGAAATGGACCAGTAGTGCAATTCAATGCTATATAGAGGTAACAAATATCTTTTTTAAGAAAAAAAAATTCAGCAAATTTTTTTTTTAAAATAGATTTTTGTATAGAAAATATCTCAGCCAATTAATTAAAAAAATTGTAAAATAAATATTTGCAAATTCTCTTCCAAAGTTAATTAGTAGATGGTAGGCTTGTTGATTTCCATGTTCTTATAAGGAGCATGTTTATAGGAAACAAGAACAGACTCCCAAAGCATTGGTGGAGATTTATCGTCCTCAATTGTTTTATTGAAAGAAAATGAGAAGAGAAAAACTTCTACAAGAAACTACAATTCACAGAGTTCATCAAAAAAATATTTTGAATATGGTATTTTGGCAAACAAATGGTGAATCTGAGTGTGGACTATGTTGAAGAAAGCATAGTCAACTCCGAAATGGATGATTGTTAGCAGTAAAATCCTTTGCAGCAAGAGTTAAATGGGTTAACTTGGCCCAAGAGGTAATGCCCTATTGATTAACTTGTAAAATCATCGTTGCTATAGGTCTTTTTACTATCCAATCTGGAATAAAAGCTTTAATTGATATTCATTCCATTCCAAATTGTTATTCCTCTCATTTTTTTGAATATCCGATCCCCAAATGAAGTCCTTTTTGAAAAATTAATCAGTAACATTTTGAACATACTATTTATTTTATTAAAATGTCAATAAGAATAATACAAGTTATGAAGGATATTGAATTCTCTCTTCTTTTTTCTTTTTCTTCTTTTTTTTTTTTTGTAGGAAAAACAAAAATTTGGGACCTTCATCCCTCATAAGATCATAAAGAGCATAAACAATTCAAGGATTACCAAGTCCTCAATAGTTCTAGCTTATTAGTTTCATTATTGTTGACACTTGACAGGGCTAGGCATCATCCCACTTTTACAAACTTGATATCATTTATTATCTCCCTTGCTTCATCCTTCCTTCGATTTTTCTGTCTCAACTATTATTTCCTCATCAAGAAATTTGGGCATACATAGGACTTCTCTTGCTGTTAGGGACATATTTATGTAATTGATTAATCCTTTAACAAAATGCACTTTACTTGTAATTGGGTAATCTAGGATGTGTTTAGTACTTCAAGAAATAAGTGTTCATGTTAAGAATTAAAATCATGCAAATCTGACCAAGAAACAAGTGTTGAATATGCTGTTCATTAAAACTCGACAGCAATCTCGACAGAAAGATTTCTATCGAGATTTAATGTTGAAGCTCGACACAAACTGTATCTGTCGAGAATTATGAAATCAGAAATTTCAGATCTAATTACACGCATATTTTTGAGCATTTGTGTAGGGTTTCTTTTCTTACAACCTTAGACATATATAAGGATTATTTTAAGGGCCGTCACAAATGATGCAAGGTGTTGCAAAAGAATAATCTGTGCATATTGTGACCGGAAACATAATTTGTTCTAATTTATCATATTCTCTGTAGAAACTACTACATCTTTACGCCAAGGGTTTTGTGACCAAGGAGCTTCCTGATCTTCATTGTTGAATGAACTGAAGAACTTTGCAGCTAACATCTTTCTCAAATTGGTGTGTTAGTCACGTACTGGGATTCATGCATCATTGGTTAATCACGTACTAAGATTCGTGCATTGAACGGAAAGATTGCCGCTACAATACAAGTTCAATTGGGTATTAGGGTAAAGGTTCAACTGTAGGTTGGTATTGGGTACTATGATTCCTTTTACTTGCAACTGCTTGTTATTGATAATAGTAGATTCTCGGGAGTGGTGACCTTAAATTCACCCGGTGAGGTTTTGCCTCAGTAGTTTTCTCCATTCGTAAACAAATCACCTGTGTTAAACTTATTTTCCACTGCATTTAGTTATTTGGTGATTTGTTTGTGCTACCATGCTATTACATGTTAAATTAACTTAGATAATTAATTAATTAATTAATTAATTTGCCAAAGGGGTCAATACATTTTCGACCTATCACTTGCCAATCGTTTACAATTAGGTTTTTCTAGATAAAGTTTAGCTCTAAATCCGTTATGAGTCATCTCCTCTAACTCAGTACTGGTTATTTCTAAAATTATTTTTATATATATAAACAAATCACATGACAATTAAAAGAATCATGTAATTCTGTTTAGGAGGGGAGAAATGAATAGAATGAAATTATTTTAAAATATTCATTCTATTTCCTTACTTAGGAGTTTTAATGGGAGAAATGGAAAAACCATTCTCTTATTTAGAAGTTTAATTAAGAGAAATTTGTATGAGTAAGAAGGAACATCCATTTTTCTCTATTTCTTTAAAATTTCAAATTTTCATTCCTCAAAATTAAGAGAAATAAGAGGGAATAGAATTAAGTTAATGAAATTTTCATTAGAACTCCCAAAATACCTGTATACATTTATCCATATATTTTAGAATAGAGGATCTAATGTTAATATTGTCGTAAAATTGGGTTTATAATACATCACCCGAGTACAACTACAAAAGGGCCTAACCTTTGTAGTTGTAGACTGAGGTTATAAATAGCAGATACTAGACACATACAATCAATGTGGGATAAATATCTTTTTTTTTTTAGTAAACAGTAATACTTATTAGAACACACACGAAAATAGTAATAATAGAGTTTTAAATTTTAAAACATTTAAACAAGATTATTTAATTCTATTTAATCCATCTTAAACACATTTCATTACATTCTTTTTAATTCTTTTATGATTTACTCATTCCATTCCATTCTTTATGAACTGTCAAACAAAGTGTAAAATTACACATTATCTCTTTAATCCTTTTATAGATATTTAAAGAAGATAACTTGAAATGGGTTTGGAACTACACCTTCTTTTTGTTTTGTTTTTTTTTTTTCTTTTTAATTCCTTTATGATTTACTCATTCCATTCCATTCTTTATGAACTCTCAAACAAAGTGTAAAATTACACATTATCTCTCTAATCCTTTTATAGATATTTAGAAGAAGATAACTTGAAATGGGTTTGGAACTGCACCTTTTTTTTTTTTTTGAGCCCATACATGTTACAACAGTGACATCATGTTCTTGAATTTCAGCAACTTTCCTATGTTTGGTAACTAGTTTCAATGTTTCATAACCTCATTCCCGTGTACAAAATCATCTCGACCGATAAAAGTTGATTCACTGATTCCTTCCTCCTGTCTATTCTTGTTTTCGATTGCCCCCACGAATCCCAACCATTGATTTGCATTATTACAATTCTTGCACATTTGTATTAATAGTTACCAAAATCAAGTCCACGCACAGTTGGAGAGTTTCCCAACCACTTCGGCGGAGCTTTCAACTTGCCACTTCCCTCGTTTTTATCGAACACGTCCTCACTCTTTTACCCTTCAAAAACCTCGTCCAACTCTCACACTTCTTTCTTGAACTGTGTCTCTGTCTCTGTCTCTCTAAATTTTGGATCAGAACACCTCCATTATCATTGTTCCCATTCCAAAGAGGTAGTTTTCACACTTAAGGCTTTGATAATGATGCTAAAATTTATGTTCATTTCAAATGGGTTTTGTTTTGTTTTAGGCATTTCCTCCTTCTGTACTGACAAAAATGGATGCCACACTGCCATTTTGTAAATCTGTCACTGTCACCTCACCTCCTGTAAGTCCCCTCTATACCCCATTTTATATTTGAATGTAGTTTTTGGTTTTAAGTTTTGCTCAAATTAGTGGATCTTTAAATGGGTCACAATTGGATCTTTAATTATTATAACTCATTTTATTTGAATGTGAATTATGGTTAGTGAATCTTCAATTGGGTCACAATTGGATCTTTAGTTATTACTATTATCATTGTTATGATCATTATATTTGATGTTCTTTTGGGTTTTGTTAATCCAATGGAAGGGTTTATTTGTGGGGAGAAGTAGAGGAATCAGAGCTTCCCAATGTAGCTTTATGGTGGGAACTAGTAGAGTGAACTTTCCTAGGCAAAGAGTTGAGGGTGCACAAGTTGGTGGTTATAAATCTAAGAAGCGTGGAGGAGCTCTCAATGCTACATGTCGTGCTGAGAAAATTCTGATTGCAAATAGAGGAGAGATTGCCGTTCGGGTCATTAGAACTGCCCATGAGATGGGGATACCTTGTGTGGCTGTTTACTCAACCATTGACAAGGATGCACTCCATGTAAAATTGGCAGATGAATCAATTTGCATTGGTGAAGCACCAAGCAATCAGTCGTAAGTAATTTATGATATGATTTCCTTTCTCGTTCTTCTTCCTTAATCATTTGCTACCATTATCTATTCATCATTATGTATGTCAACAACTCCTTGTTATTTTTTTTTATCTATGTTTTGTTGAGGGACTGGGAAATCTTATTGGGAGAAATGATGAAACTTTGTGAAAAGAGAGAGTAATATGTTACATGTATAAAAAATTTTTAAAAAAAATGTATTTTGTATAGTGAAAAGAGAAAGTAATACGAATAAAAAAAAAAATTTCTTTTCAACAAAAGTTTTAGATTCCAAGTTGGGAATAGAGTATTGGATTTGAAGGATAAAGCATAAATATTTTTTTAAAATTTATTTTTAATAAGTAATTTGGCCCTAATGGGGAAGAGGAGATCTGAACTAGTGACCTGCTTCATCTGTGTAGTCTGCGGCCAATTGTGCTACCCCTTGGGTAAGCATAAATATCAAGTTGCATAGATTATGATGAATTCTCTCTCCCTCTCTCCAATATTAGGGTGACCAAAAATTTGGGGCTAAGGTTTGGTTATTGTTGTATATTTCATCAATATATGTCCAAATATTTGTGTTTTCCTCTTTATTTCTTGGTTTGGTTGATAGTGGTGCAACACGCATATTGTTCTGCCCTTTTTACAGGTATTTATTAATTCCAAATGTTCTATCCGCTGCTATCAGTCATAAGTGTACAATGCTGCATCCTGGATATGGTTTCCTAGCTGAGAATGCAGTATTTGTTGAAATGTGCAGAGAACATCGAATTAACTTCATTGGGCCTAACGTAAGTACCTTAAGTAGTTCAAATGTTTCCTCATAAAAAGGATGTGGAGCTCATCCTCTAATTCCCAATAACCTATCTTTTGTCTTCCAAGAACAAAATCGTCTTCTAAGAACAACACCAGACAGACATATCCCTGTGCTTATACAGACTATTATGAATCATATTTCTAATTCGAATTGACTTGAGAAATCCAATGATTTAATTGCAAAAATAGCCCTAACTCTAGGAAATAAAATAAGAGACTAATTAATCTAATTAACTAGTAAGATCTCAAATAAAATCCAATTGACCAACAAAAACATAATTTTTTCCAACATTAAATAAGACTATATTTGAATAAAATTTTCCTCATGCTTCCTGCATCAGTATGTCTATCATATCATTGGCTAAAGATTTTTTATGCCATGCTTTATTTTTATATTGGCAAAATGTGGCATTTTTAAAAAAAATTTCTTTTGCCTGCTATTTTTTTAATGTTGTAGGTTGTAAACTTTCTTGATTTCATTCTGGTAGGTTTTATACTAATTGATAGTTACTTAAGCTCATGAAGATTATTTTCTAAAAAAAAAATAATAATAATAATACAGGAGTGTGTAAATTTGATTCCTCCATGGTACTGGGCCTTTTCCAAGCAGAGAGAGCAGAAGGTATAAGTCTTTTTTGCTTGGTTAGCCATAAATACTGATGTAGGACAGATTTGGTGAAAGCTACTTATGATTGCTTATGTGGTGGGCTAAGATGGGGATGCTTATGATGTTTTTGATAATTCAGTAGTTAGGAGTGGGGGGATTTGAACCCTAGATGTCTCCATTAAAAACACCAAGAGATGCCAACTAGTTGAGCTAAAAGGCTCTTGGTAGGAATGCTTATGATGTTAGGGCTTAGAAAGGTGGAGGAAAGGTTTTCGGTATATGATAATAAGTTTTTTTGACAAGTAATAATCATCAATTAAAAAGAGTAAAAAAGGGTGCAACCCTAGTACGCGGGAAGTATACCTAGTGTATGTAATTTATTAGGGTGTGAAAGGATAGAATTGAAAATTTGAAAGGCAAATAGAGGATGAAGTTTATAAAATACGATTGTGAAATTTTCTGTAAGCAGCAGATAGGTGGTTCTTTTTGAGGCTGATTTGATGGGCCAATGGATGCTAATATTCAAAGAACGCTTGGGGGTTTTAGGGATTCAAAAAGGCAAGGAATAGGGGTATGGTTTGAGATTGCTAAGATGGAAAGAAAGAGGATCTTCATCAAGGTGCTGTGCTGTTTTCCACTTGTTATAGTTACTAAAAAAATTTAAGTCAGTAATTCTGCAAAGAAGAGAGAGAGAGAGAGAGAGAGAGAGAGAGACAGCACTGAGAAACCTTGCATCAATACTTAAACAAATATCAACTTTAGATATTGGTGTATCTTTTTTCTTTCCCCAGTTATAACTTATAAGGGGTTTCTCTTATAAAAGACCCAAGGTTTAATTTGTTTTATGTATGATTTTGACTTTCTAAACAGACAGTTAAAAATTCTGATTTAAACATAGCTATTATTGGGAGTCCATGGTAGAAGTCATTTCTTGAATTCCAAAAGTTTGCGCAAGAAATTTAAATTCTTGATTACATTTTGCAGCCTGACAGTATCCGTGTTATGGGTGACAAGTCAACTGCTAGAGAAACGATGAAGAAGGCAGGTGTTCCAACTGTACCAGGAAGTGATGGATTATTACAGGTATAATGTGTGATTTGTGATGCTATATTATTGTTCATCTTGGTAAAAAGTTGTGAAATCACTTTTTTCTATCATTTGGTATTTTTTTTTTTTTTAAATTGTTATCACAGAGCACAGAAGAAGCAATCAAGCTTGCCAATGAGATTGGATATCCTGTTATGATCAAGGTAAATTATCTTGTCTTAGTATTTGTTTTATAATAGCTATTAAATTCTGCCTTTTGTGTCTTGTGGCTTCAGGAATTGCAATGCAGGCCCATTTCTACCTTTTACTAACTTAAGAGAAGTAGGAATTTTGACCTGCTCTTGACTATAATACATCTGCTCTAATTTTCTTTGGCTTCTGATGAATAACAAAAATGACAATTACAGAGTTCATACATGTCATTGGTATAACATTTCTATAACCAATTTAGTATAGAAATAAACGGTAGAGTTATTCACTGGCATACGCACCTACAAAATTAGTAAAGCTACTCATCAGATACAAATTTCAAGCCTTTTTTTCTTATTAAAAAAAAAAAAAAATGTCACAAAATGCTGCAAGCCATGACAATGTTTAATTGGAAATTTGGAACTTTTGAAGCATGGAGTGCAATTGTCACATATTATTACTTTTTCTCAAAACCCTTAGGGTGTAAGGTTTAACATCTATGCACGCGTACAGGTTTGTAAGAAACACTTCAGTGTGCAGTTGCCTTGGAAAATATTGAAGTTTTTTGTTATCTATAACTGTGCCAAGAACGGTGCTTTCAGTTCACAAAAAAATTTAAGGGGTCTTTTAGTTACTTTTGTTTTTCTTTTTGTTTTCTACTGTTGTGCAGAAAAAGAAAGGGGGGGGGGGGGGGGGAGGGGGGAGGAGGTGGAAGACCTTATTCCTATGAGTTAGAGACTTCAGAGATTAGTTTTTGATAGTTTTGTGTATCGTTGCTTTCAGTGTTAAGTTTCTTTTTCTTTGCTTTCAAAACTATTATTGTAGATTGAAGGTTACAAATTCATAGTCAGTTTATTCTTTCTGGGTATCTTGCATATGGTTTGAGTGAGGCCTTTAGGTGAGCTCATTGAGAAGTAGAGAGTAAACCATTAGGTGATGAACATATAAGCCCATCACTTAAGTTCTGTTATTTAAGAAAAAACTTGCATTTCATGTTAATGCTTTTAGCCACTTAAAATTCCTGTCTTTCCTAGCAGAGGAGTTAATAAGAACATCAGATACTTGTTGACCTTCTATAGGTTTATTCTCTACTATCTCATGGTTTTTATGTGTTCAAGCATGTGGGGTATAAGAGATTAAACAAAAACTTTAATGATGAAATAGTTTTTGCCTTTCGTCAATGGATATGAATTCTTTAGAAGGGGTCAATCTTAGCATTTGGAATAATGAAAACAGTATAAAAAATGGATGGGAATTGGCATAACTTTTCTGAAATTGTATCCATATGATTGCTGAAAAGAAAAGGAAAAGAAACAAAAATGAAATGTTTAATGGATGGGAATTGGTATAACTTTTCTGAGATTTCAGGGTCCCTCCCTTGCCCAATTTGTACAACTTTTAAATTAAATGAAGTATTAAAATCTTATCTTTATTCCTTATTGAATTTTCTGTGAACTGACAAACATATTATACTTTCAAGGCAACAGCAGGTGGTGGTGGTCGTGGCATGCGTCTAGCTAAAGAACCTGATGAGTTTGTGAAGTTGCTACAGGTATTGCCCGAAATGCATGTTTTTCCTGTTATGTTACTTGGCCAGATGCCTGCTATATTAAATACTGTATGATGTTTGAACTTCTGTAAAATTTAGTCATGTCTTCCTGATCTTCCTCTTGCAAGGTATACTAATAATGTTATGTTAGCACCTCCTTCCTATTTAAGAATGGTGTGGAGGGTGAAGGAGTGAGTTCAAAGTCCACTTAATGTATGTTTGATTTAACCTATTAAAAATAGTTGTAATAGATTATGAAATTATATTGTTGTATTGGTGTGTTTATTCTTGGCAAAAACCACATTTTCGTCCCTACATTTTCACGCAATTCCCACTTTGGTTCCAATCTTTTATTTTCACCGTTTTCTCCCTATCCTGAAAAAAGAGTCTCGTTTTTATCGCTGTAGTTACATCAGAGGCGGAAAATGCACACGTGGCAAATGGCAGAATTAAAAAATATTAAAAAATAATAATAAAAAATGTTATTTGGCATTAAAAAATGCCACATCAGCATTTAAATTTAAAAAACTAATTTATCAATTTTAACTAAATAAAAAAAAACTAAAAACATAATTAAAAACCAAAAACCACATGAATCAAGATCTAAGTGTATCTAGAACAAGAATAACAAAAATACCAACCCAGATGTTTCTCAAAAAAAAAAAAGAAAAAAAAAAAAAAGAAAACCCAACCCAAATTTAAATACATCATCATCATCGCTCCCACTACCCACAACAGCAACAGAAAGCTTGGGATGCGGAATCACCCACTCCTCACTACCATCATCAGCCTTCCTCCATTGCCTACAGGCGAATCGAATCCCATACATCTTATCATTATCCGAATTTCTCCTCCTCTTTCTGCTGTACACAACCCCAAACATCTTATCCACACTCTCCTCAACCTTCACCACCTTTCTGCACCTCTTCTTCGGCTTCTCAATTTCAATCAAGGGCGTCACCTGCTGCTGCCGCATCGGCAACATTTGGCGCGGCAACTACTCTCTTGACATTGCCACCGTGGGACCAGAAGGAGGTCTGCTTGAAGACCCATGGCCGAAACCCCATGGTTGAAGATCCATGGCCCAAACCCACCTTGACCGAGATCTGATCTTCTCTCTCTCTAAACCCAAATGGTCACCGTGTTTTGATCTGACTAGCTCATGATTGTGTTTTGGTGTATTTTATTGATGAGGATTGGCTTTGAGTTTTGGTATTTTTGGTATTTTGTTTTTGATTTGACTGTGTTTTGGGTTTTGTTTGTTTTATTATTATTATTTTTTTGATTAAGTGTTTTGGGTTTTGTTAGTTGATTGTGTTAGAGTATCTGAGTTTAATCATAATTTTGTATATGTTTTTGCTTGTTTGGATACTAAGAAAATGCAAGAAAAGAGAAGAAAATCTTGAATTTCTTATTTTCTAGGCAACCATGTTCTTAGGGGAAGAACATGAAGAACAATTTTTATTTAAATAATTAAATGATAACTAAAATTTTATTTTATTTTATAATAAAATAAAATATTTTTAATATTTTTAATTCTGCCATTTGCCACATGTGCATTTTTTGACTCTAATGTAACGGCAGAGACAAAAATGAGATGCATTTTTCAGGATAGGAAATAAAAGCGGTGAAAATAAAATATAGGGACTAAAGTGAAAATCACGTGAAAATGTAAGGACGAAAATGTGGTTTTCGCCTTCTTTTCTCTTCCTCTTTCGACAGATGGAGTATAAAATAAACAATTTTTGTGAAATCTCTGAAGTTTTTGCTAGTTACTTATTTATTTGGTACTTAAGAAAAAGATACTTGTCCACAATGCAGCATATTTGAAAAGCTTTGCCTAAACTGGAAAAGAAACTCAAAAGGTTACACTTCAATTTTATAAAAGCTTAGAGACAGTAACAAGGAGAATACAATGAAAATTAGACCGAGAAACGTAGTAATTGCTTTATAAAGAGTTTAAAGCTGAAATCTCAATTGTTTTATTATTTTATTACTTAGACTTTAAATTCTAATGTCAAATAAATCTTGTGTTACTGATTAACTAATTGGAACCATCGATAGAAATTAGAATGACAGAAAAAACAAAGTTCAGTGTTTGTTTTTTAGCTTGTGATAATTGAGTAAACAAAAGCTATTATGTTAACCTGAGAGTTTGTACTACTAAAGACCCAAACTGTTACAATGGATATTTTTAAAGAATCAAATAGGATACTGACTCGCTTCGCGCCCACATGCTAAATTTGGGTTTCTAAAGCCAATGGTATGTTTGTTACTCAGTGAAATTAGTACATGTAAATGGGTTAGGAAGTTACACCTCGTGTAACTTTAGTTAAAGTTACACTGCCCAGTACTACCTAAAATTCCTAATATAACATTTTAGCATCTTGTACATTCAGAACTACTGTAATGCTTGACAAAGTCTTGATTCTATCTCTCCATCTTATTATCCTTTTGCTGCCATTGCTGCTGCTGAGGTTGTTGCATGACTTGAAATTGGTTGCATATACATTTTCACTACTTACGTGCGTTAGTTTATGAAATTTTCTTGTGATAAATTTAGTCAATCTATTTCATGAGATATGTTTGTTTGCTTCCTCTTAGATAATTGATTTTATGTATCATATTTGGTTTGAAATGTATACTAAAAACTAAATACCACAATTTAATCTTAACAAATATTTGCTACAAAGAATTTTATTTGTATAATTCCTTTGAAATTTGTATTAAATTGGGTCTGGTTTGATTGCAGCAAGCCAAAAGTGAGGCAGCAGCTGCATTTGGAAATGATGGAGTTTATTTGGAGAAGTACATTCAAAATCCTAGGCACATTGAGTTCCAGGTAATTGATGGGTGGATATTTTGATGTCTTTTCAAATGTATGATCTCTTAACATTCTCAAATGAATTCTGGGTTGTAGAATTAGGACCAAGTGTTCATAACCATAAAACGTTTTGAAGTCTGGGTCGACATGGATAGGTTTATTCTGGAACTGAGAATTTATTTTTATTTTTATTTTTTATGGTGTGGAGTGCAGATATCATGTACCTAATTCTCACTACTATGGATGCATAAGTGGAGTTTTTTGTTGACAACTTGACATCATTACATATAGAGTTGTTGACATATGGAATAGTAAGATAATATTGGCCAACTAATTATAAAATAATTTTTTTTTTAATAAGACTAACCTAAAAATGAAAAAGAAAAAGGGTAAAGTTTACATTCTTTTTAATTTTAATTTACCATCTAACTACTACTTGGAACTTTAACTTCATCCCTGCCATACTATATGGTTTACAGGTTCTTGCAGATAAATATGGTAATGTCGTCCACTTTGGAGAGCGTGATTGCAGCATCCAGGTACCAGAACTCATTCCTTTTTTTGGGACATTTTGTCAAACTGATTTCAGAAGGTTTTTTTTTTTTTTTTTTTTTTTTTTTTTTTTTTTTTTAATTTAGCCATGAAAATGGAGTTTGCTTCATATCCACAAATGAATAACCATGTTTAAAGTTCTGTAGGCAAATGGAAATATCTGAAGGTGGTCAATTTTTATGGGCTTTTGATAGCGACATTTCAAGAAAATATAGAACTTATGTCCCAACTTTTATCCACATTTTGGCTTTTGTTTTGTTATGTTTGTACACTAAATTTATGTGGCTGTTTTGAAAGGCTTTTTGTTTTTATAAAGTCTCTTTCAACTACTTTTGAAATGCGAGTAGTAAAAGCTCTCTTGACTATGGCTTTTGTTCAGAGACGGAATCAAAAGCTGCTGGAAGAAGCACCCTCTCCTGCATTGACACCAGAGTTGAGGAAAGCCATGGGTGACGCAGCAGTTGCAGCAGCAGCATCTATAGGTTACATTGGTGTTGGAACAGTTGAGTTCCTTTTGGACGAAAGAGGTTCCTTCTACTTTATGGAAATGAACACTCGGATCCAGGTAGAAATATTTCTTGAGAATGTGAATTTACATAAGCATGTCTAAAAGCATACCTGTTTTAGGGTATACTAATTATATAATGTTTTCCCTTTTTTTGGCGGGATTCAGGTTGAGCATCCTGTGACAGAAATGATTTCCTCTGTGGACTTGATTGAGGAACAAATTCTTGTAGCTATGGGAGAAAAACTCCGGTACAAACAGGTAGTGAAAAAGGGATACCTTAATTATAGGAATTTTTAGTTTTATTTTTTGGTAAGTAATACCTTGGTACCATAGTTACTTCCCCACCACTCCCACCCCACACCCCCCCCCCCCCCAAAAAAAAAAAAAAAAAGAAAAAGAAAAAGGGAAATGAAAGAAGTTCTAAACATAAAATACAATGTATTTAATTTATGACTTGGACTTTTTATAGGAAGATATTGTGCTCAGAGGACATTCAATTGAATGCCGTATCAATGCAGAAGATGCCTTTAAAGGATTCCGACCTGGGCCAGGTACTTTCTGATAGCGTATCTATGATCTCTGTCTTGCATGCATGTGAAAATCAACTGTTGCACCAAACCTTTCTGATTCTGTCTTCTCAAGTTTGTTAGATTATCTAACTTGCTCCATTTGCATACAGTTGGGCCTTGTAGGCTTGTAGCTGCTTTACTAAATTTTCCTTTATTTTTCTGTATTATAACATAGTCATCCCCTAATCAATCAGTTAGAGGTTTATAGTTCAATGCATACTGATTAAGAATAGTAAATGAAACAAATTAGCTTGGTGGTTTTCTATCATTTCTTTTATGCTAAGTAATTAATTAAAAAATGTAAAGGTTGGGCCTTGGAGCAATGGCAAGTGCCTTCTACCAAAAGCAACAATTCATGGGGTTCAAGTTCAGGAATCATCCTTTCCAAAGGTAGAAAAAAAAAAGGGGTTAAGGATTCTACCCAATCACCTCTCCCAGACGCCACAAAAGTGGGATTTTTGTGCACTGGGTATGACCTTGCCTTTTAATTAATTAAAAAATTTATGCACAAAAGGGCACAAGTCTCGTACATGGAAGTATACAAGGGAAACACTCAAAAGGAACAATTAACATCTGAAATTAAAAGATCAATACTCTCACAAATTTGAGTTGGACAAACAACTGCTAGCTGCCACCCAATCATTGAGAGCATGCAGAATAGAAACTTCAGCTTCAGGATGGGTAAATTGACACCCCCTTGAAATTCTTCATTTTTATCTCTCTAGGTACACCACATGATACATGACTACCTTCCAGATTTCAATATTTTCTAAAGTAATGTATAATTATTATCAATCTTTTCTAAGTGCTCCCAATTTTCTTTGTTTGGGCTACAGGGAGAATAACAGCATATTTGCCATCTGGAGGTCCATTTGTCAGAATGGATAGCCATGTTTATCCTGACTATGTGGTTCCTCCAAGCTATGATTCCCTTCTAGGAAAGGTATGTCTCACTTCTGCTGTTATTATATGTTTGTCCTATGAAATGTGTGGTATGTATGAGCAGTTGACGCCATCAAGTTAATGTGCATGTGGCGGATTTGTAGGGATGTGTATCAACATGCTGTTGCATCCGTGTAGTCTGTGTCTCAGAATTGTTTGTGCATCAGTAATCAATATGGCTCAATTCTTGCAGCAGTTAATAGTACAGATGCAAATGAGGGCCTTTTTCTGGCCAGCTAATTCTCCAATTTCTGTTTAGTTTTAATTGATTGATGTCAGGGTACGTAGGCTTATGTAGTGTGGATGCTTGGTGAAGTTTAAAGAACTTATTTAGCAAAATCTTCCTTCTCTAGGCTGGGGACTGGCTTGTGAACAGAGAAGTTTCTTAAATTATGCAACATTTTATTTTTGGATAAGTAAGAAAGCTTTATTGATATGGAAAAACATAGATAACAGTAGCACTCACGAAGTGTACTAGTAGTGCAGCAAAATTAAAGAAAATTACAGCAATCAATAAAGTCCAAATTTCTAGAAAACATGACTGAACAAGCCGCCATCCACTCATATAATGAGTTCAGGAGCGCTTGCTTGACCAGCATCATAGATTGGTCAATGTCCTCAACTCAAACACCCTATTGTTTCTTTCCTTCCTAATGGTCCACATGATACACAATGAAATTGCATTCCAAATATCTCCATTACGATGCCTAGAAAACCACCCCTTCCACTATGCCAATATATCCACCACCCTCTTTCGGCATTAAACCAATGGACCCCAAATAGACAAAGAGCTAACATCCAAAGGTTTCAGCCACAGAACAGTGAACGGTGCAACATTCTGAGTTGTTAATTAGTAATAATTTTGATTTTTTTGGTAATTATCAGTTTAGATTTCTGAATTGGTTTCATTTGGACTTGCTAGTCTTTGCTACTGAACAATGGGATTAAATCAGTAATTCAAAATATGATTGTTGAATAAAGGAACGAAAAGGACGCATTGTGGCTTCTGGTTTGAGTAATGCAATTTCGGCTAAATATAGCTAGTGGTAAACTTCAGTCTTTATATCTCTTACATGTGATACATCAAGTGTCTTATACTACTCATCGAAAAAAAAAAACATCAAGTGTCTTATACTATGTGTGGACATTTTCATCATGCATATAGTTCAAGATAAAGCAAATTAGTGTTCATAAACTTTCCCTGTCCCCTGAGCATTGGTTTAAGTGATGGATGGACAGCTTATGTTTATGTTGAACTTGATAATCTAAATTTTTAATATCCTTGGGGCTGCTCATCTAAATTGGAAGTTTTAGCTACAAATTGTTCTAATCAGTTTGGCAACTTTGGTACTAAAATGCAGCTTATTGTATGGGCTCCAACAAGAGAAAAGGCAATTGAGCGCATGAAAAGAGCTCTTGATGACACTATTATTACAGGTGATTGTACTAGTTCTGGATTAAGATTATACCTCTCTCTCTCTCTCCATTTTTTTTTTTCACTTTACACTTCAATTTCCAGGTGTCATGTATGCTAGGCATTCAGTCTACCAAATGTGATAGGGTGATACAGGACCCAGAATATTATCCCTGAGTTGCCAATTTTGAGCTGTTATAAGTTCTAAGTCTTCAAATTTCCTTTACTAGTTAATGGATTAGGTATTTTTTGAAGAGGGTTTTCCCCTGGTTTTTGCCTATATTTGGTATGAGCTAATTTGATTGCCCTTTAGTCAAGATCTTCTAGTTGATAGGTGTCCGTACTTCTCTCTCTATATTGCGTTTTCATTCGTAGACTCTTTGATTGTAATGTTTTCTTGACTGATCCTCTCTTGGAATTCTTAATTAATATAAGTATTTTAATTCTGATCACTTTTCCACAGGGGTTCCAACAACCATTGAATACCATAAACTTATACTTGATGTGGAGGTAGGCAACCAGAACATGGATCCTTTATTTTAAAATCTTTATTTAATTCATCTTTGTTTGTGTCTCTGTACATGTATGTTTCTTCTCTCTTTTTAGTGATATGATCTCAGAGAACTTCAAAAGTTTTGGATCTAATTTGTGAGTTTTGCTGGTTTATCACAGGATTTCAAAAATGGCAAAGTTGATACTGCCTTTATCCCAAAGCATGAGCAGGAATTAGCAGCGGTAAGAAGCTGATTGACCTTAAATATTCACATATACGTATACATATACATCCATCCATACATATATATACCTGTGATTTTATTTTTTAAATTATCGCTTTTATCTCTGTTTGGTATCTTGTATAATTTTTGGCACAATCCACATTTATTACTTTAGGTTTAAAAAAATTTCATTAAATTTACTCCTGTTTGGTTCATTGTTTTCAAACGTTTTGCAAGCCTATGCTATTAAACCGAATTTCTAGGCAGCCCTTGATTTATGTAATTTGTTCAAATTCGAACTCCAAATCCAGGTTTACAAATAAAATTTCATAAGAAGTTCCGAAAAATGCATTTTGCCACGACTTTCAGTTTTAAATTAGCTTCAAGACTTCTTTTTTTAAAATATGCCATTATTTAATACTCTTTTCTGTTCAAAATAAATAGTTGTCTAGTTGTGAAAAGAGTTTTGAAAGTTTTTATAGTTATAAGTTATAACTATGGATAAATGTGGGGTAGAAAGTCAGAAGAATTTAATACATTTTTTTTCAATTTGACTATTTTTCTCCTTATCTTTTTATTTTATTCCAATTTATTTTTTGACCATTTGTTAAAATACTTTTTTTTCCTTTAATTTGTGTTTTTAGGAAGATCAATTTCCAATTAGTAATAGTGGTAGTTTTGGAAATAGTGAAAAGCAAATACCAAAGAGTCCTATTCCATTTATAATACAGATATCAGAATATTGACCATTCCTCCAATTAGCCATGAAGACACAAATACAATTACCGTTGGATTACCGAATTAGTTAGTACAGGCAAAACCTCAGCAAAAAGAGAAAAAAAAAATGCCCCAAACTGTGCATCACATAAGCTATTAACACTGCTTAAAGATGGGTTGGTGTTTCCATATTGCTACATTTCATAGATATTCTACCTTAAGCTGGTTTGTGTGTTTGTGTGTGTTCGGTTAGTTTTTTTATGAAATAATTTATATACCAAATTGGTGTGTGTGCCTGCAGCCCCATAACCTGGCAAAGATCTAGCTGGCACAGTTTCTTTAGATGGATCTCTTGCTCTGGTATTTCAACCTTTTTCAGTTCCCAGTTCTAACAAATCAAAATGGTTGCTTGCTATTGATTGTGGAGGAAGGAGGAAATACCGAGTTCTGTCATGATGCTGCAGAAGCCTATTGCTAGATGTTGAATTATTTCCATTAAGCATCCTAAGTGCAATGATCCTGTTCTTTTTGGCGTATGATGCACCCTTTCTGATGGGGAAAAGCATGTAAGCTTGGTGTGTCTCTTGCTAGCTTTGGCTATAACTCGGCATGTATTTTCTGATGTTCAGCATCATACCAAATTCAATTATTAACCTTTTTTTTTTTCCTTTTTTTTTTTTTTTTTTTGAGGATGAAAAGAAATTATGAAGGTAGTAACACTTTATAGTCACATTATTGTTCAATATAATATAACAAATATTGAATACATTACTGAACATATTTCTGATGTGGTACTGGACAATGAGACTTGTGTTTTTATTTTTGATGAGTGGAGTTTCTGTTGGACACCTAGAGTTCAAACATGGCCAAAAGACTACGTACATTAATGAAATATTAATAAAAATACGATTAGGATGGTTAAACACTACGAATTATTTGAATTTGGCACATGATATGAGGCTATGAGTTCGAGTCTTCATTATCTCATCACCAAATTCTAGTTGACATTTTCCACATTGCCTTGAGTTGCAAGAGGATGTTTGTATTTAATGTAATTTCCATTTTTATTGTGCAAATAGCCAGCCCTTGATTATGGCTTGAATTATGGCATATATCAATTCACCTTGATTCAAAACCTAATCAAGGGACCTCTAGGTCAACTCTCTCTTTTATATATGTATCTCTCTCTCTCTCTTACTGTCTTAATACGAACTTTCATATACATAGAAGATGGGTTCAAGTTACACTGGGTGTAATTTTACAAGAGTTATACGTTTTTTAGACCATAGATCCTCATTAGATCTAATGGTGATAAATCACTATTTCTCATGCCATTAATATAGTCATTAATGCTAGATTTAGAGGATATCCTAATGTTATTGATTGTATGTCTAACTTTTTCTTTTCTTTCTTCTTCTCCTTTTTTCTTTCTTTTTTTAGGATAAATGCACTTGTGAACCTACAGATTTTCATCCATCTCTACCTTAAGCGCAATCTCATATAATTTTATGCACCATGCTTATGGTTATCCTAGCAACTCTATATGCAGCATGATGAGTCTTCTAAGACAAGTTCATTTGTTGAATTCTGCTCTTTACAAGTTCGACACCAACTCTAATATGTTGAAGAGAAACTTAATTTCATAAGAAAAATCATGGTTTTAAAAACTAGACCAGACCGGTCAATTTGACTTGCTGAATTGGGAACCAAAGGCCAGTCCGGTCCAAAAGAAAGGCCTAAAACTAGGGCGAAACCGGTGAAAACCAGTCAAAATTGGTAAAAACTAGAATCAGAGGCAAATCCGGTTTTGCCTCCGGTCCGGTTTTTAAAATCATGAGAAAAACTAGGCTTGTTCTAGGTTTCTAAGGAATAAAACATTATCTAAGAATCAATTTGTAGAGAAGATGAATTTGAATTAAAACAAATTCTATCTTATCTTGATCTTTACAAGCTGATTATTTTTATCTTTATCTCTAAAGATTGGATTTGGTTTGAACTTTTTCCCTCAGATAAACTTCACACATTTTCCTTCAGAAAACCAATATGTAAGTATTATAAAAGAAATAAGGCCATGTTAAAGAAGATCTGCAACTCAAAAAGCTAGGAATAGCAGTGCAAGGTTAGGGAGAAAGAGAAAATAGAAAAATAAAATAGTTATATAATATTCTCTACAATTAATGTGGTTAGCTGGTGTGACCGTGTGACAAGTAATAAATGTTTAATAATGACATAGATAGTTGACATTTTTTAACTATTAGATCTTATAGAAATCTATGGTCTAAAAATGCTATAGCTCTTGTAAAGTTACACCGAAGTAACTTAAGGGTTTGACTTACCTCTAATACTTTTTTAACTGGACATGTCCTTTTGTTTTAAATATACAATGGAAAGTAGTATTAGGTTTTAATCTCCACCTTTTATTTAGTTTGTGGATGATGTGGCAGTCTATCATTAAAATAAAATGAGATTTCATTTAAAAAAGTACTGGAGGTAAGCCATACCCACACCTGTAACTTAAACTCATCTCTATACATAAATATAGAGTTTTTCATAGTAAAAAATAAAAAAGTCATGTTCTTGTTCTTGTTCTTCTCTCTCTTCGTTTTATTAACAACTAATAATTCAAGCATCCTAGGTAAAATATGTCATAAACTAGCCCTATGTTTTTTTGTCTTTTCTATACCATTTTTTATATTCAAAAAATGTTAATTATCTTCTAAGTTGAAGATGTCTCAATATATTTTGAGAAATATCCAGCTAATGTGAGATCTGTTTTCCAAAATGAATTAACCTTTTTATGATGTATTGGACATCCATTGAAGACTTTGTGGGAAAAAAATATTGTGAATATTATTTATAAACTAAACTGCTACAACCTGCTGGAGAGAAAGCGTATCTATTTCCAAAACCGTGTCTATGATACTCCAACAGCTTTCACTGTTTATATTTATTTATTCAAATGAACTAATGCTACTTGCTGGATATGAAAAATAAAACCAATTCCATGACCATTTATATTTTAATGGCATATAAACAAGAAGATTTAGCTTTATTTTATTTTGCTTTGCTGGTAAGAGATATCAGATATCCCTACACCAAGAGCACCCAAGTGGTCAAATCTATGATGCTTCAACATGATAAGCACTCCAATAGTTGAACCTTCAAAATACTTACCTAGGAGAATAATGCCTGGCACGTTCTACATCCTCTTGCTTCTATATATCTAAAGAAGGCTCTACCCAACCACCATACCCTTAATGTGAGAGCAAATAACATAGACGAAATGATAAACATGTCTTCCTTCAAAGCCTATGGCAAAATTGATGAAGCTGAGCAATTAAAGCTTGAAGCTCGTTGGAAGACCCGAAAGAGAGTCACCATCATAAGCATATCCTCCATAATTCTTGTTTGTGTTATAGTGGCTGCAGTGCTTGGAACTTCTCATAGTTCCAGAGAAAATTCTCAAAGTGGTGGTACTTCTCAGTCTTCAGCTGCTTCTATTAAAGCCGTTTGTGACCTTACCTTGTACCCAAATACTTGTTACAGCAGCCTTTCTCCACTGAATAACTCAAGCCACATTCAGCCTGAGGACATCTTCAAGTTGGCAACCCGAGTGTCCATGAATGAATTGTCTAAAGTTGCTCAATACTTCTCGGATCACAATGCTTTTAATGGTAGCACTGACAACACGACTGTCGCAGCCTTGGAAAATTGTGTCCAACTTTTGAGCCTAGCATTGGATCATCTCAATATGGTACTGTCCTCTGGCTCATTAACATTGATAGAAGCTGCTGATGATCTCAAAACTTGGCTGAGTTCGGCAGGTACTTACCAGGATACATGCAAAGAGGGCTTTGAAACTGCAAGTGCAACAGTTAAGACCAGCATTACCAATTGGCTACAGAATTCTACTGAACTAATTAGCAACTGCCTTGCCATCATATCATGGATTTCAAATGTAGAGAGCTCTTTAAAGCTTAGACGGCTAATGAGTTTCACAGGGCACTATGAAGATCCAAAGTGGCTGAATCCTAAGGATAGGAAGCTACTTCAAAGTTGGGATGTGAAGAAGCAGGCCAACATCATTGTGGCACAAGATGGTTCTGGCCAGTACAAAAATATAAGTGCTGCCCTTAATGCAGTCCCAGATAAAAGCACAAACAGGTTTGTAATCTATGTGAAGAAAGGGTCGTATTATGAAAACGTAAAGGTAAATAAGAACAAGTGGAACATTGTGATGGTTGGTGATGGGATGAATGATACAGTTGTATACGGTAGCCTCAATAATATTGATGGGACTCCAACATTTTCAACAGCAACATTTGCTGTAACTGGCAAGGGCTTCATTGCTATAGACATGGGGTTCAGGAACTTTGCAGGTGCAATCAAGCATCAGGCAGTGGCCTTATTGTCAGACTCGGACCATTCCATCTTTTACCGGTGTTTTATCGATGCATTTCAGGACAGCCTCTATGCACATACCAACAGGCAATTCTACAGTGAATGCAATATCACAGGGACAGTTGATTTCATCTTTGGAAACTCAGCAGTGGTGTTTCAAAACTGCAACGTACTGCCTAAAGAGCCTTTACTTGGCCAGCAAAATACCATCACAGCACAGGGCAAGTTTGACCCAAATCAGAACACTGGAATCTCAATCCAGAATTGCACCATTTTCCCATATGGATATGCGAACTTGAGCTGCCAAACATACCTTGGAAGGCCTTGGAAGAATTACTCCACAACTGTATATATAGGTAACAGTTTAGGGAGCCTCATTGACTCCAGTGGATGGTTGCCATGGGTAGGCACATCAGCCCCAGACACCATATTTTACAGTGAGTTTCAAAATTATGGACCCGGTTCATCAACAAAGGATAGAGTGCAATGGAAGGGGGTGAAGAACATGACCAGCCACCAAGCCAGCAAATTCGCAGTGAGTTCATTCATCAAAGGGGATAAATGGATCCCAGCTGCAGGTGTTCCCTACAAATCAGGTCTGTGACCGTGTTACATTTCATGTAAGGAAAACAGCAATGTGATGCACATATATGTGGTTTCACTAACTGAAAAACAAAAGGAATTCGTATTTTTTTTTTTTTTTTTTTATTCAGCTATATGGTTCTTTTATTCATCTTAAGACAGTCTATCAAAATAGACAACACATTACACATTTGACAAAATTGGAAAAAACAAGCAATGCAAGATCTAACCTTTTTTTTTTTTTTTTTTGCAGATCAAATTCAAAAAACTAACTGGGTCCCTTTAGTTGTATTCGGAAAACTCTCTCCTAACATATTATTTTCGCTTTGATCTCTTTGCTAATTTGTTAATATGCTTATTTACTAAAAGTTGGTTAAAGTATAAGTAATTGCACATAGAAAAAAAACAAGACTTTAAATGTCTAACAAGAACAGATAAACAAAAAAGTTCAAAGAAAAAACTGCATCCATACATTATACGCCCACCATTAAGCAATTAGTGGCAGCTGAATATGCCAATTCTGTCAACATCGACTTTGGCTTTTTTAAGTGATGGACCACCCTAGTCTTAAAAGTCATGGAAACAGAAAGATATCTGCTTTTCAAACTTGACAATAATACATTGAGAGTAAAAAGTATCGGGTACTGATAATAGAATGATTACTATAATGTTCTCAAAATACAAATCTACATATGTTTCCCTCTATTGGTTCAAAAAGAAGTTTCTATTCATCAAAATATCACCCATCTTAAGAAATTTTCATGCAATCAGGGATACAGAAACTACTTGTTCAAACCCTCTCTCTCTCTCTCTCTCTCTCTCTCTCTCTCTTTTTTTTTTTTTTTTTTTGTCTATAGTTTATTGTGCCGGCGATGACAGTTTATTTGGACAAGCTTCCACCTTCTTTACGTTCATTTTATTTACTTATATAAGAATCATAAAATTTTCTACGCCGCAACAACCCCAGCAAAAAACATCAGTGGACCGGAGCAGGGAGACACGGAGTAATCAAGGGGCTTCAGTGCTCCAGACGTGAACTTCTCTTTATAATCTTCACTTCTAATCTGTTTGTCCCGGCACTCGGCACTGCAAAATGCCTTCTCCCCTCTGCAAAGGTCCATAAATGCTTTATCAGTGAAAACTCTATGAAGGGTGGGTTGAGATGGTGCTAAATTTTAACTCCAAAAATATCTCCAGGGTTTGAATTTTCAATCATAAACCCGAGAGAATCAACACCACATACAGAAGAAAACAATATCAACTGAGCACTCAACTATATCGTCAAATATCTTAAATACAATGAAGCCAAGGAGGGGAGGTTGGGGGAAAAGGACTGCTTACTTGTGTTGTGAACCACATAATAACCAATGCAATTACACAAACCAGAATCCCACCATACCAAATTTATAGTCACAACTGACAAAAGCTGGCCAACTACAATCTTTTTATTTGGTTAAATAACAAAGAATTTTATCAGTACACTAAAAGGAAAGTTCTGAAGGAAGAGATTCCTATAGATTACAACCGAAGACTTAAACAATCCATAAAATCGAGTAAAAAATTACAAGAAAACCCATAAATCTGCATGCCTCATGCATAATACAGGAGAATACACTTGATAAAATAAATGAACAATTGTAAATCAACGAAATAATTGAAAAATAAGAACACTAATCAGTGGCTGTGAATCAGTTCTTGAGAGGCCTAAGCACCTAACTGAAAAACATTAGAAGATCAGTTGGCTTGCAAGAATACACTTAATGGTCTCTTTCTTCCACCAAGGATCGGGTAAATGGTAATAATCAAAATACCAATATTCAATTGACAGATTATTGACTCTTGAGCAGTTGACTGTAATAAAAGATGCAACTTGAAAGTGCAAATGAGTTATAGCTCAACTGTACTTCTTCCTCCCACAATAATGGGATGGATGATGAGGTCATGGGTTTAAGACCCACTGAGGAAACAACTTTAAAGTCTATATCAAGGAAACAGCTGCATCCAAATCCTATGCGTTTCATCTTTAACAGGAATAAAGATGCATGTTTCTGACCATTGCCAGCATATATCATACCTGGAATTACTTCGAAATAAAGTATAACAATTATAGTCAAACTACAATGAGCACTAATATTTCCTTGATTCCTTTTAAGAGACTTGACAATGAAAAATCCAGCTTGGCACTAATAATTGTGCTGCTTATATCAGAAACTAAGCCATCTATCCTCAAAATAAAAACAAACAAGAGTCTCTCTAGATAAATTTTAAATTAGATGTGACAACAGAGAGTTCACTAGTGCCAATGAATTTACAGCTTGAATAATTTTCATAAAGACCTTTGTCAAGAAACCAAACAAAAAAAAGATAGAGAATAAATTTCTTTATGATACTAAGAAGATTTAAAATTTTTAACAAACAATGGGATTTCTATTGTTCATGCAAGTGACAATGAAAAGCCCAACTCCTAACCTTGACTGAATTATTCCAAAATGTAAACTCTGAAAGCCATTTCGGAAACCCCTAACTTCCTCAATATTTACTGCGATGGAATTACTTGGGTCCTATTTCTCATAGCAATTGGCCCTTGATATAGGCTTGACATGCAATCATCAAATGGAATTGCATCTCACTTATTTCTTTTCATAATTACAACAAAAGAATGAGGCATAATAATGGCTTATCAAATAATTGATATAGAATGGGCCAAATCCCACGTAAATTTCTACAAAATTGAAGAAATTTTCTTTATTGATATTCTTATAGCAAGATAGCAGCCATGGGGACTGCAGAACCTACATCAACATACACATCTGTGTCCATTTTGTTGTCCCAAATGAAGGAGAAGCACATTTAGAACTAATCATCCTGGTTACTCCTATGATATATGTGCAGCCTAGAAGATAGAAAATTAAGCAATAATAAAAATTTATTCTAGATCTGCAAGAGATGGCCATGCTGATATATCTCTCAGTCAGTCATCACTCATCACTAAATTAATATCTGCATCTATCTATTTCCATTCAAGAACTAGATATACTAATGAATTACCAATTGTCGCAAAAGCTTAAGCTATTACTGTTGCCTATTAGGAAATGGTGAATTTAGTCATTTAACCATAATTCTAACAAATACAAAGCCAACAAACTTCATGTGGACCATAAACCCATTTGAAACACAAAGATTTCAAATAAAAACATATCAAGAATCAACCAAACAACAACCATAATTCAAAAATTCAAACATGCTTCCAAAGTGTATTTTGCACTGGCTTCAACCTAAAGTGAATCAATCATTTATAGAAAATCAATTCATGAACTGAATTTGAAAAGCAAATCAGACTCCAACCAAAAGACACACAAGTCAAAGATCATTCACAACAATTACAACCACCCCAACAAAAACAGTAAGTAATTTTTTGTACCTGTACATGAAAATATCCAGTCCATGAAGCTGCTTCTTGCAAAGGTAGCAAGAGCTAAGAAAATCAGCAGTCCAAATCTCCATATAGGCATCACCAAAATTGACAGGAGAGGCAGAGAACACTCCTACCCTTCTATCACTCACCACACAACAATCACCACCACCACCACCACCACCACCACAACCAACAACCCCATCAAGCTTATCATCAAAATAGACACGTTTCTCAAACTTGGTTCCCAAATGAGATATCACACAGGTATAGCTCTCAGACAATTCATCCACCTCATCCTCAAAAGCCAAATCACTGAGCCTGCCTTTGAAATTAGCAGTAGCAGCTTTGGCAGAGGACACTATGGGGATTGGTATAGATGGTGCTGGTGTTACATCAGGCTTAGTTTGGTGTGTCAAATCAGTCATGGCAGCCACTATGCCAAGCCCAACCACACCTCCCTGGACAAAATTCCTTGGAGATTTGTTGGAGGGACTTGGTAAAGAGAAAGACTCTGAGAGAGTAGTGAAAATGGAAAGATTTAGAGTGGGTTTCTTTTTTGGCTGTGAATTCTCCATTTTTATGGAAAATTGGCAACTGGGTATCCCTCAAAATCCACAATTTTGGTGAAAAAGTTAAGAATTTGAGTTTTTAATTCGGAGCAAGATTTTAGCTTTTTGATTAAAGAGAGGGAGAGAGAAAGAGTTTTCAATGTTTTCAGGTCTAGGCAACATTGAGCTTATACCACACAGAGCATCACAGAGACTCTCAGAGTGATGTAGAAGCAAACAGAGAGAGAGAGAGAGAGAGCACCTTTCAGCTCTCCTCTAGTCTCCAGCGCCTGTGGTTTTGAGAGGTGGAATATAAACAGTTTGTTTGTAATAATAATTGCTTTTTTTTTTTAGGTCATGATATTGAATAATGAATAATAATTGCAATACGTCTAAGTACAATACGTTCTATTAAAAAATGTAGGTATAAATTCTACATACAATACATTTTTCACAATTTTTTTCATAATGAATGGGAGTAGGGAGAAATTAGATTATAAACAAATTTTAGTCAACTCAATTAATGGTTCTAGTTAACTCAATTAATTAGTTTTATAATGTATACAAAATTTAGGCTCGAAATTTCACCTATGCCAAACATTAATTGCCGTCTTGATCGGATGACAAAGATAATCTCTTCTAGAGTAAAACTAACTTGTGTATTAACATAATAATAATAGAAAGAAGGTAATCATTATTAAGAAATATATGGCGCCTAAAAAAAGATAATAAATTATGAATGATAGACTATAAAATCGTGCCACTGATGAACAGTAAAATCAATAACAACTTATTAATAACAATATATATATATATATATATAACAATAATAATAATTGTTTGAATGAATAACAGGGAAATAATGTTGTGGTTGTCATTTTCATCTTGCTTTTTTTTTTTTTTCCTGTCTTCTTAAAATCGCCCCTAAGTTTTGTTTTTTTTTTTTTTGATGAGGAATTAGACAATCTTTCATTCAACAAGCTGAAATTGGATTAGGTGTTCTACACAGCTGGGATTAACTCCCTTCCAAATTTGAGAAAAACCTGAAAGTTTAGCAGTTTTTGCAAGTTCGTGGGCGACTCTGTTGCTATCCCTTTTCAGGTGTTGAAATGTGCACCAGCTGAAAGAGGCTGAACAGCTTTTAATGTCTTGGAGGATGAGACCAATCTCACCATCAGTATCTCCACGGTTAAGAGCTTGAATAATAGAGAGGGCATCTGACTCAAAAATAGCATGGGAAAGTTTCAAATCCAAAGCAAGTCGCACACCATGCAGAATAGCATGCCCCTAAGTTTTGTTTAATCACGTTCCTTTCAAGTTTCGAGATTCCTTTGCAATTATTAATTCATTATAGATTATTTGTGTCTTTTCCTATGTAATTTAACTTTGTCTTCCTTTCAGTATAATTTCTTACTCCCTAATTGTTATACCAAAAATTATTTATGCTACTAGATTCCATTTTTATTAGAGTCCGGCATTCGATCAATTTTTTAAAAAATGATTGTAGCCTATATGCCAAGCATGCCTCACATGGCAATATAGCACATATACAATTGGCATACGTATAATGGGGATCATATCACTTATAATTTTTTTTTTTTCACTCAATTTGTACAATACTTTATGATTAGAAACGTATATTGATTATATGATTATGGGATTAACATGCAACATAGAATTGTTATCACATTGCACCATGCAATTAACCATTGGGCGTGAAAGAGAGGTTAAAAAATAAAGTGTAAAAATAAAATAGTATAAGGTTAAAAAAAAATTTATTCTAAGTTCAAGATTAAAAGTGACTTTTGAAATTTTTAATTCCAACATTTGATTTGCTATTGTATATATGAGTAAAACAATTTAAAATTTAATAAATCAATAGTTTAGAATCTTTAGATATTAGAGAAAAATTTATTGTATGACGTGCAATTTATACACCAAAAGCATATCAACATAAATATTAGCAATTTTGTTGATGACATATAATTTTCTATTGTATGACTTACCATTTTGAAATTACCTGGGCAAGGACCGGCCTTTCTTTCTTTTCTTTTCTTTTTTTTTTATATTTTTTTTTTCTTTTTCCTTCTCATTTATTTTTTTAAGAAGAAAACTGTCACCCATAAAGTTAAAAAAAAAAAAAAAAAAGTGAGAGAGAAAGAAACAAAGAAAGAAGAAAGGTAGAAAAAGGTGTGTAGTCATTTACTCGTATATGTTTTCACATGCAGAGAATCACATTTACAATCATGAGAGGGAATAAATCATAAATATGAGCTGCCTAAAAAAAAAAGCTTAAGTATGAGCACTCATAACTCACCAAAAAATAAGGTTGTAAAAAAATAAACCTAACTTAGTATAGTGTTTAAATTGGGTTTGTTTAATTTTTGAAAATTTAATAAATCAACTATATGGAACCAATCTAGAGTAGAATTTATGTTTCTAAGCTCTTCGAGAACAAAAGTCAAAATTGAGCTATGGTAAAAAGTTTTGACTTAATTGAAACTAGGTTGTGACTCATACATATGTATTAGATATATTTACAAAGAAGTATAGTTAAATGTGTATTAAAATGTTACCAAATTTATAATATATATATATATATAATGATTGTATATTTGAAAATATAAAAATAGTTATTATTAAAATTCTCAATTTTATTCATTTAAATAGTTATTAATAGTCATTTAAATTGTTATCCATAAAATTCTCAATTTTAGTTTGTCTAACCACTATTTGTACAATAATAATAATAATAATAATAATAATAATGAATCAATGATGATGATTTTTTTAAGGTTTATGAATTTTAATTCTATGATTTTCTTACTTAATAACCCATTTAGCACCAAAAAAATTAAAAAAAAAATTTAATTGAACTCCTCTATTTTGTAGTGTAGTAAATAGTTGCATCAAAATTGATAAAATTAGATGAGACACATGATATAAAATTATATTCCAATTTGAGATTTAATTGGATTTTCTCTTAAATTTGGCTTTACACACACACACACACACGTGTAGTTTATTTTTGCATCAAGTGTTTATTTTAAAATTTTAAAATTTTTGTGTTAAGTGACTCATTTATAATGCTTAACATGGAAGCCAAGATAACCACGTCACTCACCCAAGTAAGACAACATCACCATCATCACTATTGTTCAATATTTCCATGTATAAGCACAAGTTACAACCCCTTCTTTTTAGAATTAGCACAAGTTATAACCCAGTAATAATATATGGATTTTGATAATAGATTCCTTAAGGGTATTTGTTGATGAACCTTTTTAAGAAAGTTTTTATTAGAAAAGAAAAAAAAAATAGTTGATATTTTGAAAAAAAAATTAATTTCCCATAAAAGTAGTATAAAAAATTTCTTAAAATGGTTTGCTAACAAATTCACTAAGGGCAGCCTTTAGTCGGACCCATAATATATTAAAGGAGAAACTCAATCAATAATCTAAATTATATTTTAATTGCATTTCAATTTTGCATAAGTGTCCTCCTAATTGCCTACTACTCTGAGGTGTTGTTTGGTTCATGTTGGATGTGTATTCATTTTCACTTTTCATTTTATGTACTCATTTTCTCTTTCTCAAATCATGTACTCATTTTATGTTTGGCACAAATTTTCTGGTCTACTTTTTGTTATATAAATAAATAAATATATATATATATATATATATATATTTCAATTAAAAATTCAACACAACACCCACACCACACCCATACCAACGGTAAAACAAAAACCAAGTCCGTCAGAATCTACCTCCATCACCATCACCACCATCAAATCCAAACCCATAGCAGCACAACCACACCATAACCATCCGTAGAGGGAAAGAGAGAGAAACCCACACTACCATCACCACACCCACACCCACCACCAAACCCAATCGGCTTAATGTAAAATATATATATCAAAAAATATATATCAAAAATTTTTTCGATGTGGAGAAAGACAGAACGAACGATCTTACCGAGAGAGAGAGAGAGAGAGAGAGAGAACGGTCTAGCCAAGTAGGAAGAAAGAAAGCGGTGTTGTGGTTGTTTAGTTTTGAGACTGTAGAAGAGGGAGAGTGAAAACTGAAGTGAGAGAGCTGTTGGGGGTAATAAAGGAAAACTTGCGCGTGTGGACCCACAAACTATGGTTTTTTTTTTTTTTTTTTTTACAAAAATGTCACCATATTCATTTCCACTAGAAATGAAAATGACAAAAATTTGTATTCGTTTTTTATATTCAAACCCACTTTTTTGGATACTGAATATGAAAATTGAGTACAAATAACAAATTTAAACAAGTTTTTTACTGGTGAGTCTCAAAAATGAAAACAAAATAGAACACCTTTTTCATCGAACCAAATAGCCTCTAAGTGTCTTTAAATTTTAAATTGGCTTCAAAGTTTTGCCAAGTGTCATTGCATTTCTAGTGTCATGTCAAATGTCTTTACATGTAGATTTATGAATTTAAACGTGAAAATCTCAATTAAATATATATCATACTTCTTTGCATAACTTTAAATGTGTAATTCTATCCTATTTAAAATTGTTTTAAGTTAATTTGAAACTAATCCAAATTTTCTTACAATACTTTTTATTAGTTCAAATATAAATTTTAATGAAAAAGTTAATAAAAACATAAAAATGGCCATAAGTAATATTCAACTTAGGAATGAAAGTTTATGTGTTTAATTATATTTTTTTTATATAAAGAAATGCACAATGTGTGTGTATGCATGAAGTTACAAGCTAGTTTAAGATTAATTTACAAAAAATCAAATATTAAGTTTGTCGAATAATCATTTGTCAATGTCAACTCAAGTAACTTAATTCATTATAGTTCTGAACTTTTTATAATTATGGGGATGAAATTCTGATAATTATGAATGGTTAAGAAGGGTATAGATTCAAATATCATTGAGCATATTTCTCAATCATCCAATTTACCTTCTTAATTTTTTATTTTTAAACTTAATTTCATAATTATTTTAAGGCTAAATTGCAAATTAAACCATTTCACTTTAACCCAAAATTCAATTCAATCCTATAACTTCGGTTTTATTTATTTAGTCTTATAACTTTAGTTTTATTTCATTTAGTCTTTTCGTCCATTTCGATAAGTGGGTTGTTGTTAAATGTCCCTAGAACAACATCATTTTGAAATCTAGAAACTAGCAAAACAATGTTATTTTAATACTCTTAACTACACATTGTATCAGAATGGGGCAAAAGGACTACATTGAACACATAAGAAAGCTAAAGGACTTAAATGGTTGAATAAAAAGTTATAGGATTGAGTTGAATTTTAGACAAAATTAAAATGTGTAAATGTAATTTAGTCTTATTTTAAATATTTATATTTTCTTTTTAATTATAAAATGTTCGAAGCTCAAGTAATGGACAAAATTGGCCTATGCTCTTTTTAAAAAAACAATCCAGCCTTTTGCCCCCTTTTCCAAACTAATTAGGGAAATACCCTTCTTTTGAAACTTAATTTTCTCAAAATAGAGTTAAGCCCTATAGTGGCCTTTTTAAGGAGCCTATAGTGACGTTTTCAAGACTTATAGTGGCGTTTTGAAACTCGAGCTCTATGAACTCGAGTTATAGGTAAAAAAAATAAAAATAAAAATTGCCTATAACTCAAGTTCATAGAGATCGAGTTCCAAAACGCCACCATAGGTCATGAAAACGTCACTTAGGCTGCTTAAAACGCCGCTATAGGGATCCAGAAAATTTTTTTTTAACTCAATTTTTAGAAAATCAAGTTACAAAAAAGGGGCATTTTCCTAATTAGTTTGGGAAAGAGGGCAAAATGCCACTTTTTTTGCACGGAAAGGGCATTTGCCCATTTTGTCCCTATAATTGATATCTTAAAATAATTATCATTTAAAAAATTATTTTCGAACTAAAAATCATAGTTCTCAGAACCGGACCGGGAGGTCGGACCGTGAGAACCGAGAACCGGGATAAAAAACCGGTTTTTTAAGCTTAAAAAACCGGATTTTTAGTTAATTCCGTGAACCCCTAAAACCGGGGTTGGACCGTAAGAACCGGTCCCAAGAACCGGGAGGTCCAACCCCTTAGGAAATTTTTTTTTTTTTTTTTATAAAACCAACTTAATACAATTTTCTTAAATATATGCTTGAAAATCGTTAAATTTCCCTCACATATATAGATATATTAGTCAATTTTACTAGTTTTATAAATTTAATATCTATATTTGGCTTTAATTAATTATTAAATTAATTATGACGTCATCACGGTTCGACTCCGGTTCGACCTCGGTTCGACCTCAAAAACCTTGAACCTCTCCCTTTTACGGTTTAATGAACGGTCCGGGTCTGAAAACCTTGCTAAAAATAGGGTAAAAAGTTGTAGCCAATGTTAAGGAAAGGCACAAATTTTTTTTTTTTTTTGTAAGATTTATACATTTAGTTGCCACATTTTTTTTCTAAAAAAAAAAGTTGCCACAATTTTTTTTTTTGAGCAAAAAGTTGCCACAATTTGGGTTTTGCACATCACAAGATTTAATTTTTAGACCCATACAAAAATGCACTAATTTTGCTAATATTTGTTTTTAATTAATTCAAGAATCAAATATTAGTTCTGATGGAAATATATAGTGAGGATATCAATGAAAGAGAAAAAAAATACAAAGAACAATAAAATTTGATTGCCAAGGCACAATAAATCACTTCCTTCTTGACAATATCCACCCCCCCCCCCCCCCCTACCCCTCAACTAAAGTTGCCAAAGGGCTATAGCTGCAAATAAGGCAAAAACTATTCAAGTAGTAATCTTGGAGATGTTATTACGAATTTCTATAAAAGTGGTGAAAAAGTTGGTAAAAACTGAATATGGATCAATATTTATAGACAAAGAGGTAATATCATTCAATAGACATCTTTAGAGAGAGACACATTGGTTAATTTTAACTCCAACAAACATTTTGATTTTACTAACCGACTGAGACACTTCAAAACTATTATCTAATAAATTCTGCACCCCCCCCCCCCCCCCCAAAAAAAAGAAAGCATTCTCAGGCCTTGACTATTTGAGATTTAATGACTCGATTGATCGACCTACTATCGAGGCAGGTATCAAGGAAACAAAAACGTCTAGAAATCAAGCCACATAGGTTTCAATCAATCGATTGGAATCAAGCCATGAATCGAGCTACCTTGATCAATTGAGGTAGGAGTCAAGCCCTTGTCTTGTCTCTTCAACGGCATCTTACTAGGTTTTCCTCAAATGAGCCCATCTTCGCTTGATCGAACTTGTGTACACAGTATTTTAATTTAGGTTCTCTCCACTTTCATACCTTTTATACATATAAATGAATTGAGTTTAAGTTACACTTGGTGTAACTTTGCAAGTAATATTACACCACCTCAATAACTTGTGATTAAATTTATATTTTAAAAATCTCACCATTGAATTACATGCTCTACATGTTCTTAACATAGATGCCAATTTTATGTCAATCAAATCTTATTTACCATTCGATCCATAAACTTGTCTTTTATGCATTATTTTAAATTACAAAAACTTGAATTTAAACAATTGATAATTGACATGGCTTTTGATTTTTGATTATCTTGAAACTTTGCAAGCATGGACAATATAAGAAGATAATGTATTCCAATGGTGAATTTGCCAAAATTTGCATTCAATTAAAAAATATTAGATAATGTAATATTGTTTTAAAGTTACATCAGGTGTAACTTGAACTAAACATTTAATATATATATATATATATATATATATATATATATACACACACACACACCCACATACATACTCACCTACGTTGTACATATATACCTAGAGATACAAACAAGCAAGTTTTTTGTTTTCTTTGTTTTTTCAACATGAAAAGATATTAGTCCTTCAAGTTAGATGGTAGAATTAGTTACCTTTTTATAATTATGTATAAAAGATATTAGTCCTTCAAGGTGGTAGAAAGTTTTTTTATTTTTTCCGTAGATATACAAATCTTTTTATGACCGCTTGCCTAATAATAATTAATTAATGATCTTTGGCCCATTTAGAACATCATTTGCTTCTGACTAAAGATAAAGAAATCACAAAAAGTGACGAAGCTCAAATCTAGAAACACTTATTAATATTGCAAATTATTACTCATCTCAAAGATAAAGCCATGTACAAGTATGAATTTATTTAAAACTGTGAAATTCTGAATACGTCAATAAATCAGTCATACTTTGATTTTGATTTTGATTTTGATTTTGATTTTTTGAGATAGTTAAATATTGGGGAAGGGGAAGGGGAATGTGTGGTTTGAACCACATATTTGGGACTGGGGCACACAAAGGATACTATTTACCACTTCTTTTCGAGAAAAAATATTACCACTTAATTATCACTTGAACCGTGCAATTATCCTTTATTAATAGGCATGAGCCTGTTTGAAAACTTAAAAAATAAAAAAAGAGAGAAAGAGAACAAGAAAAAGATTATAAAAATAAAATCATGTATATATAATGAAAAAAAAAAAGTTGGACTTTTACATTTGTAGCTATAATAATGCCATTATCCTTCTCACTCCTGAAATATTAATATAAAGAAGAGAATACTTTTAGTAAAATTAAAATTACTGGCTTATAAGAATGCAATATAAATAATTAAATGAAGAGATCAGTTGGATGAATTCTTTATCTTAACAATAAAGAAAATGAAACATTTAAAAATTTTACATCATATTATTTTAGGGGAAAATATACTTATTCAATTGGCATCGTGGAATATACTTAAATACAGTATTTAGACGTTGTTCTTTAGGTTCACCTCTTAAAATTCAGTCATATGGTTGTACTTAATTAAAAATATATTTCAATCTCATGAGAAAAAAACCATATGACTAAATATTAAGAGAAGAACCTAAGGAATGGTAACTAAGTACCGTTCCTAAATTTTATCCTTATCATAATTAGGTACCTTGAATTTATATTGGAATTTTCTTAGAACTGTATTTCCTTAAATCCCGTATATATTTTCGATCTTTGTAAGTAGGTTTTAATGTAATTATAAGTGATAAATTCATTAAATTGTCAAAGATTTTGTTATTTTTGAGAAACGTTAGATTGTCACAGAGAGAGAGAGAGAGAGAGAGGAGAGAGAGAGAGAGAGAGAGAGAGAGAGAGAGAGAGAGAGAGAGAGAGAGAGAGAGAGAGAGAGAGAGAGAGAGAGAGCTAATTGAGGTATCTTTAAGTATACTCTTAATGACTTAGTATTCTAAAGAATAATTTGGAGAATAAAATGTCACGTGAATGGCAAATATAAGTGAAATGATATATTCACAATATTTTCACAACACTTTTATAATCAATCATAGATGACAGATTGTTATTTGCTGTTATGAGTGAGCATAAAAGTAATTTAAGTTGTGAATTCAAATTAGAACCAATAACAACTTACCACCTATGATTTGTTGTGAAATTATTATGAAAATATTATATATGTAGCACCTCTCCAAATAGAACTATACATAGAAGAGAAGAAAAATAGCTAATTCTAATTTTCTAAATACTACTTCTATACATAGTTTCAGCCAAGATTTTATGATATTGATATTTCAATGCGACAGTTTGAAGACAAAGGAAGAAAAGTAATAAAACTACTCAGCTTTATATAACCACTCATCATCTTTGTACTCAGTTGGCATTATGCTTAAAGTAATATTCTGTTGGCATCATATGATGAAAACCACTTTTATGATGCCGATTTTACAACATACCACGCATATGGGAACAAGTGACTAAGGGTCCATTCGGTTAGAGGAGTAGAAAAGTAAGAGAATGGAAAATTGTGGGAGGATGAAAAAGTAGGAGGATAGAAAATATTTAGTTTTCCCTTTTGTGTGTTCGGTTGGAGAGGTGGAAAAGTGAGAGAGTGGAAAACTCTTTTGTTTGGTTGGAGAAAAAAAGAGAAGGATGGAAAATGTAATTTATATAAATTGACTATTATACCCTTGTTACATAATATGTAAAAAAAAATAGATTTATTTGTACTTATTAAATAATATAAAATTTATCACATCATATACATAAATTTATATTATTATAATGTAAAAATTAGATCAAGTCATGTTGAAAAAAAAAAAAAAAAAAAACAACAACAACAACGTTCAGGTCACGTTGAAGAAGAAAAAAAAAAAAAGAGTTCAGGTCATGTTGAAGAAGAAAAAAAAAATAAAAATAACAACAACAACAACAACAACAACAACAAACGTTCAAGTCAATGTTGAAGAAGAAAAAAAAAAAAAAAAAAACAACAACAACAACAACAGCAACAACAAACGTTCAGGTCAACGTTGAAGAAGAAGAAAAAACAAACAAACAAACGTTCAGGTTACGTTATATAAGAATAAAAAATAAAAATAAAAACGTTGAAAAAAATAGGTGAGAATAGGGCATTTTTGTAAAAGTGCTACTATAGCACTTTTCTCTCCGGATTTTCTTTCTAATTTGAAAGGAAAAAAAATGTGAGCCTAGAGAGAAAACTTTCTTCCGAGTTTTCTCTCCTTCCTATTTTCCTTCCTCAAACGAACAGTGGAAAACAGTACAGTGGAAAACAGTATTTTCCATCCTATTTTCATCTCTTTGTTTTCCATCCTACCTGTTTTCACTCCAAATGAACGGAGCCTAAAACATTATGATTAGCTCAAACAAACTTAACAAAGAACTCAAAGCTACAGTGAGACATTAAAAATGAAACAAAAATTTTTGAAAACTTTTTAAGGGCATCATACCCCTATATAACTTTGTTTTGTTAATATTGAGGTCCAATTTAATGATTTTCTAAGCACGTTGGATCGATACATCAATAACTATAAGGAATAATGTTTTTTTTAATTTATTTTTGGGGAGAAACAACGATAAGGTAAAAAGTATAGTTAGAGCATTCACATCGTAGGTAGGTTGTAAAGCCACTTGAAAGCTATTTTAGCACTCCAAACACCAAAAGATATGTTACATCTACGGTGTTCTAACTAAAAGAATTTAGCAACTAGCTACAGTGATTCTTGGGGTGTTTTTTCCTCATCGTTGTGGGTGACTCGTGTGGTGGTTTTTGGTGTGGCTAGGTCAGTCGTTGACGTCGTCATGGGTTGCTGGGTTCTGTGAGTGGCTTGTTGTCGTGGTTGAGTTGGGTCGTGTGGTGGGTTTTCGGTGTGGCTGGGTTTGTGTGGTGGTTTCTGTAATGGCTAAGTTTTGACAAAATTGTGTTTGGGTTTTGCGGTGGGTTTTTGGTGTAGCTGAGCTTGTGTAGTGGTTTCATTTTAGGTCATTGGCACAATACGAAGATATTGTATCTAATATCCACTTCCTTGCCTTGCATTTTTCAGTTTTCAATTTATCACACGTTCGTAGGCATTGTAATAAGGTTGTTCATTCTCTCAGGAGAAATGCGATCATTTCTCATCCATTATCAATCTGGATAAAGATGTACTACCAGATGTTATTCATATATTGTAAGTTGATTTAACCAGCCTACCTTAATGATATGCATTGTCCTTTTTCTATATATATATATATATATATATATATATATATATTAGTATACATATTTGTACAGATTTTCATGTCTTTAAATGCGGGATTCGATGATTGTCATTCAAGGCAAACTCAGGGCTAGATGGGCATTACCGCGTTTGGCTCTATTCACACCTAATGAAGCATCAATTTAATAAACAAGAAGTTATGTCATATGTGGTGCCATCGTCATGCCGTTGATAAACAAATTAACAATTTCGTCACAGGATGCAACATGATCCAAAGTATTAGTACCATCAAAAAGTTCATAAATATAGTAATAATCATTTCAACGTGAAATGAGTTTGGTTTACTCATGGAAAACATGATTGAAAGCTCTTTATACTATGGTGTTAAAATTATCAGCATACAAAATAGTTTTTTTTTTTTTTTTATAAAAGAAAAATAGACTTTATTAGTTGAACTAAATAAAACTAATAATGTATAAAGTAATTGGTAATAATATATCAACACCAACGTCACCAAAGAATTTTCAGAGCGGTACGATTTTAGAACATACGACAAACATAGAATTAATATTTTGTTTCGGCTAATAATTTGGAGATATGTTATTACCATGCAACAAAAACCATGATATTAAGTCCACTCGAAATTAACAAAACCAAAATGAGATGAGATGAAGAACATGATGGAAAAAAATATGCCTTGTCCAAATGGGATTGACAAGGATCATAGTATCATACATATATAAATTAGCTGAGATATGAATCCACAAAACCATTATTCTTTGCCAGCAACAAAACAAAGCCACCATACATGGTGGCCAAAAGTGACAACAAATCATCGCTGCACGTTGTCGACGTCATGGCTCTGATCTACATGCATCTTGTGGTGAGTCATCAGATTTGGTTTGCCGTCTAAAATAACAATTAAATCTGCTCACACTTTGTCACTTTCTTGAAGAAAATAAGATCATCATCTTCCTCGATTTCAAACAAACCCCATGCACCCTCACACGTGGCCTAGATATCTTTCCATGCACTACCAGCTTGTCAGAAAAAATTTAGGACCACAGATTTTTAGGCACAATTTTTTAATACATTTTTTTGTGAGCAGGGTTTCATATAACAGTGGTACGCAGTTACAATTTGACATATCGGATAGTTATAAAAAATTGCATGATAAATATTATGGTCTTAGAATTACTCTAATTTGCCGTGCATCAAACACACTGATCAAGGCTCAAATCACACGCCTCCATGTGTGCCATGCATTGGTTCAACCATCCATGATGTCATTGTTTCTATAGAGTTGAATTGTTTATGTTCCTTTAATTCTCTATTTTCTCTTATATTCTGTTCGTATGTTTTCTATTTATTCTTTATTTGAGTTTTCTTTGTCAATATGTGACAAAAAGGGGAAAAAATAAATGAAATGTGGAAATCCTGTTTAAAAAAAGGTTTTTAAAATGTTTTGTTTAAGGGGAGATAAAATTGTTTTTGAAAATGGGAGAATATAAAAACTTTTTTGATGTATCTAACTTATGGGAAGAGTTAGTTTACTTTTGTTTTTATATTTATGTTTCATTATGTTTATATGTCTTTCTTTCCATACATGTGGTGACGTATTTTTTTGAGTGTTTTCAGGAAAGATAGGTACATTCTGATCAAAACCTTCTACCTCTTCTTGTAACTTCAAGGTTAGGAGTCTTAGATTGGAATTTGTAATTTAATTGGACATTTTATTGTATTGGGTTGTTTTTGTATTTGAGTATTTCATTTTGTTTGTAAGTTTTGTCACGAATTGTCAAAGAGGGAGATTGTTAGGTTCTAAAAATTTAGAACAATTGGCAAATCGTAAACACAAACTTGTCTAGATATAGATCCTAAAGTCTATAGGTTTTATTAGACAATATTCAAGGTGATTCAGGTCAAGATTCAAGAACAAGTAAACTGCAGAAAGAAGAGTTCAGAAACTGTCTGGTTTAACCGATCGAGAAACAGGCTCGACCGATCGAGAAACAAGCTCGACCGATCGAGAATCATATATGCAGAATTTTAAGTTGGCCCAAACAGCAGCTCAATCCCATTAAGGATTAAGGTTTTAGATCTAATTCTTCTAGTATATGAAGGAAACCCTAAGCAAGTTTTTATAAGGTTCCGAGAGAGAAGAGTGTGCCTCTTTTGTATTTAGGGTTTTGAACCTAAAAAGCTCTCTCATATCTTCTACTAGTGTTATTCCTTGAAGAATCTTAAGATCTGGTGTTGTAGAAATTGCTGCCTTCTCTAGTCATCAAAGGTGTTGATGATCTAAACTTTCAAGGGTGATATTGGAGTCACAAACAAGAGAGTTTGTGTTGCTAAACCTTTGAGTGGGATCTTAAAGTCACAAACGTGGGTGTTTGTGTTTGCAAAGGCCAAAGAAAGAAGTAGTTCGTGGACTCGGAGCTATCATGTGATCGTGGTAGTAAGTTTTCTACTCGAAGTAGCAATAAAATGTTAGTGGTCTAAGTTCTATTGTACAAACTTCAATTTTTTCATAGTAGATTTGCTATTTTACCTTGAGGATAGCTAGGTTAAATCCTCCCCAGGTTTTTTATCGGTTTGGTTTTCCTGAGTTATCATATCATTGTGTTCTTTATTTTTCCGCACTGTTCAATGATATGATTGTTCTTATTTTAACCTAGATCTGAATAATAAACCTAAGTATTCACTTGGTTAATTAATTAGGTTAAATAATCTAGTTTACAGGGGTCTAAAAACTTTACATAGCTGTAAGACTAAAAACTACTATTCAAGTGTCACTTCCTCATTAATGTGGTCAGAAAGTTAGGTGCAAAGTATTCAATGCGGTGGTAGCAGCTTTCCCTTAGATATTTCATAGCTTTCCTCTATCCTGTTCCTTCTTGATACTTATCCTCTTTTATAGAATGGTCCAGAACGTTGCTCTTGATGGCAAACCACATCTTTTGACCTCGGCTTTGCTCAGCCGAGGTAACATTCCTCCTTGGAACCCATCCTAGGCGATCATGATTAGACCTCAACTTTTTACCTACTGATACGGAAATCTATGACAGTGTCTACCCATCCTCAGATGTCCTTGGATTGGGCCCTTGGCCCAATGCATGTGTAGATATGTACTCCTGGGCCTTTAACCCCTACAATAATTATATGAATAAGATATTTCCTAAAATATATATTTAAGTGATTTAAAATGCTTTCATTCCATTGTCTTCATGGTTCTATTATTATGTTGTTACCAAACAAATTAATTGTAATAAGCATTACATTACAACGTCTCACATTCATTGTAATACCTATTCCTATTCCTATGTAATTACCGTTACAATCTACCAAATGTGTCCTTAATATTTCTGTACTTCTTTTTTTGCTTGGCATCTCTTACTGTCATCTCCAATTTATTTATTCAATGTGACAACTATGCTTTAGGGTAGCCTCGAGTCTATGCCTCACTCTTGCCTTGAGATGGTCGCAAGGGTGCCTTTTGACTCTTATTTAAGAGTTCTAGGCTCAATAATGTCTCAATGAGGAGAGGGTATTACATGTATCGGGTACATGTATTTCCCCTCTCACTAGAGTCCACTCCCACGTAAGAGGGAGATATATGCACCCGATATCTAATAAATTTTTCCCTCAATGATGAGAACTTTATCTAAGACACAATGATTGTAATAATCTCATCAAAAAAAAAAAAAATGATTGTAATAATGATTTGAAGATGATTATGTTAACTATGACTAATTATAAATGCAAATTAAGGGGAATCGAGGCTAATGTTCTACACTAATTTGACGTAAAAACACTTGATAAGTGCAACAACAACAAAAATGATGCTAGAAAACACTAAATAATTCAAATTGGAACCAAAAGATACTGGATGGAAATTCACTTGGATTAACATAACAACTACAATTGCGTCTAAATTTGATACTAAAAGGGAAAAGATAATGATAAACATGTAGAATATTAATTTGCATGTTCATGTTGTCTGTATTTTGAAGTATTAACCTTATTTATACTGGAGGCTTGAAAATTATCCTTGATTGTAGTAAGTCACCTATATATCATCTTATCATCTTCTCCTTTGATTAACCTTATTTATATTAATTTTGCCCTTACTTTTTAAAACATATATATACAATAATACTTTTATTAAATATTATGATCATAAGGTTTTATTTTAAGAAATTTTGTTTCAAAACTTATGTTTTTCAATTGTATGAATAAGTTCAAATTGTGAGAAAGTGCAAAATCTTCACATTTTATCTAAGAAATCTTTTTAGTATTGTTAGGACATATGTGTTTCACTTGTTAGGAACATATATCATTATTTTATGTAATTGACTAATCTTTTGATAAAACGCACTTTACTTGTATTTAGGTAGATCTAGGATGTTTTTAATACTTCAAAAAACAAGATTTCAAGATCAAGTGTTAAAGCCATGCAAGTCTGTCCAAGAAACAAGCTGAAGAAGTGCTTGTCATTAAAGCTCGACAGCTAGCATCTATCGAGCTTAAGAAACTGTTCCAGCCCCATAGCTCGACAGTTGCTCAACAGCTTCTCAACAACTGCTATTTGTCGAGGTTTAAGAAAAATAGAATTTTTGGTCTGTTTTCTTCCAATCCGTGAATATGTCTTTGGGCCTTCGTTTCTCATAACTCTAGATATATAAAATGATTATTTTAAAGGCCGTCAAAGTGGATGCAAATTGCTCAAGTGTTGAGCAAAGTTTGTTCACGTAAATTGTGACCAGAGACAGAATTTGCCCTAGTTCATCTTTCTTGTGAAGAAGTTGCTATGTTTGTACACCGTAAGATTTTGTAACCAAGCATCTTCTGGATCTTCATCGTGTGATGAAGTGAAGAATTTTGCAGCCAACATCCTTCTCTAGTTGGTGATTAAGTCGCGTATTAGGATCCACGCAACTGGTTAGTCACGTACTGGGATTCGTGCATCAAAAGGTTGGCGTTCAGATATTGAAGAGTTTAGAAGTTCTGAAGCAGTAGAAGGTTTCTACTGTAAGTTCATCTACATAAATTGTAGAGTCTAAGGACAAATGTTTTGTACTAGATCTGAAACTTCTCTTTACTATAGTGAATTGCTTTTCAGGAAGTTTCCCCCTAAGTTTTTTACTGTGAAACTAGTTTGTTTTATTGATTTTCCTAGGTCATCATATCTTGTCTTATTTATTTTTTTCCGCTGCATAATTTTGACATGATATTGATGTTTGTTTGTTTGTTTTAACAAATTTTATTCATAATAAATCTAATTAACAACTTGGGTTTAAAACTTGTTAATTCTATCATCGGGGTCTAAATTTCCCAACAAGCATACTTTGATATTTTATTTATTCACATAATTTGAATTCATCCATTTTTGTTTAATAGATTTGGAACATTTTTACTATTTTTTTTAATGTAAATTATTATCATTATTATTTACTTATTTTTTCTTCTTCATTTTGAAATTTGAACTTAAGAGTGAGATTTATAAAAGGTTATTTCTTGGATTTTAATGGGACCCTTTCCACTTGGTGCAACAATAAGTCCTCAGGTATGAAGTCTCTCACGAGTCACATAGTCCCGCCACTAGTATCAGACCACTAGAAGTTTTGGCAAGCTTTCGAAGAAGACCAATCCAGTTTAAAGCTATTGGACCCACTATAATGAATATGAAGCAAAAATAAGACAAGCATGGGAGCATGGTTTTTCAGGCAATAGTATGTTCACTCTGTGAAAAAACTTTTGCATTCCCATTCTCTACTTTGGGATTTCGGGATGTTGGTTTTTCACAACTCTAGTTTATAATTAACATGGTAAGTGTTAATGAAAATATCCAAAAAAAAAAAAAAAAATCACATTAATATAATTGTGCACTCTTTAGAAAATTGGTTTAGTCACGGACTCACGGTAGTATAATGGTGCAAAATATTGCTTTGTTTTGTAGGTAATAACATATATAAAATTAACCCCAACAAGACGGAGCCAGGACTTGGAGTTAGGGGCGGCTCTGCTGCTAGCTGCGTGCGGCAGCTCCAGCCTTTGACTCTACTACTTTATTACTAAGGATTTTTGTTTAAAACTTTTTAAGTGGCCAAGTTGTTTGTTTTTGGATAAAACAGATTGATTGGGCTTAATTTTTTTTAGTTTTATTATTGGTAATTTTTGTTGTTGGGCTAATTTTTTTGGACTTGCATATTTTGTTTTAGATTTAATCTATTAATTTTTGTAGCCTTTAAAAGGTAAAAAAATGCTAAAACTACAAAATTTTTACAAATTGCTAATGTGGTGAGTGGTTATTGACAAGTAAAAAGTGATGTCAGTGTGCGAACCAAAAAAAATTTACTACCTCAATAGTTTGTAAAAAAATGACAATAACATTACTCTTAAAAGAATTGATGGCATTGTTAAGGGGGAACAAAATGTAATTTTATTGAACAAAATTGCTAAAATTAGTGCCTATTAATATACTAATATTTTTTTATATTAAAAAAAAATTAGTGGGGCCATTGCCCCCTAGTCAATATATAGATCCAACCCCAACAACCAATTTTCTTCTTAACCGATTTGAAGTTAAACTCTGTTTTGTTTTAAATTCAAATATTAACATGCAAATATCCAAAAGTTTCTTTGTGATTTTGTCACTTTGTTTTTTAAATGACATGATTAAAGTGTTTATTTTTATCATTTGAGACAGAGGGAATACAATATTAGTTTTTTTTTTTTTAAATCACAGATGTCAATGGAAAATAAAATTTTGGTTTAATTCAATGAAAATTATAATGCTTAGTTTGTAAGCAACAATGAAATTTAACGGCATGGTGGAAGTTATAAAATTTTCCCCCGTTAGCAAAATAGATGTAAACAAATATTTCTCATGAAATTCCTTCTGTTCCTTTTCACACAAAAAATGTAAGCAGAACCTCATGCAATTCTTATGTCACAGTTTTAGGTCTGCCAGCATGCGTGACTTTTTATAATACATCAATTATTCAAAAAATAATGATAATAATTTGCATTCAATTTCCGTATTAAATAATTTCCATTTAAATACCCTCTACTCTTCAATCAAATAGTAAGTGTTCATACCCTTTTCTTCGCAACTTTTTTATATTTGATTTTTTGTGTGTGGATAATTCGATAATTGGGAAGTGGAAATTCCTCTTTGCCGAAACACAATCTTAAACAAGTCTTGCATCAAAAATAGTAGGATCGTTGTATGCAGTATTCACACTACATTCTTGTTTGCTTTTCAGCTCCTCCTCTTCCATTTCGGCCTTAGTGGTCTTATGACGCGTTTCAAATGGCAAACCACTTTATGCGTCACCCATGAAGAGCATGGCTGAGAGCTTTGTGAGATTCCTGATTTCTAAGATGAATAAAACAATAATTCCAATATTTGGAATGTGTGGTTTTGGAAAAATTAAAAACCATGGAAATTAATGTGGTAATATGTATTCAAAGGAATGACAAAGAAATGACCATGCAAGAGCTGTGCTAGTGCCACATAAAGTGGCACAACTTGTGCAACAACTCGGTCATATGGCAAGTTGTGAATGGTAGAGGGGTGTCTCCTCATGGATCAACCATCATCCCTCTACTGTTCACAACTCGTCATGTGGGCGAGTTGTGGCACAAGTAGAACTCGACCGTGCAAAAATTATGCGAATAAAAGGCTGATTTTGGGTCAAGACGTAGAAAACAATATGCAAACAGATGGTTAAGTGATAGAGTTGGGCTAAGATGCAAAAATCAATCTATATAGGAGTGACAAGGGAAATGTTACAAGTAAAAAGAGTAATTATAAGAGTCAAAAATGGAAAAATGGATTGAACTAGGGCAGTAAAATATATTCATTGTGGCCTTTGCAAGTTTGAAGTGGAATATTTTACAAATGCTGAACTGAACTGAACTGAACTGATTTGAACAAGTTTTAAATCTTTTACTTAAATAGCTTTTACTTAATTTAATTATAATTATTACATGATAAGTTGTTTAGTTTTATTTAGGGAGTCATTTAATTATTCGCTACTGCAAGTCGCAAGTCTAGCCTATATGTCTCAAGAGCAACAACTAAATGTATGAGATAAAGTCAATCAATATTATAAAGAAATCCTTCACTTTTGTTGCCACCATCCAATATGGGAATCATCCAAACGTTAGTTATTCAGACAATCTCTCCCTCAAGTGGATTTTTTCTTTTATTATTATTTTTTTTTTAATAACATGCACACTTTAAAAAAAAAAAAAAAAGAGTTTCAATTTATGGCGTCCACTCCAAATGATAACTCTTTATCATTAGACTAATACACTATTCAGTTTTTAGTGTAGGCAAGGATTGAACCTCAAATATCTTATTCAACCATCAGAGACTTTACTAATTGAGCTAACTGAAACCCACATAACATGCTGGCTTAATAAGTAAAAAGAACCGTACATACTTTTTACCATGGGTTCTGGTCCATTTGCTTTCCTGAATTATTGGCTTTGAACCATTTCTTGACAAATTTACTACTGAGAATCTTTTGTGTGCGAGTTCTTGATAGAACACTTTGGGATACTACTACTCAATCCAAATGGATTGATGTTCCACAACCACAACTCTCTCTCTCTCTCTCTCTCTCTCTCTCTCTCTCACATGCCCAAACTGTATCACAAAGTATATAGCTCTCATCCATTGATATACAAAAGTATCACACCAACGGTGACTAATAGGGGCACCACAATCATCAGGACCACATGATGATGATGAGCTCTTTTGAGTGCAGAGATGTGGGATAAAATGGACAAATGCCCTTTTCATGCAAAAAAAGTGGCATTTTGCCCCTTTCCCAAACTAATTAGAGAAATGCCCCTCTTTTGTAACTCAATTTTCTAAAAATCGAGTTAAAAAAAATCCTAGAGCCCTATAGCGGCGTTTTAAGGAGCCTATAGTGACGTTTTAATGACCTATAGTGGCGTTTTGGAACTCAAACTCCATGAACTCGAGTTATAGGCAAATTTTTTTTATTTTTTTTTTACCTATAACTCGAGTTCATAGAGCTCGAGTTCCAAAACTCCACTATAAGTCATTAAAACGTTATTATAGGCTCCTTAAAACGTCTCTATAGGGCTTAACTCGATTTTGAGAAAATCGAGTTTCAAAAAAGAGGCATTTCTCTAATTAATTTGGAAAAATGGACATAATGCTGGATTGTTTTTTTAAAAAGGGCATAGGCCAATTTTGTCCTAGAGATGTGTTTAGCATCTTTCATGGAGAAAAGACTAGTAGAATTTTGAGGTCCTTTATTTGTTGAATAGAATTGATAGCAATCTCTTTCCCCAGGGAACGTGTTACCTACTAATCGAGTTAAAACTTTCTCTAGCTTTGCTCGAGGGTATTGGTCTCAAGGAATAATTCCAACTATTCCAATACTAGCCTACAATATATGGACCTCTATTTGAAATCAGTGGCATGCTAAAAAAGCTAGATTCTTGTATTTGTTCTTCTCTCGATTAGATTTTTCATTTAAGGTCCAACATATATATTCATTTCAAGTTGTATTAGACTATGAGCCCTTTTAGGGTACAACAAATACCACATTTTTTTTTATAACAATACCACAATATTTGATAACAAGTTTAGGTGTAAACCTATCAGTGCTAAAACTAAAATAAAATAAGAGAAAAAAAATTACAATAGGACCCACCACAACTTACAACAAACTTCTTGTGAAAATATTGAGTTTTGTTGTGCTCCGTAAACCTTTTGATAGATTATTAGGGTCTATTTGGATACCTTTTATCGTCGAATACTGAAATTACTGTTACAAAATAATTTTTAAATATATAAATAGTATCATTAGACCCAATTAAAAAAAAAAAAAAAACTACTGAATAAAAGTACTTGTGGGTCTCGTGAATAATACACAAGACCTACAAAAAAAATATTTTCACCGAAAAATGAACAAAACACGCTTCCCAAATGGAGGTTAAAATTAGTATCGGTCTGTCATCAACTTGAAGACACCCTATCTAGTCTTTCTCTCTTAATTATAACCATAGACTATAATAAGTTGAACCTAGGGAACTAGGCGTGCATTTGAATGGAACTTTTTGTCGATTGTTGATTATTATTGAATATTAATTAAAATGCAGTTGTACTTTTAAAAAGTGAAGTTAAAAAAAAATGCACAAGAAAACAAGTTACAATTTTTTTTTTTTTAAATGATGGCAAAAAGACTCTTTGTGGTCGATGAATGTCATTATCTTGTCATCGTTACATTACAACAACCCTAGCATCTAGAATAGAAGGGTAACAACTTGATCCATGATCAAATTTGTTATTTTCTCAAAAGTCCAATTATTTTTAGTATGAATCTTTAGTATAAAAGTACAATCTTACGCTCCATTGAAAAATATTTCTTGCATTTTTGTTATTTGGTACTATGAAAAAACATTAATAAATGGAAACAAACCTAATATAATAAAGAATTTTTTCCACATTTAGATGTTTTCCGAAATGTTACTGTAAGGATACGACTTCAGCGTGCTAGCCCACACATGAAAATATGAAAATAGTAATACTAATAAAACATTAGGAGAACAATCCTCGGATGAGAGCCGAAACTAATTTCTTGTGTTCAAGCTTTCTATAAGATTCCATCTTGTGGTCTTAACTTCTGACACTGATTATCTAGTCTAACCTAATCCAGTTTTCCTCTCCCACTCTCTAACAATTCTTTGTTTTGGGCCCTTTGGGCTGGTCCATGCAATCTTAGGCTAGCACACTAAAGTCATGTCCTTACAGTTACATATTCAATAAACTGCCATAAATAGTTTATAAAATAAAATGGTCATAAATAAAGTTAATAAACTTCAGACCACAAAAAAATAAAAACTTCTGAAGGTGACCTTTGTCTCTCCTCATATGTTAATCCTCATTGACTATTATTGACTGGTTGTTGATCGTCATTAATCGACCGTTGATTTTTTTTTTTTTTTTTTTTTTTTTTTTTTACATATGCCCCTTTTGCTCAAATCCACCACTTTCTCACTCAATTTTTTTACACAGATTTCACATTTGTGGTATGCTTCCCTATTTGAGGCTTCCAAACAGCTCAAGGAACCCAAAAAGAGGGGAAAAAAAATCTTTACTTTCATGATAGAAAGTTTTTGTTCATATAATTAATTATATGGAATAAAAAGAATTATCCATAAATTTTGGTTCAACCTAAACCATTACATATATATATATATATATATATATATATATTTCATTTTCAGGATCATAACCAAACATAAGAAAATGAGTAAGTTTTTCAAAACACCGCATTTTCATTTTTTTATTTTAAATAAACATAGCATCAATGTGCTTTTGAATAAGTTTATTTTTACTATTAATTTATTTTATTTATTGTGTACAAGTATAATTTTTTTTATAAGAGTACAAGTATAATTGTACCTTGAAACATACGATATTTTAAAAAAGTTACATTCCCTGTTACTTATTAGGATGGAAAAATAACTAAACCAAATAGTTCTTAAGATAATTTCACTATAAATTCTTAATAAAGTCTTATCTCTATTTGAAAGTATCAACATTGGAAAAAATATTGACTGTCAACATTTTGATATTTATTTAAAATTATCTACGATGTGATATCATTCATCCAGTCACTTCATAATGTATTGACAATATTTTAACTACTTGGTAGAGTTACTTTAAAAACTATAAAGCTATCCGAATTCCTTAAACAACTCTTTCATTAATATTTTTCAATATCTTGAAGTCCACATTAGCGGTCATAATCATGTCCCAAATGCAATTGGTCGCAAAAACTTAGTGCTAGGTGGGTTGCTAGCTAGCTTCCTTTTCTTCTGTGGTAGCATCACTCGAGTCAAGAGAGACTTTAAAATATTGTTCATGGAGTTGGAGCAAAATGATAAAAGCTCTTAGTCTTTTTAGGTGGGGTGGGATCTTTTGGCTTAGACTCGCCAGTCACTGCACATCCTCTCAATGCACATTATTTTAGAAGAAAGTAAATCACGGGGGGGCTGGTTTCCACTAAGGAACCAAAACACAGGTCATTTCTTTAATTCTTTTGGCTGCTTACTGTGCTAAAAGGCACCACTCTGCAAGAGTTCAACTTTTCTGTCAATTAATCTGCTCTTTTTCAAAGAACATGTATTTTGTTTTTGTCCTTCAATTGGAGACCAGAGCTCCTTTACCTTTACTCATCTTTTTTAATTTTTTAATGATTGCTTGATAATCAACACCTTCAGTACATGGCAACAACTTATCTGCTAATATTTTTTTATTTACTAAACTTATTCGTTAATATAATTGTAGGCCTTTATGAACCAAATATAATCACTAATAGAGTAACCCTGAGAGAGAAATTATATATATATATATATATATCAAAGTTTGCCATTTGTGATAAATTAAACCTTGACATTTTAATTTTGTCATTTTAGAACTTAAATTTTATAAGTCATGACAATCTAGCTCTTTTAATTTTTATCCATATTTACTGAAAATCAGTAAAGAGTAACCAATTTGCGGGGATATTTTTTTTTTTTCCTATTGCCTTCTATTACACTCAAACAGCACTTTTGTCATGCATAATTTTTTTTCCCTCCATGAAATGAGGAAACCTCTGAGAGAGAGAGAGAGAGAGAGAGAGAGAGAGAGAGAGAGAGAGAGAGAGAGAGAGAGAGAGTATGTAGAGTGATTAAAATAATGTTGTTTGTGTATGGGTGCTAATAAAAATTTTCCTCATCATATAAGTTTCTCTGTTAGTAGTTTTTAATAGATTTAAAAAGAAGAAGTTATGACTTATAAAATCTAGGATTTAAATTGGCAAAATTAAAAAAAAAAAAAAAAAAAAAAAAAAACAGGATTTCATTTGTTATGCGGCTATGAGAGACAAATTCTTTTTTTCTTTTTCCTTTTTTTTTTTTGACTTTTCACTACAATAAATTCAACATTCTGATCAATAATGCATGGATTCTTTTGGACAGTAGGAAAGATTTTGATAATCAAATTAGTGATAAATTCCAAGGGAAAAGAAGGTAAAAAAAAATTATTTTTGAACCTACAAGGATCATGGGAGAGCAAGAACAATTCCGTGGTGGTCCAAACCCTTCCACTTGGAGTGCAGGGGGGTAGCACTTAGTTATTTTATGTCTCTTATTCATCTTTTGTTATAAAATTGTTACAATAGTTTGATGCTTAATTTGTGGTTTTAATAAAGCATGGTGTACTTGAGACAGTTTCAGGGGTCTGAGAATATTCCTGCAGGATGGTGTGAGAAAGTTGTGAAAAACTACAAACAAATAGTGTTTCATTAATGTTTCTTTAATATTTTCATTTCTAATAACACCAGTGGGTGCAGCTTTTATAATAGATGTAGGGATCTAAAAGAACACAGATAGGAGTGATGAAGAAAGATACGATAATAAGGACAATAGACTATAATATTTTTATAAGATTTATGGAAGAAACAAATTAAATAAATGTAGTTGATCTCAAAATTTTTTTTTTTTTGAGTTATTTAATTTATAACTTTTGCACTTAATGATAACTTTTTATCATCAGACTAAGACACCAATCAATTTTTGGCAAAAATTGAACCCCAAATCTCTTATTCAGCCATCAGAGACTTTACCAGTTAAACTAACTAGAAACCACATTTTATCTCAATTTGTTGGTGAGGATTAGTAGAGTTAATATATATTTAATTGGCATTAAAAATTAATAAAGTTGAGTTGAAATGAGGGAAGAATAGATCTTTATGCCTCAAAAAACCACTGAAGATTACAAAATAAAGTTGTTCACAAGAAAGAACACTTAGTTAGAGGTGTGATATGCTTGAAAAATCTGATAGGATTTGTACTCACCCTAGAATCTACTTTCTTATAGTGGAATACACATCCATATTACTCTAAAACACATGGAATTTGGTAAGTTAGGAGATATCCTGGTTGAATAGCCTTTCTTTAATTGATCCATCAAGTTAGAAAAATAATATATCAACATTAATTTAAAATGTTATAATGGGAAGTAGATCTTATACTAAAAAAAAAAAAAAAAATTCTATTCCACAAGAATTCTGAATGCCTACTTTCTTTTTATATATGTGCTTCCACTTTCTCTTTATTGGTTTCCAAACTATGGACCACATCACTCTTTGAGATGAGATATCTTTGTTAGTCATTTTAAGTGACCCATGGCTTCCCTACCACCAGGACCAAATAAAGACACAGTCCAGTCTATAGTGGAAGAAAATGCCACTTTAATCGATGGTCCTTAAAACTTCGAGCAATACTGATGGGAATTTCTTAACCAATCAGACAGGTTACCTCAGTTTGAGTTTTCAAAATTGTAGCTTTCCTCCCTTGTCATGGCTTTATTTTATCAATGACAAGGACAATGGAAGGGACCCCATCAAAAATGAGTACCGATAGTCTCAAAAACAGCCAAATGAGTTGAAATTTGAGCACTTCGACAAAGGTATATATTATTGTCATGATAATGGTAAAGATGAACATGCCTTTGTCGTGCTTAAATTTGTCAATAAAGTTGATGGGTTGTGAAATTTTCATATCCTCCCACTTTTTTCTTAATTGTTTGTTTGTGGTGATCTCGAAATGAGGTGACTAACCACTGTTTTAAAAACTGGACTGATCGGTTCAATCGGGAAGTGGACCCTAAAATGATTCAATAAAAATTAAGAATCGGTCACTTTTTTTATTTTTATTTTTTATCGTTCTAGTTTTTAAAATCATGTAAGTAATACTTTTTTTGTGAGAAAGAGTGAAAATTCCACAAATTTACATTGGCAGGGCATCTAACCAACACAAATAATTAAACCAAAAGAAATGCATTAGTTAGTAAAATATCAAGTATCTGTGTGGATACTGCGTGAACCGTTTGGATACCGCGTTTCACACGGTATCCAAGTCTGCATTTTCTTTTTTCTTTTTTTTTTGGAAAACGCGTTTCAATGATTTTATGTCACACTAATAGGTTCCATGTACTATTCACGAGACCCACAAACTTCTTTTTTCAGCAACTTTTTCATTATAAATGGGTCTCACGATACTATTTACACATTTAAGAATTATTTTATTACAGTGTTTTCAATCTTCAATTTTCAGCAAAATCAGCGTTATCCAAATCTACCCCAAATAATTCTATCTCAACTCAATTGAAAAACAAAATAAACATAAACTAGTTTTATTATTATATAGTTAGTAAGATAATATACAGTTCTATCCCAACTTAATTAATAAACAAAAGAGTAAATAATAAAATCATATAATATATTTTTTTTAATTATATATTAAATATAGGTGGGTTGGGTTAGATTAGGTGAATTTGTGAATCTACTAATCTACATCGAACCCGACTCACTGTAAAAAATATTTTGACAATCTAACCTAACCTCCAACCTCTAAAAACTGACCAAATCCAGTAAGTTTGGTTGGATCAGGTCAGTTTTAGTAGATTGGCGAGTTGGCTACACTTTCACTCACTTTTATGTGAGAATAGTGTAATATATCCAAACAAATTTTTTTTATATAACAAATTAATTGCTATATGATTTATAATTTATAGTTTATATAATATATAATATTATTGGGGCATTAGGTGATTATATATCTTATAGGTTTAAATTTATATTTATTGAAATAGTGAAATTGAGATATCACTTTTGAACCCTTACTTTACCTAAATGAAATCACTGATTTTTATTTTCTATAGTTTTTAATATTTTTTATGTCTCCATAATTAGATATCTATATAATAATTATATGCTGAGATCAAATATTTTTCTCGAATCTTCCTCAAAAAAATATATATATCTTTCTCGTATCTGTAAAAATTTCTCCTACCTAAATTTAAATTGCCGTCTGTCACACAGCAAACGTAACCATTTCTGAAATATGCCACGTATTCTGCATGTGCTGACCATGTCAACTTGCAAAAGTGGTTCGAAATTGCATGTGTACTATTAATTCGATGATTCTACTTTTATTAGATACAGTGATCATTGGTTATGAGATCGACAACTACATGAGTTGAAACTTTTCTTATCTTGAAAGTGTGATTAAATACAGCTTATTTTATAAAAATTAAAAAATTACTACTGAAAGTACTAATATTTAAAGGTAAAAGTTTGTTAAAATAGTATAGTGGGATCTATAAATAGTGCTAAAAAGTGCATTGAAACTTATAAATAATAGCAAAAATAAACTAAATAATGAAATAATTTTAATTTTTAATCTCCACCCAAATTGTACTATTTTTAATCTCCAATCACTGTACTATTTCAACTAACTTTTACCTTTATTTACCGTACTTTCAACAATAATTTTTCAGTTTCAGCAAAACAGGGAGGATAGAAAATAGGGAGAAAAATATGATAAAAAATGTTGTTTTTCATTGTTTGGTTGAAAAAAGAAAATAAGAAAGACAGTAAATAGAGGAGAAAGTTTTCCCTCTTAGGCCCACCTTTTTTATCCTCCCAAATTAGGAGGAAAATGATGAAGGAAAAGTGATAAAAAAAAATACATTTTACACAAATACCCCCACTTTATTACACTCACCTACCGCTCTTACTTTCCCACTATTATATAATAAAGACATAATAGTCAATTTATATAAACTATATTTTTCATCCTCCCATTTTTCTCTCCAACCAAACAAAAAAGTTTTTTACCCTCCCACTTTTCTACCCCTCCAACCAAACACACATGAGGAAAAACCAAATCTTTTTTATCCTCCCACTTTTTCATCCTTCTACTAATTTTTCATCTTCCCATTTTTCCACTCCTCCATAAGAAAGAAACATCTAATGTGTTTTTTTGTTTCTTTTGTTTTTGTTTTGGAAATGTTAACGAATATCCTAAGGACATTAGTTGATAAAATATTTTTAGGAATATTTTATGAAAAAATGATAAAGCAATTAATTGCGTTGATAATTTTTTATATTTTTCATAAAAATAGTGTCAAATTTTTAATATAATTTATTAATAATTGCCCTAAGAACACCCGTTATCATCACCTTTGTACTTGAGATTTGAGACTAATCCTCGATCATGTTAAAAGCCCAAATGGTGAAAGCTGGCTTGGACGCTGTTTGTGTCAAATTATTATAGATATCTCATACCATTTATTTTTATATATTAGTGTTGGCTGCACGTGCAAGACACGTGTTGCCCTAGTAGTGAGAAATTAAATATAGATTTTGTGTGTAAAACCGTAAATTTTGGCTCACCCAATTTGACTATATTAAAAAAGAAGTCTAAGAATACAACAAAATATCACAATATTTTCACAATATCTTCATTTTTAGGATCCGAATAGATATTTTTTATTTTATTTGAAAAAAATGCTACATTCAAAATATTTTTAGAATAAATTCTAAATGACAAGTTATTATTGGTTTTAAACTGATAACATTGTTATTGTTATTCTCAAAACATTTATTTTCAGTTGTGGTTGGTCACAGTCTCATATTTTATTATTTTATTTTGACTTGTAAGAAATTAATACTTCAATATTTGTAAAAATATTGTGAAATTTGTTATGTCGATATAACAATATATATACCAATTTACATAAATATTTAAAAGAAAAAAAAAACACAAACCAATTACTGGGAAAAAAAAAACTTTAGGCACGGTAGAAATTAATGTTAAAATGTTGTGGACTTAGCATTTTTTTTATTTGATCTATAAGAAACTGAAATCTCAACAATTGTGAAAATATTGTGATAATAATAAGTGTTGTAACATTTTCTCAAAACATTTATTTTCAGTTGTGGTTAGTCACAGTCTCATTTTTTATTATTTTATTTCGACTTGTAAAAAATTGATACGTCAATAATTGTGAAAATATTATGAAATTTTTTGTGTCAGTATAATAATATATATGCCAGTTTACATAAATGTTTCAAAGAAAAAAAAAACACAAACCGATCACTGAAGAAAAAAAAAAAAAAAAAAAAAAAAGCTTTCGGCACTGTAGCTACAGTGCCAATTGAATAAACCAAAAGCACTGTAACACCAGTGCTATCCATCAATAATAGCTTACCTATAATTTGTTGTGAAATTAATGTTAAAATGTTGTAGATTTAGCATTTTTTTTATTTGATATATAAGAAACTGAGATCTCAACAATTGTGAAAATATTGTGATAACAATAAGTGTTTTAATATTTTCTTAAAACATTTATTTTCAATTGTGGTTGGTCACAATCTCATATTTTATTTTTTTAATTTCAATTTGTAAGAAATTGATACCTCAATAATTGTGAAAATATTGTTGTAGGGGTGAAAGGCCCAATATCAGGTAATGGGCCACGGCTTGTCCGAGGAGACCTGTACGTCCGAGGACAACAAATCTTGAAGAGAGTGCCCAGCCTAATTCGTTTCTAAAGTGTAAGTTACGTGAAAGAAAGATCGGTCCGAGGAGACTTGCCTGTTCGGATTATCAAAAAGGTATCCCAGATGAATACTCCAACATCAATCCTAACTTTCCTTGAGAATCCCCTGAATTATATGGACAAAAAGAACAGGTGGCAAAGATCAGATATCAAGCAAAAGGCTGCTGCCACCGCATTTATGATCCTGCAGCTAACATCATGGCCGCATTAATAGGAAAAGACACTTGAACAATGGTCTTCATCCTTTACAGCTGCCAAGTGAAGACTCCAAATGGAGGCTGATGGAACAAGTATCCAGGAAAGCCCACCTAACTGGCCCATAAGGGAGGAAGGGCGTATAAATAGAAAGCCGGAAGAAAGAAGAGGAGGGGTGTGACATAAAAAGAAGAGAGAGAGCAACAAAGAAAAGGAGAGAGAGAGAGAGAGAGAGAAGTATTCATTGTAATAGTCTAAACATACTCCTCGGATTGTGCCGAGAGGAACCTTGTATCTATCTAATATTTCATTAATGTTAGTCCGATCATAATTATATTTGGGCCATCAACCTATACGTTCTCAATCTAGTAATCTTCAGCCCACTCTCTTTACAAATTTATTTCAAAGATATTGCACACAGCCTGGGCCTCAACATGTTCTGTTCATAGGCCCAACTTGTAGATTTGTGTCCTTACAATTGTGAAATTTGTTGTGTCAGTATAACAATATATATGCCAATTTATATAAATATTTAAAAGGAAAAAAAAAACACAATCCGATTACTGGTAAAAAAAAACTTTAGGCACTATAGAAATTAATGTTAAAATGTTGTGGACTTAGCATTTTTTTTATTTGATCTATAAAAAACTAAGATCTCAACAATTGTGAAAATATTGCGATAATAATAAATGTTGTAACATTTTTTTAAAACATTTATTTTCAGTTGTGGTTCGCTACAGTCTCATATTTTATTATTTTATTTCGACTTGTAAGAAATTGACACGTCAATAATTGTGAAAATATTGTGAAATTTGTTGTGTTAGTATAACAATATAAATGTCAGCTTACATCAATATTTTATAATAAAAAAAAACACAAACCGATTATTGAAAAAAAAAAAATCAATCTCATATTTTATTTTATTATTTTATTTCGACTTGTAAAAAATTGACACGTAAATAATTGTGAAATTTATTGTGTCAATATAACAATATAAATGTCAGCTTATATCAATATTTAAAAGAAAAAAAAACACAAACCGATTACTGAAAAAAAAAAGGGACTCACGAAACCAAAACACTGTTGTAGCTACAGTGCTGCATAGTGCAAAAACACTGAATATACAGTGCCGAGTCACTGTAGCGGCATAGCCGCTTACGTTAATAATTGTGAAAATATTGTGAAATTTGTTATGTCAGTATAACAATATAAATGTCAGCTTACATCAATATTTAAAAGAAAAAAAAAACACACATACAAACCAATTACTGAAAGAAGAAAAAAAAAAAAACTTTAGACACTGTTGCTACATTGCCAGTTGCTACAGTGCCAGTTGAATAAACAAAAGGGTTGGAAAAAAAAAAAAAAAAAAGACTCACGAAACCACAGCAATGTTGTAACTACAGTGCTGCACGGTGTAAAAACACTGAATGCACAGTGCCGAGTCTTTGTAGCGCCGCTTTTTATATATAAGATATATATATATATATATAATCTGATCCTCCAAGATCTCTTTTGTAATAGCATGAATTATATAAGACATTTACACTTCACTCCCCAAGGGCTTTGTGAAATTAGTCCTGACAAGTTTGGATTAGTTACTTTCTTTTAATTTTTTAGATTATTTACTTCTCTACACCTTTTTAAAGCCTCACAAGCCTCACAGTTTCTAGATAGAACTACTCAGTTCTATTAGTATATACAGCTTTTTAGTAAATAAAAATATATAATTTGTGCAAGAAACTAATTCAAATGCCTCCTCAATATCGACCAGTGATATCATGGTTTGGTCTATGCCAGGGCCATTGGGCCTTGCTTGGATAACAACAGTATTGTGTAGACTATAGATTGTTCTTTGACTACTCCTAATTGAGGATTATTATACAAGCGAGCCTGGCCCAATGTCTAACAGTCAAAATAGCTGGAACTCTTATCAATTCATAACCCAAAAGGCCCAAGGGATCCTCCTTCCCTCTAAGAAAAAAAAAATGGTTGTTATTTGTGGCCTGCATCAAAGCATATTGAGAAAGTAGAAGGTTTTTTTTTTTTTTTTTTTTTTTTAATTTATATAGCTTTTTTTTTTTTTTGAGTATTTGCAAGTTGGAATGATGAAAATTTTCCACCTTGCTTGATCTGTCTTGACTCATTCTATTCCACATGAATTTTCTCCATCTAAAAGAGGCAATGAGACAGGAACAGGTTTTATTCACTTTATCATGTTTTGCTTTGCCCTGGCACGAATGTATAGATTTTTATTTATTTATTATATATTTTAAATTATTTTTATATATAACTTAATCTTTATTATACATATGCAATTTATAGTTATATATATATATATATATATATATATTACTGTCGATGAAATACTTTAGGGGGGGGGGGGTGTTTGGTTTGCTTTTGTAAAGTTGTGATTTACAACTATTTTGTGTTGGCTTTAATTCCGTGCCAAATTTGATTGTAATTCTTCAATCATTTTTCCCTGTATATATGCAGGTTTCTAATTGTAAAGGATGAGTGTAAGAGAGTATGAAGACTCAAGCTTCAAAGAATGAACAAATGGTTTTCAAGAGTGTCTCGCAAGAAACTTACTCGCGAAAGAGCCACGTGTAGAGCACATTATTGGAAGACAAAGAGTCATGTTAGGCTGGAGGATTTCACGAATATCTCATGGGTAAGACCAACCCGCGAAGGACTCGTGAAACTCTCTGTTTGGCAAAAAGTGAAGTTTTACTTTACCAGGTCTTTACCCACACTATATATACCCTCATTATCCACAAATTGTAATGAGAGTTTTTCAGAGAGAAAACTCTAGAAAATACACTTGAAAGTTAGAGATTGTTATACCCACAATCATCTACACATTTCCTTGTAGTTTTCTTCAACTCCTACCTCTCCATCTCTACATCCTTGAGAGGTTGCTAGTCCAAACACTTACCATACTCATTCTAAGTGTAAAGTGAGAATTTGGTGCTATTGGGAAGTATTGGAAGGAGCCATTCATTAGCGGATGCAATCGGGCTAAATTGCAGGATCTAGAAAGCTAAAGAAGATAAGGCTCTGAGAAGTCAGTTGGTAGCAAAAGCTTGAAGGCTCAAGTACATGGAGTAGACTAAATTTGGAGGGTCTTTTGTTATTCGTGTATTCCAACTTTATTTTCTAGTGGATCGATTTCGACTTGGAGGGTCGCAGAGAGGTTTTTCATTGAGTTTTTCGATATCTTCTTTGATAACACGTCTCGGTGTTATGTTGTGTTTGCATATTTCTTCCTTACTCTTAAGTTTTCCTTTTATTGTCGATAATGGATGAATATGACTTAGGGTAGTGATAACAGTTGTTTGCACTTATTTACTCTTGTTTCACACTTAGTATAAGTTAGAGTAAAAACAATCTAACTATAATTTTTATTTTGGGGTCTGAACAAGCTCTTGTGTTTTTACACAAATCCGAGCTTTTAGCTTTTAGCACCTTCACAACTACCTCTCCCTTTTATTTTTCATCTCTACCTTATTAATGTAGAGCTCCACTATCATCCCTATTCGTAAGAAGTTGCCAAATAAAAGTTCCTAATTTAGCCCCAATTTTTTTTTTAAACCTAAGTTAAAGGGGTCAAGGTGTCATGTGACATAAGTATTAGATCCATAGAGCCCCAAAAAATTTGGGATTAAGTGTTTGTTAATATTGTAGTATAATTGATTTCTAGTGATTTTACGTATTTAATAAACTTCCATTTATGAACACCTGAGTAGTGGACTCTGATGAAGTGCAACAAAATCAGTAGGCTGGATGCTCCGGATTTCAATGGCGACAATGGTAATCTTGATTAAAAACCTGAAGAGATGAACAAACTATCAAAGGTGACCGGGGTGGACTGGCCAGAAACCCTCCGATGATAAAGTCAGTATCTTCCCTATCTTTTGGAATTCTCAAATACTTTAAAAAAATCTCTTACCCTTTGGTTTGGCGATCGCCGTTCTTATATAATGCATGCTAGGGGCGGTTATTTTTGGTAATTTCTCCTAAATTGGAGGATGTCGGAAGGTTAGGAAAAATAACCTCTATAACTGCTGCGGAGGTTATTTCATTATGTCGCGCGCTCCGCAACGGTTGTTAGAGGTGGTTACTTAGTTCCGCACACACTGAGACAAGTATGCAACCTCGTCCAGGAAATGTACACAGTGACCATGCCTGGAGTCATTGCATGCTGTCCATGGGTATCCCAGGACGGACGACGTAGACATGGACGAGCTTTCTAGCCTAAAGCATCTCTCCTCCTCTTTGGACGATCCCTACGGACGAGCTTAGAGTTAGATAATTTTCAGGACACTATCAGACTCAATGGACTTGAAATATGTGTTGTAAATATAAAGGCCTTGAGTTCCATTTGTCACGCCATTATTATTGGCTTTCCAAAATATTTCATAAACAAAGAAAGACTAAAATAGTATGTCCAAAGATTAAGACCGTGGTGATTTTTTATTTATTTATAGAGTTTCAACCTATAGAATCTAGTTCTATGATTTTTTCTCTTTATTATCAGACCAAGACACCAATTGGTTTTATTGAGAGGTGCACGGCACCTTGAAGTCTAGCCCATATAGGACTTGTTTGAGCTTGCCATGCAAGCATTGAAGAAATCCTATTTCAATTAGAAATAGGTGTATGTGTTGCACAAGAAGTCCAAGACTTCTATTCCTAATTGAATTAAGAGTGTCAGGTGGCAAAGCTTTTATATAAAGCTTGTGCGTGTGGGTTTCATGAATATAGAGAGAGATTCAAAGAGAGACTGAAGAGTGAAACACAGTTTTGAAGTACTGAAAGAAAAAAGATTAGTGCTTTGTGTGGCACTGAGGGAAAAAAGAAAATGTGATTTTTCATTTGCTCAAGACACACAAGGAATATAAATTGGAGGTTTTCTCTAGGACAATTATTTTGGTGCTACAGCCACAGAGAATTGAAGTATTCAGTGTAGAAGATCTTGCTACCGATTTTTGTGGTGATGTTGTATTTGTTCCTAGAGGTATTATTGTACTTTCCCAATTTATTGTGAACTTAGGTTTTGTGTATAACTTGAGTGTTGTAATTTTTATTTTATTATAGTGGATTGATCGGATTTGCCCCGTGGTTTTTCCCTTTACACTGGAGGGTTTTTCACGTAATTTCTTGGTGTTCTTGTGGGTTGATTTTTTTTTTTAATCACTTCCGTAGATTTCTATTTTCTTTATTGCTTGGGTTATATTTAATTTAATTGGGGATTTATTCCAACAGGTTTTTGGTGTAGGTGAAGATTGAATTTCAAATCTCTTATTCAACCATTAGAAACTTTATTAATTGAGTTAACTAAAATCTACAAGACACCGAACATTTTAAGCAACGAAGAATCCAATGTTGGAAACGGGGTGAAAAAAAAAAAAAAAAAAATCTGGCATAAATGGGAAACGGGCTTTGATTTGGGCTTGCTTTAAATTTGTTAAAAGGCCACACAAAGTACCCAATATTAATCTCTCTCTTATCTCTCTCTGAATATGCGGCGGAAATGGAAATTCATTATCATCACTCTCTTCTCTCAGCTTCTGCTTGCCTTAGACGAAGGACCATGAAAACCACTCGTTTCACACCCTTCTGCCACCAAAATACACATTCACAATTTCCATCTCTACCACACAACAAGGTATATATGCATAACTAAAAGAATGCTACTAAATTCTCATCTCTACTAGAACTTCGATGCTTTTGTTGGTTGTTGTAAAATTCTTGAGATTTATTAAATGTTTTTAACTTTCCAAATAAGAACTTGATTTATTAGTATGATCCATAAACAGGAGAAGGAACTGTTGGGTATAACAGTGAAATCTGCCAAATAAGTTTTCTATATTCAAGCAAGATTATATGACTAGAACACTGTAATGCGCACGTGGGCTACAGTTTTCAACTGGCAAAAAGTGTTTTGGCCTAACGATAAAAATTAATTATTATGGAACAGATATCGTAGGTTGAAATTCTATCGAATCCATCGCCCAAAAAAAAAAAAAAAAAAAAAAAAACCAACTGTATGCCCATATTGCCATATCCTATTCTTCACAAAAGTAAATTCTCATTCTTCATATTTCACTATTGTTGCCAATTGTCATTAACCACATGCCTTCCTGAATTTATTCAATGTCATTATAATTATAAATAATCATTATTGTAAATGATTATGCTTTATAAACTACCTTGTATCCATGTTATCTATGATTATGGTACATGTAAATGCCACTTATTATGTAATATATATATATATATATATATATTAGCAAAAAAAAAAGAGTATTGATGTATATATCCTTTGTAAGGGGTTTCCATTTTTTTATTTATTTTTAAATGTGCATCCTAAGTTCTTTTTAAGATTTGTTGAATCCCACATTATCATTGATGGTGGCTCTCTGCAATGCTAGCAACCCACATTTGACCGAGGTGCTCCCAAACCAAACCAATTTTTTATTTTATTTTTCTAGTATGAAAGTTCATGAATTGACTTACCAAAAAATGAAAGCTCATGAAGTGAACTTATTTTTTTTCCTACTTATTGCTAAAGCTATTTTAACTGCATTTACATTAGAGTTTTGTGGTGTAAATTTAGTAATTATGCTAGAAATGCTTATGGCGGGAATCTTTAGCTCAATCTGTTGCTTCTATTGACATTTTCCTTGGAGGGAAAAATTCTATGTTTCTCATAGTATATTCATGGCAGACCCAAAACCCCTTTTTGTATAATCGTTTGATGTTCTACATTCTGAAAAAAAAAAAAAAAAAAAAAAAAGGACTATCAGCTGTGTAAGAAACTAGTGACATGTAACATATCATGTATTAACTCAACAATCTCTTGTTCCAATTTTTTACCAAGCTCAAGCCTCTATAAATAGAAAATCCTTAAATGTATTTCTAAACATGCATTTCCTTTGCAACGACTATAATTGTTCATGAAAATGTAATAATCTATTCAAACTTTGATTTCTTTTGAGTTCCCTTGTTTGAAAATATGTTTATGTCTTTGTATAATTAGATAGAGTTGCAATTGTTTAGAATTCTTAAGACAGATGTTATCTAACTTCCTGTCCTTTGGGTCTGCTTCAAACAGATAATCCAGAAGTGGAAACAGGAACAAGGTTTCGATCACAAAAATGGATATATAGATTGTGCTGCATTGGTACGAGCCTTGAGTAGAAAAAGAATGCCTCATCTAGCTCAGAAGCTTGTACTTGAGATGAAATCTGAAGGTTTTTTGCCTAACAGCTCTACATTGTCATCTCTGATGTTATGCTATGCAGATAATGGCCTTCTTCCCCAAGCACAGGCAGTTTGGGATGAAATAATAAATAGTTCTTTTGTGCCAAGTATTCAAATAATTTCAGAGTTATTTGATGCATATGGGAAGATGAGGTATTTTGATGAAGTATCCAAAATATTGGATCAGGTAAGTTCAAGGGATCTTGATTTGTTACCTGAAGCTTACTCACTGGCTATCTCTTGCTTTGGAAAAGGAGGGCAGCTTGAATTGATGGAGACAACTTTGAAGGAAATGGTATCTAGGGGATATGTTGTAGATTCTTCCACCGGTAACGCTTTTGTAAGATATTATAGCATCTTTGGTTCTCTGACAGAGATGGAGAATGCTTATGGCCGCTTTAAAAAGTCTAGACTTCTATTAGAAAAAGAAGGAATCAGGGCAATATCACTTGCATATATTAAGAAAAGAAAGTTTTACAAATTGGGTGAGTTCCTTAGGGATGTCGGTCTTGGTCGGAAAAATGTGGGGAATCTTTTATGGAACCTGCTGCTGCTATCCTATGCTGCCAATTTTAAAATGAAAAGCTTGCAGAGAGAATTTGTGAGAATGGTTGAAGCTGGATTCCATCCTGATCTTACAACATTTAATATCAGAGCTCTAGCCTTTTCAAGAATGTCTTTGCTTTGGGATCTACATCTTAGCCTTGAACACATGAAACATGAAAAAATTGCCCCTGATCTTGTGACTTGTGGTTGTTTTGTTGATGCATACTTGGATAAAAGACTTGGAAGAAATTTGGACTTTGCTTTGAACAAAATGGACTTGGATGATTCTCCAGTAGTATTAACAGATCCATTTGTGTTTGAGGTTTTGGGTAAAGGGGACTTTCAGTCAAGCTCAGAGGCGTTTTTGGAGTTTAAAAGCCCAGGGAAATGGAACTACAGGCAGCTAATTGCAGTGTATCTCAAGAAACAATATCGGAGGGATCAAATCTTCTGGAATTACTGACAAGTGGTGGGCTGCTTGTGTACAGAAAATTTTTTGACCAGTTAGCATAGAAAAAAGGATTCTTAATGATAATGGAGTCTACATCAGTTCTTTGATGGCTGACCATGATTAGTATGTTTGCCCTGAATAGACTTGATATCTTGTCTGGAGAGATGTATACTTTGGGAGATGTTAATTTCAAGAAATTTGTTTTTTTAAAGCTGATTATCTTATTCAGAATTCCTAAATAAGTATTATGTTATAATAGAAAAATACTGGGAAATGGAAACACATATTCTATAGAATTTTTTTTCCCCTCACAAAATTGGTGACTGGTGGTCCTAAAACACCCTGTAGAGACTGGAGACTATTGCCTCTCTCTCTCTCTCTCTCTCTCTCTCTCTCTCTCTCTCTCTATATATATATATATATATATACATATATATGGAAAACTCCAACATGCGTCTCTCTTTTCCTCCTCCTCCTCCTCTCTCTCTCTCTCTCTCTCTCTCTCTCTCTCCCCTTTGGCCACTCTTTTCTTTTAAATTGTGTGCTTCGATTATCTTAGAGTCTGTTTTGATCAATGTGTATGTCTTACGTTTTTCTTAGACCTCCCTTAACATCTCGAATGATTATAATGTTGCTAATTGTAAAGCTTTCAATTATATTCTAACTTTGACACAGGACAACCAGAATGATTCAAAAATAAATTAAATGGAGAACCTAGGAGTCAGCACCTAGACTTGCTTGGAGTCAGCACTAAGTGAGGAAACCACTATGAATTAGCACTAAGGTCAGCTGGAGTTGGCACTAGACCAAAGAAACTGAAAGAAACTTCTCATTCATCAAAATCATCTCCAAAAAGAATACAGTAGTTTGCTTATATAAAAAGACTAAACTCTAGTTCTAATTGGCGTAGGAACAAAAATATCTTTACTTCCAAATATTAAAATACTAATAGCCTAGTAAAATATTAACACCTAAAACATAACAATACAATTGACTTTCAAAAATATATAATACTAAATTAAAATTAAAATCTCCTTGTGTCTCTGGTGTCAAACTTTCTATTTTCTTATCTGAGCTTTAAGAAATTATCAGCAGCACAGTGAGATTCGGGAGTCTAATTATATCATTGTATAGAGTCATCTCTTTGTATCTATTCCGGACCTTAGATTTCCTTCGCTCAAGGAAGGAAGCATATTGTCATTGGTCATCTGTTTTGTGTATCATTGTACAGGTACCTTTAGAGGTTACACTTAAAATTCCTACTATCTAATTTCTCTTTACTTCTTTGCTTTTAGCAATTTTATGTAACAATGCTAGTAAATCATCTTTATGATTTAGTCATTTCCAAAGCTTTTATAAATTTTGAATCTCTCTATCAAATCAGGAATTATCTTCTCTAAGAAAGCAAAACAAAAAAAGGGCTTAAGCTTTTTTATTTTATTTTATGGAAATACTGTATAATTACATTTTTCTTGATGTTCATCAAAGAAGCAGAAAACAGTAGCAATCTTGACAACACTGACTGGGAAATTTTCCTTCTATGCTGACAAACCAAATTTGGCTTCTTGCCTTGGTTCCTTACTCCCTGACATATTTGATCAAATTCAGTTGCCAACTTACTTTTCAAGCAAAACTTCATTTGGTTTTCAATTATAAAAAAAAAAAAAAAAAAAAACTCAATCTGTACGCTATCTTGCTCCTATGAAGGATGATGTGCTTGGTCGGCTCTTTTTGCTATCAAATCCAGCTTGTGCTAGTTGAGACACATTAATCACATGCTGAAAGGAAGAAAAATTTTATTTAGAAAAAAACTTTAGAAATTTGTGAAGTTTTCTTAGGTAATATGACTTGTGTTCTATAAAACTGTTCTGTTTGGAATTTCGACTTACTTGTATTGAGGAAGCTTGACTTTTTCTTGGTGAGTTTGCTGCACTATTGCTCATTGAGAAGCAGACCATTTCCTCTTCAGCAAGTGCTCTTAGTCTGTTAAGCAGGGGTAACACAACCTTCCCAAGATCCGGTCTATCTTTTCGCCTCATTTCTGCACATTGAAGAGCTAGCTTGGCGAACATCAGTGCCTCTTCAACTGGCCAGTCAGGTACAGCTGGGTCAAGCATCTCAGCAAAAGTTCCATTCTCAATAGCCCGTTCAACATGATGAGTTAAACCCATTGGTGGCTTGGCTGTTATTATTTGTAGAAGCAAAACTCCCAGTGAGTATACATCAGACTTTATTCCCAGCATGCCTGTTTGCTGATACTCTGGATCAATGTAACAAAAAGTTCCGGCTGTTGATGTCATGCGATACTGAGTTACAGCATTGGCTACTGATGGAGGAACAAGCCTGGCCAAGCCAACATCGCTAATCTTGCTGACATAGTTACGATCAAGCAAAATGTTGCCTGGCTTTAGATCACGGTGTACAAGAGGTTCAGGCTTAGTTTGGTGAAGGAAAAGGAGGCCAGTGCCAATCTCTGCAGCAATTCGGAATCTTAATTGCCAAGGAAGAACAGGAGTGCCACCCCGCCGAAAGAGACGGTCTTCTAAGCTCCCATTAGCCATGTGCTCATAGATAAGGCAGCCATACTCTGGGCAAGCTCCAAGGAGGAGAACCATGTTTGGATGCCGAATGCAGCTCAGTACTTCAACCTGCATAATAACAGGTGCCAAAACATAGCTTAAAAATAAAAACATCAATAGGTGTTTAGAAAATTTGTGCAGAATTAGTAATCATAGAATTTTAGAGGTACTTAATTGATTTAGATTTTTTTTTTTGGGAGATATATGCTTACAGATAGAAGTAGAGGTTGTATCAACTGAATAACCATTTAACATCACAAATACTGCACAATTTCAAAGCCTTATCTCAAAGGATGCAGCCCCATAATTTGTTTCTTTTCTATCTAATTATTTTAATCCCAAAATAAGTAGTCTTCTGTTTATTAATGATGAAAAGGCTCAATTGCTATCCTCAAAGGGATTTTAGATGGTTATGGTTAAATTAGTTTTTCCCCTCCACTAATTACTGAACTTTAATGCTTTTCTTTTTTAAAGTACTGAATGTGGAGTTTTGGAAGAAACCAGTTTGAATGATCATAAGATTGATTTAACAACCCCACCCCCCACCAAAAAAAAAAAAAAAAAAAACAACAACAACAACAAGATGATTGAGGCAGTTTTCCACACCTCTTGCTGAAACTGTGACTGTCCTTGAGCTGCATCTGGACGTAGAACTTTTATTGCCACTGGTGTGTGATCCAGTACACACTTGTATACTGGTCCGTAACCTCCTTCACCAATCTTGCGAGAATCCGAGAAGTTTTCTGTCGCTTCTTCAATCTCCTCAATCGTGTATCTTCTGTACCTGAGATCATTTGCTGCCAAAACTGCTCCTGTCTTTTTTCTCTCCTGATCTTCTTTGAAGGCTTTCATTTCTACACACATTCTTTTTTGTGCTTCCAGTTCTGCAAACCTCTTAGCTGCTTCAGCTGCCTCAAGGGCTGCCTTACACTTAGCTTTTTCCATCTCTGCAACTGCCAAAGCAGTTTCTTCGGCCAGTCGTGCCGCTTCTAATCTTTGTTCTTCTTCCATTTTCCAGAGGTGAAGTTCCCTTGCCTGTGTGATGAAATATAATCAGACTTTATGCTGGCATAGTTGCTGCTCAAAATCAACTTTTTTTTAAAGTTTTTTTATTATCATAATCAATGTATATAACTCTGTGTACATGTTTCCTAGAAAATTTGCACCATTTCAAACTGTTTCTATATGCAAATTACCTTGTATATACATTTCTTTGACCTTATGATCACACACACACAGAGACTGCTATATTAGTTTAAAAAAATATTTAAATCACATTTTGAGGCGCATTACGTAGTAGGGTCCATCTGCTCTTTGATACTTATTTATGCGCATATACAAGTCAATAACTAATTGGTCTCTCATTATACAATGGGTCTCAAACCTCTTTTTTATACCCAAATAGTATGGGCCATAGTCTAGTAGCATTAAACATGCTGCAATTGTGAATTGAGTGACAGGAAGTCTTATTAAGAATTTTTATAGAGTTGAGAGGAAATCAATGAAAACAATGAAAATTTGAGAAAGCTTCATTATTTCAATTCTTCAAGATTGGTGTAAATACCAAACTCGTACTTTTAGACTTGGCCATAGTTCTATTTTAGCAACTAATACCTTCTGCTTTGCTGTGAGTGCTTCTTTGCAGGCCGTACTGTACATGTCCATTGTTTGCTTGAGCTCTAGCCTTAGCCTCCTCATCTCTGTTTCTACATCATCCTGTAACTTTTAGAGCAATTTTGTATTAATTTTCTATCCTGCGTCCACTCAAATGTATATTATTGTACATAGGCAGATAAAAATATATGTTTATATAGTGGATCATGAACGTAGCCACTCAAATGTTGATGCATATAGGAAAACTTCTAAACTTTTTGCAGTTTCTATTGTGAAAAGTGACACTTAAGTTTAATATATAATTTACTGGATGCTTTGATCCATATAATTAATTAATAACCATGCCTTTCTCCCAGACTTACTGTCCTTACCAAGTTTTTTGATGAAAAGTCAACCTGCGAAGAGGTCATATCAATTGACTTGTTTCCTGCAAATAAGGATCCAAAGTTGTTGTCGTCAAAATCTGAGCTGGTTGAAAGTCGAGGGTTCAATCCGGATTCTATATTGTCAAACAAAGAAGGAAACATGCGATCTGTGCTTGGCCTTCCAGTGCTCACAAATGATATGTCGGAATCTGGAATGGAGAGCTCAAATGCTTTGGTCACAGAAGCTCTATTATTTCTGTTGAATGGTGACCTGTTCCAGACATTATCAGTTCAGTCCTTTTTTATGGCAAACCAAACTTTCTGTTGACATAGGTGTGGCATACACGTAGCAATCATCATCACTTCAGCAATTTCTACTTAGGAAAGTGTTAGGTTGGTATGTTGATTTTGTTCCTATTATGGTTAAAGCTTAACCTTGGCAATGCCTAGGTCAACTCTGTCCAGCAATTTCCCCTTAGTGCCTACATCAGGGCACACAAGCATATCCAGTTTCCAAGGAGTTAATTACATTCTAACAAATAAAATGTTGTATCCGTCACAACTTACAAGACTCAAAACTAAAAAGCAATGCTTTAGCTGTGAGGAATACAACTTCCTGTTTTTGAATCAATAGTTGTGGTACGGGCAGTAGTGATGCACATGAGCAGAGAATGAAAAACCATGTAAAGTATGTGTCAAGGCAAGAATGTGAAAACTTGTACTTACAAATATTCACTTAAATCAATGTCGTAGCAGTGACTTATGATAAGTAAAGAAGCATAAGAGGTAGAAGGACCAAAATAGAACAAATCAAAAATTATGGTAAAAGAATCCAGAGTAGATTTTTTGGGAGTAGATTTTTTGGGAGGAAACAGAGATAAACTTTTAGAAATTTGGATTAATATAATATTTATAGACTGTTTCCCATATTGGTCTAGCCATAAAAATCTATACCTCTTCTCCTCTATGTAGTTAGTGCATCATAACTTACTTGATTTCCTGATCGTGTGATTGTGACATACGGGGTGGTAATACTGCCCTCTCTGTTACAGGATCAGGTAAAAATTGTTTTAGTAATGACAAAAATCAGATACAGCTGGAAACAAAATGCAGCTAGTATTACAGAAGCAGACCTCTAGATTGTTGGTTACGCATGAAATTTGCTCCACCTGAATCAGAAATATTGCTTGATTGATGCTGCATTGGGTTAAGGGGTGGTATCTTTGCAGGTGGTTGACCAGTAGCGGCTCGAACATGTGATATCTTTCCTTTGGCAATGACATACACTGTGCAGAAATCTGGTGCTACTTTTGACACACTACTTGGAATGTCTGTAGTTTTGAATCTTCTGTGAGAAATGACTAATAAAATTAGGATGCTATATCTTGCATGTTGAAAAATGTCACATGTGGCATTGTTTCATTAAGTAGCTGTAACACATCAGTGAAGTTGGTTGAATCGTTAGCCTGCAAATTATGTCAAACAGCACTGTACTGGCAAACTCTAATATTGACCCACCAGCTATCAGCCATTGCCCGTTTGCTATAGCTTTTTCAAACCGCACTTTTTTAAAGTACATCATTTTTAAACTTCACTTTTTCCTAAGTACAATGCTTTCCACCAAAAAACTACAAATCACAAATTCATGTCTGGGAATCAGACTCTCCAAAAAATAGGGGGTAAGGTTACTTACCAATCACCTCTCCTAAACCTGCAGAAATGGGAGTTTTGTGCAATGGTTATGTCCTTAATTTTTTAGGTACATTCTTTCAAACAATCTCATTTTCAAAAAACAATAATAAAATAAAAAATAAACTGCACCAAACGGGAGTGTCCCTTGTTGAAATGCATCATCATGTTGGTTCAAGGACTCCTCATTTCAGAACCACTAAGATGAGTGCCATCATAATTATATACATAAAATTCAGATGCAGTTTCATTTTAGTCAGTTCATCAGATTCATACCATCCAATGTAATTTTTTCAAACCATCAGAACTTCCAAACTGGAAATGTATATAACCCAGAGCATGGTTAGCCAAGTTGGAGAAAGGGTACATACCTTACTAGACCACCCCTTGATGCTGCGCCAAGGACCAAAATCTCAACTGAATTAGCAGAAATGTAGTCAATTAATGCTTTTGTTATATCCAAGTCCTCTATTATGACTTCGTTGCATTTTATCTGTTGCAAACATCAATAATTAGTTGAAAGAAAAAAAACTATCTAGTATGGAAACAAAGGACAATGGATGATATTTTGAAAATTAGCTGAGCTTGGATTTGGCCATTTCTTAACTCTTTTCTTGCTCTTCTTTTTTGGGTGATCAAATATGTTAATTTTTCTTGATTAGCTATAAGTAATTGTGTTGTTCAAGGAAAGTAATATGTGAAATGTAAACGGCAGAACCCACATCCTTTCTTGTGCAAAAGCAACGATATGGAAGGAACAACTCCTTGGCTTGATTCTCAAGTTGTTCTTTGTATGCTCTTACAACTTCTTCGCTCACGTCATGGTTCCCAACTGCACCCAAAAGATGAATATTCAAATGAAATAGTCCATGAGATTGGATTGTATTAACAATAGTCAAGATGAGAATATACATGCTAAATGTGAAAAACTTGACACTGCTGATATTAGATAGCATATACATCTTCAAATTCATAAAAATTATTTACCAATGTGCTAAAAAGTAGGCGTTTACATGGAATATTAATCCACAAATTCATATAAGATTCCATTATCAATTTTTTTAAGTATTCAGGACTAGTGCAATTTTTTTTTTCATTTATTATTTAACAATTTTCTTTTGCCACATCATTTTATGGATTCAAGAAATTAACTTCATATTACCGGTTGTTAATTTTTATGCAAAACAGTAAGTCAAAGCACATAACATTTTGCACAATTGTGTAGATGATCTATTGTGATTGGTGTATAATAAAAATGATGTATGTGATAGATCTGAGTAAAAATAATGTTATTTTAACAGTTACGAATATTATTTTGACTAGCATTACTGTGTAATAATACAATGTCCCTAAACCTCCTAATGAGAATGAGAGCCTGAGAACAATGTGTTGCAGAAATGCAGTCCATTGTAAGCCTTTCATGGATTCACATTAGCTAGTATGCCATATAACAAAGTGACATCACCACTTTCAAGATAATTTAAACTGTCAATTTTATTTAATTTTTTTCTTAATTTTCAAAAGAATATGTTTTTGTCAAGTAATCTTCTACAATAATACCTATATATATATATATATATATTTATATATATTGTAAGCCTTTCATGGATTCACATTAGCTAGTATGCCATATAACAAAGTGACATCACCACTTTCAAGACAACTCAAACTGTAAATTTTATTTAATTTTTTTCTTAATTTTCAAAGCAATATGTTTTTGTCAAGTAATATTCTACAATAATACCTATATATATATATATATATATATATATATTATCATTATCCATGAATGAGAGAAGGATATTTACTTTGGGTGGGCAATGAAGATGCTCTTTGCTTAACATGGATAAGAGTGAGAACTTGTCCCCTGGTGAGAAGATGATCAATTGTCCATTTCAGAGCATAATGACTCCCTTTGTCTTTGTCTATTGCCACTGCCACCACCTCTTCCTTCTTATTATCTGCACTTCCCCTTGCCATTTCTCTCCCTCTTTAACTTGTAAAAAAGAAGAAGAAAAACTCCCAAACAAAATCGAAACTTGCTAGCTAGCTAGCTAGTTAAAACCCAAAAGAGAGAAACCACAACAATATCTTGTAACACCCTGGCACTGATCGAATGTAGCAATATTTTGATGACAAAAGCAAAGGGATTCTCTGAAACTAATACAGACCTTAGTTTTTTCTTTTCTTTTCTTTTCTTTTTCTGTTGTTTCTCTTTCAATCTTCTGAAGAGAGATTCATCATCTCTATCTCCCTCTATAGAAAGAAACAAAGAGAGTTAGTTTTTTCTGGTGTGATTACTATGTTCCTTAATAAAAACAATTATAACCAACCCTCCCTTAACCTTTTCCTATTTCTCTATATTAAGCTAATGCATTTCAACTGAAAGACTCGGGTCTTCCCGTGTGTATTTCGGTACCATTGGAGACCCAGTCCATCTTTGGTTGGCAGTTTTCAGTTTTATTAATTTACCCTCGATAGCCTTCCAAACTTAGCTAACAAGCATTAACTTATTATACACAATCAATCCATCATGCTCACCATATTCACTTCTTGTGATGCAATCTTAATCAAGAGGGTAAAGGATAATTATGTCCTTTTCAGCACATGCACCTCTAGCTAGATAAGAGCATAAATATTCCAGGACCTTGACAGCATCATTAGAAGAGGTTTTCTTGACCAGATCCCTTATTTTTGGAAAGTCATGCATGCATGTCAATATATTTGTAGCATGTATAATTGGTCTTGTATATTCTCTAACTTGGAAGCACATTAGCACATGCGAAGAATTTTGTAGCTCAGTAACATTGTTTGCCCTTCTTTATTAGGAGAATTAGGGTCCCCCTCCCCCACTAGTTGACAATTAAAAAATAAATAAAATTGGAAGCATACTAAATTAATGTGTCACTCAAAGATATATGCATGTGGAACTCAAATATATATGCTAGAGAATTCACAGTTATATTTAGTAGATTCAATTCACAGATGGTTTCAAGACACTTTGAAAGGACACCTAGTTCAATATAACAAGCTTGTAAATATAAGTGTTATCAATATATATGGTTAGAAGGGCATTAGTCAAGCTTTATAAACAGGGGGGAAGGGGGGGCATTAATTAGCCAAAGAGAATATAGGTTAGTTTTTTTTTTTTTTTTTTTTTTTTTTTTTTTTTTTTTTCAATGAACATAATTGACAAACTTTATTGACCTAACCTAGTCCTACCTTGGAAGAAGGTATACCATGCATCGGATGCATGATATATTTTTCCCTACCTTGGACAGCGAATTAGGATTGGATCTCAATTGGTCTCTAACCTAAACTATGTCTCACTGTCGTGGAGAAGGAGGGATGCATAATATATTTTCCCCTACCCTGGATAGCAAATTAGGGTTGGATCTCAATTGTTCTCAAACCCAAATTCTGCCCCACTTTCATGGCTAATGGGATTCACAATCTCCTTCCCTCTTTCTCTGGCCATTTGTACATTTTATATCTATTCCTTTTCAGTTTTAGAACTTTGCTTGTAAAAATTGATTTCATAAACAAGTGCAACAATAATAAATTGTGACGAAATTGTGTGTGTGTGTGGCTAGACTGTAAACAAACAAAGTTATTCGAGATAATTTTAAATTTTTACATATCGATATGATTATGAGTGTATTAACTGCTGCCAAAGTATCAATGACCTTTCAATACTGCCTCAATTAAGAGTACTTTTAATATATCGATGCCAATGCTACTAAGTCAATTATTGGGAATCTACCAAACTACAATATACTACCGGAGACTATATTGATGAGCAACAGAAGACTGCAATTCAAAAAGGACTATATTGATGGATTAACGATTATGAATTTGCTAAGAATCTAATAAAGCTTCATCTTCTCAAAAAAACAAAAATAATAATAAAAATAAAGCTTCATAAGCATAAGAGTATTGATAACAAGTAAACTACTTACTTACATTAACGTTTTTCAATGATTTTACGAGATCTTACTTATTTTAAATCCAATTTTAACTTATGAGCGGTTGTTTTAGAGGGATTTTTATTATTATCGTTTTGAGTTAAAAAAAAAAGGGATTTTTATTATCTTATATATAAAGTTTTTTTTAGAGAATCTTATATATAAAGCTTGATTTATTTCCATAAGGAAAATTAGATTTTTGGTTAAATCTGGGTCAAACTTCGGTCAACCAAGGTTAAACCCGGACAACTATGGTCAAAATGTTCTAAAATGTGTATTTGACTCTAGTAAGCCACAGTTTAGTGTTTTGGTGTCTTTTTAGGCTTCTTTAATCCATAGTCAAAGAGGGTTTTCTCATAATTTTGGCTTTTAATTAGTTCATGGAATTGGTTAATTTATATATCATTCAATCAGGATTAATTGTGACAATTCAGGTGGTTACTATGGATTTTGGCTTTTGGATTCAAAATACAATTTTAAGATTTTTCCAAGTTTCATTAAAATCATTTTTCACAAAAGAAAAAAAAAGAGTGAAATACAATGTCAACAGTGACGACTATCTCATATCATTGCACTCATCCATTATGTTGGTGGCCACATCGTGAAACTCATAAGAGACATCTATATTCCAAATTCATTAAGTATGCGTTTAGATACCGTTTATTTTGCTGAAAACTGAAAACTGAAGAAAATAAAATAATAATAATAATAATATTTTTACTATTTGTTACAGTGTTATGCACTGTTTATTGGCCTAAAACAGTGTCATACACGCTGAGCTAAAAAAAAAAAAAAAAAAGCGCTGAAACGCGCAAAACGCGCGATACAAACAGAGCAGTAACCAATGGACTCAAAATATTAGTGATCCCAGTGTAGAAGAATTGATTATTTCCATAAAGTACCCTACAATCACATCCTCAATCTTGTTTGCTTCAATTTGCAACACTTCATTGAAAGTTTTTAATCCCCTTGATCTCAAATTTTCAACTACATACTTTGCTCTACTTTAGCATGAGAATACTTGGTATTCCTATCCTTGTTCTTCAAACAAGTTTCGCGAGAATGCTAGTCTCAAAATTAATTCTTCTGTTACAATTATAGCATGTTCAAATCCCTTCTAATTAATGCAAAACATCCCTTTTAGCCTGTAATTGTTGATCAACCCATTAACTATTTGGACTCCTATCTCGCAAAGTCCATGCTTCCTCAAATTGAAAGCATTTACACAACTTTGGTAGCCATGCCACCTTTAACATACACTCTGAGCATATGGTCTGATGTTGCCATATATGGCTAGATGTGGTTAATGATACCATTGGAAATATTCCAGCACTAGATCAGCACCCTCAAATCTGTCACTCCAATTGAACTGAGAACCCTCATAGCCCAGAATATTGCGAAACCACTCTAGTCTGGTTACAGTACCCACACCATGTTTTTCATCTACAATATCAACAATTCATTAAAATCTCGGACACATAACCACGACAAATGGTACCGGTGATCGATGCAACAAAACAACCCTAATAAAATCTAAGTGATCTTCAGAACACTTGAAACCTTCGATCTTTGTAATGTATTACATATTACACATCACACGAAGCAATTTTTTCTTTTTTCTTTTTTTTGAGAATCATTTTAAATATCCACGCTATATTCATAAAGAAAATTGATCAGTTTAAATCTCTAAGGAAGATTCATTGTACCACAATATTAAAAAAAGAATAGAAATTAAAAAAAAATTTTAAAATAAAAAACAAAAGTGAAAAAGAAAGAAAATACATCACATTTTTTTTTTTTGAGATAAGAGATAGAAATTTAATTTGATAAAAGGGAAATGCATGTACAAACACATAACAACCCTTTAAGCACAAATACAGGGGAACCTGTTCTGCAGAAAACAAAATATGCAGCAAAAGAAAATAGAAATACAGCCCATGGACATATACAACACAGAAACAGCAACAGATATTACAATTACCCCCCTGTAAGCACAGGTTATGCATCACATTGAAATCATCATGGTTTTGTACAAAACCAGCAATGAATCACAAATATGATGTATCCCAATGCAACAAATTAGGACCTTCCGGGCCAAGAATTTGGCAAGAAATCCGATCAAACTCTTCTTTACCAACTGACTCGGCCTTGAAAACCTTGAGCTCAGCCACAACCTCACACCCTTCATTAAACTTGCACCCATTTTTCTCGAGTTCCCCAAGAACCCAAGATTCGATCCTTTCTTTCAAGTACTGACTCACAGTAGGGTCGAAGTTGAGTTTATACAACTCTTTTAACACGTAGTTTTGGCGCAGATGAGGCAACCCAGCAGTAACAACAGAGAGTGGAACTTTGAGGTGAAAGCAAAGCCGTGGGGAAATAGCGTCTTCAAGCACTATTTTGACGTCTTGGGAGGGCTGGATTTTGAGTTGGAATCGTTGTGTGATGAATATGCAGATGGTGAGTGTGGCGGTGTTGGAGACTCTTTGTGTGTTGGGTTCGTACATGTTCAAAGAGCACTCGATCTCCATGGTTGGTTCTTGGCTTTAAGCGAAGTAGGGTTTAAAGTCTGAATGTTTTAGTTCTTATAAATGGTGTGTGGGTATATATATTATTAGAAATTTTATTTAAAAAATGTTAGAGTTACAAATTATTTTACAAATTTTTAAATTTAAAATTTATATTAAAACTTTCACAACAAATTTTATTAGTATGTTATTACTAGTTGTTACTGGTTGACAAAACATAATTTCGATAATGGGCCTAAATTAAAACTAATAACAATTTGTCACTTATGATTATTGTGAAAATATTACTAACATAACATTTCTCATAAAATAATAGTTGGAGTATTAAATTTTTAGAAACTTAGATGATAGAGTTTTACCTAAATTAAACAATAAATGGAATAGAATTTTAAATTTCTTGAAACTTATCTAGACTTTTAATTTTAAAAATTGTTGAAAGTTTTTTGAAATGGAATAGTAGTTGGATTAGAGTTTTAAATTTCTTGAAACTTATCTACTAGAGTTTTACTTAATTTTTTATTTAGAAACAAAAACACACACAAGGGAGAGAGAAATTAAGTGATTGAGTGTTACTTAAATTGAACAATATAGTTGGAGTAGAATTCTGAAAATATCTTGAAACTTTAGCTAATAGACTTTAAGTTTAAACTAAAGTGAACTTTCCTAATTGATTAGTATTTTGCCTTAAAAGCAAGATAGTCACTTGGCCTAATTGCGACTTTTAGGCTAACTTTTCTTATATTTATACTATATATAAGAGGATTTTCCTCTTTGAATGAGACTTTTATGTGATTCAAAAATACTCCTAAACCTTACTTTTATGTGATTTAAACCTGCCCATATTTTAGCTAAGTATGCTTTAAGCATAAGGGAATCTGTTGTATGGATTGAGGAGATTCCTTGTTGTATTGAACAAGCTCTCATCCACGATTTTGTACTTGTTTCTGGTATTTGAATAATACTTGGAAGATTTCTTTTCAAAAAATAAAAATAAAAAAATATCTCCAACTCCACTTAAAATGCCTACAAAATAGGACACTCTCCTACTAATTAATTCATATCTTCAAAACAAACTTATCCAAAATTTTTAAAAAATAAAAATGATGACACTAGAGAAAAAGAAAAGTCTCATCACACGCCTAGTGGTATTATTATTTTTTGATGAATAGGCTAGTGGTATTATATGTGATTTGTATTGTGTACATTGTATTTTTCTCTACACCTTTTCCATATGTGGCTTTTGTATTTTCTACATGTGATTTTGTAATTATTTAGAATTAGTTAATTAGTTAGTTATATTTTTCTTAGTTGTTAGTAATATTTTCTTAGGTTACCCTTCAGTCCTTCACCTCTTGTATGTATAAGAGTACTTAATGAAGTTTATTTTTTAACGCGAAAAGTATATGATTCCATGGCGGTGTATGGTATATGAAATTTCCACAGGACACCAGTGGTCTATAGTTCAAGTTGTAAAGTTCACTATTTTCCGTTGAGAAGAAGGGCTTCTTCTTTTTTTTAATACCTTTTTGCTTTTCTCTTATTGCCTTAATGCTCTTGCTCACTAGACAAAAAAATAATAATAATAACTAGCCTCTATATAAAAACGCTCACAAACGCAAAACACTCGTATACAAAAAACTTATTTCACCTACAAGTGCATTACACTTAGCACACAGACTCTCAACACAAAACACTCATATAAGAAAAACTTATTTCACCTATAAATGCATAACACTTATCACACACACCTAGGCTTTTTTATGATTAGAAAATGTAATAATCCCGAATTATGAATGAAAATTATTAACCTTTACAAAATAAAAAAAATAAAATAAAAAATAGAAGAGCCCTACATGTGTGCTTTGAGGCTAGTTGTTTTTTATTGGAAAACCTACCACGTTATCAACTTTTTTTAGTCCTAAAATGTAGCCAATAAGTACACATCCATATAACAAAAGTTTCAAATGCCTAAAAAAACAAAAATAAATAAATAAACAATATGGGAAAGGCTGACGGTTGTCAATTAATTTTTTTTTAATGAGATCATTTTTTTTTTAATCCTAAAAGGTAGCCACTTAGTCCTAAAATGTAGTCATTAAGTACACATCCATTACAAAATTTTCAAATGCCTAAAAAATTAAAATAAAAAATAAATAAATAGTTTTAAGATTTTTTTATGGGAAAGGTTCTCACGTGATGAATAATATCATTTAATTTTAAAAATGTATTTTCTTTATTAAAAAAAATGAAAAGAAGTTGTTGTGAAAGGAGCAGCAATTGCTAGGGATAATTAATTCATATGGAAGAGATGTGATTATGTACATTAGTATTCCAAAAAAAAATAAATAAATAAATAAATTGAATCCAAAAATGATGGCAAAAATATCATTTTGGTCTTTTTTTTTTTTTTTTGAAACCGGAACCAAATGACTTTCATTAATTCAAAAGACTGGAATCCAAATACAAAGCATCCATTGCTGGGGGAGGATCCTCCTCCATCTATACAATTTCATTATCAGATAACCTAGCAAATCTTGCCAAAGCATGAGCAATATTATTGGCACTACGCCTAACACAGCTAACTGAGATGGCTCTAAAACCTACAACCAAGCACCAAATATCGTCATAGATCAATCCAAGCCGAGAGAAATTTGGTTGAGCCTGAGACACTGTTTTCATCACCAGAGCATTATCACCTTCTAGTATCACCTCCATAAAACCAGCGTCTATAGCAAATTCAAGAGCTTTGCGACAAGCCATCACCTCCAACTCTTCACTATCCCTCACAGCACCACCCTTGGCAGATATAGCAGCCATAACCTCACCATTCCCATTACGAATGACAACACCATAGCCTAAAGACACACCATTATCAAAATAGGCTCCATCAAAATTCAGCTTAAAGAACTCTCCTTGCGATGGCTGCCATGCTTGTCTTGCTGGGACGCAGACGGAAACAGAGACATTTAGATGGTCTTGTGCATCAACAAACTCTCTTAAATAATCCGAGGCACGTTGGTGAGACCGTGATGGATGTTGGAAAGCACCCCCATGCAAAACCGTGTTCCTCTGCAGCCAAATTTGCCAACAAATCACCCAAAATAAATCCCATTCCTCCAATGACAGCTTCAGCATGAGACTAGCTACCAACTGTTTAAAATCCACTTACTCAGTCTTGAATTTTTGAAATCTGATAGCACTACCAGCCCACACATCTTGCGCAACCCCACAGTCCCAAAACACATGCAATACCGTTTCCGTAGCTCTATGACAGAAGCAGCAACTCGCATCATCCATCACCCTTCGCCGAACTAAATTATCCCTTGTAGGCAATATATTTTGACATGCTCTCCAGGAAATATTTTTACCTTATTGGGGACCCTTGCTTTCCAAACCCATGACCATAAGGAAGTGCTTGCTCTATGCTTAGAAGCCTCTCCAGTAGAATTCTCTGCCATCCTCAATTGCTTAGCTACATGGTACCCGAACTTCACACTATATCTACCATTCTTTGTAAACAACCATACCAAGGAGTCCTGCACAACCCGCCTGCTCAAAGGGACTTGAAGAATAGCTTCAGCATCAAACGAATGGAATAGTGCCTGAACTCGTTCTCTATCCCACTGGTGATTCTGCCAATCAATCAAGTCTGAAGCCCTCCACTCCCAAACTTCCTCTTCAGGTTGGAACAGAATTCTTCTGGTTGGCTGATTAGGTAGCCAACAATCCTTCAGAACATGAATGGAAGCACCATTACCCACTCTCCAATAGCACCCTTTCCTCAAAACTGGTTGGGAAGCCAGCAAACTCTTCCAAACATAGGAGTTATTATGACAATCCTTCGCCTCAAGGAACTTGCACCGTGGAAAATATTTTGCCTTGAAACAACTATACAAAAGAGAGTTTTTATCCTGCAACAACCTCCATCCTTGTTTCGCTAACATAGCTAAATTAAAGGATCTAACATCTCTGAAGCCCATCCCACCCTCTTTCTTCGACTGTGTTAAAAAGCTCTAACTTTTCCAGTGTATTTTCCTCTCTTCACCAACTTGGCCCCACCAAAATCTGGCACACATAGCATCCAATTCATCATATAATTTCCCAGGTAATTGAAACGCCCCCATCGTATAGGTGGGAATAGATTGAGCCACTACTTTAATCAGAATCTCTTTTCCCGCCCTAGAAAGCAACTTCCCCTTCCAACCCTGCATCTTTTTCCAAACCCGTTCCTTAAGGAAAGCAAAAGAATCATATTTCCTTCTCCCAATCAAAGTAGGCAGCCCCAAGTAAGAATCAAACCTTTCCACAGCCTTCACCTTCAATTTATCAACAATCCATGCTTTATGCTCCATAGACACATTACTGCTGAAATAGGCAGAAGACTTCTCCAGGTTAATGCATTGGCCAGAAGCCTCAGCATATAGCTGTAGAGTATCTGAGACAACCTGCACTTCATCTTTATTAGCCTGACAAAAATCAAAGAGTCATCAGCAAAAAGCAGATTAGTTATACAAGGAGCATTTTTACAAACTGCCACTCCATGCAACCTCCCATCTAATTCTGCTTTAGCAAGGGGCGAAGTAAAACCTTCAGCACATATCAAAAACAGATAAAGGGACAACGGATTTCTTTGTCGAAGACCTCTAGAAGGAATGACATTTCCATAGGCCTTTCCATTAATCCGAACAGAGAAGGAAGGTGTAGAAACACACTTCATAACCCTATCCACCCAAACCTCCGAAAAACCCAATTTGATCATCATGCCCTTAAGGAAGCTCCATTTCACCCTGTCATAGGCCTTACCCACATCTAACTTAAGAGCTAAAGCCCCTTTTTTACCCTTCCTTCTAATATGCATGGCATGCAAAGTCTCATAGGCTACAAGCACATTATCAGTAATAAGACGACCTGGTACAAATGCACTCTGAGTAGGAGAAATTATTTGTGGCAAGATCAGCTTTAACCTGTTCGCCAAAACTTTTGAAATAATTTTATATATCATATTAGAAAGGCTAATTGGTCTAAAATCTACCATTTTTTCCGGTTTCTTTACTTTAGGAATCAGAACAATATGAGTATAATCAACATCAGGCTCCATATTACCAGACTGTAAAAAATCTAATACAACATCAGTCACCTCATTCCCCATAATATGCTAAAATTTTTGATAAAAAAGAGCATTCATACCATCAAGTCTAGGAGCCTTTGTTGGTCCCATTTGGAACAACGCTGCTTTAACTTCTTCACAACTATACGGCCTGGAAAGCACCTCTTGCATATCATTTGTGAGTTTAGTAGGAACTGTATTAAGGCAATCCTCCATTCTGTCACACGTGCCTACTGTAAAAATATTCATGAAATAATCCGACGCCACCTCTGCCACTTCCTCAACTTCTTCCACCCAAACCCCGTTAGCATTCCTGATTCCCTCAATATAATTCTGTCGCCTTCTTTGGGAGGCTTTGGAATGAAAAAATTTAGTATTCCTATCTCCATACTTTAACCAAGAAACTCGAGACCTCTGACGCCAAAATATCTCCTGCTTCAACAATAGATCATCAAGCTGTTTGCTCACCAGTAGGAGCTCACTTCTGCTTTCTTCAGTCAACTCACTTGTATTCATCAATTCCAATTTCTTTTGTAGCCTCTTAATCTCCTCAGTTTCGGGTTTGGTCTTTGAAGAACCCAAAACATACAATTCAGCCCCACAAGTTTTGATATGATCCCTTACACCCCTCAAACCCGAACCGTCACCACCACCTTTTGCCCCTGCCTTAGTCACGGCTTTCGTACAATCAGCCCACAACAACCAGTTCTCTTCAAACTTGAAGCCACCAGCCCCCCTTCCTCTAACTCGCCTATCCTTCATAGTTTTCAAAATAATTGGTAGATGATCCAAAGCATGGCTAAACAGATGAGACACTGAACTTGCAGGAAATTTTTCCATCTATACCCTATTAGCCGTAGCTCTATCCAGCCTTTGTTTTGTATGAGCTGAACCTGGCCGCCTATTCGTCCAAGTAAATTTATGCCCAGAGAATTCCAAGTCAGCTAGCCCGCATTCCTCTAAAGCAACCCGAAAATCCTCCATCTGATTATAATAAGGTGCATGGACACTTTGCTTCTCAGAAGCATGAAGTATGGCATTGAAGTCACCAATACAACACCAAGGGCCCTCAATGAAAGACCTTAAATGAGATAAAAGAGCCCATGACTTCCGCTTTTCATTTGTCTCTGGCTATCCATAGAACCCTGTGAGGTGCCACACAAAACCATCATCTTCCACTACCCTTGCTAAAATATGGTTATCAGTAAAGTTAATAACATCTAAGGTCATCTCCTCCTTCCAAAGTAAGGCCAACCCACCACCCGAATTTGGCTTTTTCAAAATCAATTTATTTTTAAAAGGTAAGTCACCACAATGTGTTAAGGTTTTTTCTTTAATGGGTTAAGCTGAAAATGATGTTGGTCACTTCATGGAGACCCGACCTCCATGGGAGAGAAGAAAGAAAGAGAAAGAAAGAATGATAGAGAGAAAGAATCACTAAATGGTATTATTCCGTTTCCTCTGTTACAAGCCTTTTTCCTTTATACCCGTGGGCCATCTAACTAACCATGGTTTACTAACTACCTCCTAGTGTTACTACTACTTAACCACTAATCCCTTTATTAACCAATGTAACAAACATTTAACCCATAATAGCTAACTACCAGTTACAACCAACTAACTATCAGTTACAACCAATATAGCACAATTGTGTAATTACAGCCCAATAGATTCCTAACATTACCCCTCCCTTTCACAGCACCTTGCCCACAAGGTGAGGAAAAGAGAGCTGCAGCTGATGTAGAGACTCCCAAGTTGCATCTTCAGATGAGACACCTAACCACTGCACCAACACTTCAGTTATGACTCTGGATCTCAAGGACTTACTCCTGGTCTGCAGAATTGCAACAGGTTCAGTATACACTTGCCCTGAATCATCAACTGGAGGCAAGGTAGGTAAGGGTGTTACATGTTGACCCAATTTCAACTTCAAACAAGACACATGGAACACAGGGTGAAGCTTTGATTCTAGAGGCAGTTCCAACTTGTAAGACACACTCCCAATTCTCTGTAGCACCTTAAATGGGCCAAAATATCTTGGAGACAACTTCCACCTTCCCTTGGAAGCTAATGACTGCTACCTGTATGGTTGCAACCTCAGGAAAACCCAATCCCCCACTGCAAAGGACCTCTCTTGCCTATGCTTATCTACTTGTGTCTTCATCCTATCTTGAGCAGCAGCCAAATGATCCCTTAAGATGTTCAAAACATCCTGCCTCTGACTTAGCAAGGAGTCTAAAGCAGCCACCCGAGTTGTGCTAGGAACATAACTTTGGAGCTTAGGGGGAGGAAAGCCATACAAAGCCTCAAAAGGGGTTAGCTTCAAACTGGTATGGAATGAGGAATTAAACCAGAATTCTGCCAAGGGTAACCAAGAAGCCCACTGGTGAGGTCTATCATTGATAAAAGCCCTCAAGTATTGTTCCAAGCACTTGTTCACAATCTCAATCTGCCCATCTGTTTGAGGGTGATAGGCAGTGGACATGGCCAAAACAGTGCCTTGTAGTTTAAATAGCTCTGACCAAAACAAAGAAGTAAAAGTGGCATCTCTGTCACTGACAATGGAAGAAGGCATTCCATGTAATTTGAAGACATGTTGCATGTAGAGAGAAGCAATTTTGGCTGCACTATATGGATGTGAGACAGGGACAAAATGCACATACTTAGTTAATCTGTCCACCACCACCAAGATAACTTCAAACCCCATAGATTTAGGAAGGCCCTCCACAAAATCTAAGCTCACATCAGTCCAAGGAGTATGAGGAATAGACAATGGTTGAAGCAGACCAGTTGGAGAAGAGGTATCAGACTTGATCCTTTGACAAGTATCACACTCTCTAATAAATTTCTTGAGGTTAGTCTTCATCCCTTGCCAATAAAAATCAATCTTAGCCCTTTGATAAGACTTTAAGAACCCAGAATGGCCTATTAAGGGGCTGCTATGGACATGATGCAGAAATTGAAGCTTAAGGGGGCAAGATGGACCAATGTAAAACCTTCCCTTGTAAAATAACAACCCATTATGAAAAGTGAAGCCCTTAGGTGGGGTCCCTGCCTGGACTGCAGTAATAATCTGTTGGACAGACTTATCCAAAGAGTAACTATCTTGCAGCACTTTCAACCAAGTAGGATCAGGGACTGTTAAAAGCATTAGGCAACTTACTTTGGAATCAGAATTAGAAGCAGACAGATCAGGGGCAAGTCCAAAATTTCGTGACAAGGCATCTGCCACCCTATTATCACACCCCTTTTTATATTCCACCACAAAGGCATATCCCAAGAGTTTGGCAAGCCACTTCTGTTGAGATGGTGTAGCAATCCTCTGTTCCAACAAGAACTTAAGACTCTGATGATCAGTCTTTACCACAAAAGGCCTTCCCAACAAGTAAGGCCTCCATTTTTTGACTACAGAAGCTAAAGCCATCAACTCAGTTTCATAAGTAGACAAATGAAGGTATTTATCTTTCAAAGCCTGACTGTGGAAAGCTATGAGTCTCTGATCCTGCATTAACACAGCTCCCAAACCCTTCCCTGAAGCATCACACTCAATGATAAATGGCCTAGAAAAATCTGGAAGAGCCAACACAGGGGGCTGAGTCACAGCCTCCTTTAGCTTTGTAAAAGCTTCCAAAGCCTTATCACTCCAATGGAAGGAATCTTTTTTAAGGAGATCAGTCAAGGGTTGGGCAATGGTCCCATACCCTGTAATGAATTTCCTATAGTATCCAGTCAGCCCTAAAAATCCTCTCAAAGCCTTAACAGAATTAGGTATAAGCCACTGAACCATAGCTGAAATCTTCTTGGAATCTGCCTTGACACCCTCTCCAGAGATGACATGACCCAAGTACTCAACTTCAGTACAGCCAAATACACACTTGGACTGCTTGGCATATAGTTGGTTAGCCATCAACACCTCCAAAACAGTCCTAAGATGAGACACATGGGCATCCATGGACTGACTGTAAACTAAAATATCATCAAAAAACACTAACACAAATTTCCTCAGATAGGGTCTAAAGATAGAGTTCATTAAGGCCTGAAAAGTAGATGGTGCATTAGTCAATCCAAAGGGCATCACCAAAAACTCATAATGCCCTTCATGAGTTCTAAATGCTGTTTTAGGAACATCCTCACTCTTCATCCTAATCTGGTGATAACCTGACCTGAGGTCTAGCTTAGAAAACATTGAGGCACCTGCCAATTCATCTAATAGCTCATCTACAATTGGAATTGGAAATTTGTCTTTAATAGTAGCCTTATTAAGAGCTCTATAGTCTATACACATATGCCAGCTTCCATCAACTTTCCTCACAAGCAAAACAGGTGAAGAAAATGGGCTTTGGCTAGGCTATATGGACCCTACTTCTAGCAACTCATTTACTATCCTTTCAATTTCAGACTTTTGAAAATGAGGATACCTGTATGGCCTTTCACAAACAGGCAAGGTTCCTTCCTTAAGGTTGATGCTGTGTTCATGACCTCTAATAGGTGGCAGGCCAGTAGGAACAGCAAAAACCTTGGAGAATTCACTCAACAAGTTTGCCAGCACAAGTGGAAGATAAGGTTGGTCAGAAGAAACAGGGGATGCAGCAGTAATTTGCAGCACTAAACCCTTCCTTGTTGACCCATTGAAAAGCTTGCTAGCATCAGAAATGGTAGAGGAAGCAGGCTGCAATCCCTTGAGGAACACTCTTTTTCCCAAATGCAGAAACTCCATAGTCAACAACTGAAAATCCCAACTGATTACCCCCAAAGTACTTAGCCATTAGGTACCCAAAACTACCTCACAACCTCGCAAATGTAAGACATTAAGGTCCAATACAAACCTATGTCCTTGTAAAGTGATTTTGACCCCATGACAACTTCCCAAAGTCTTAATAACTGTGCCATCAGCTACTTTAACCTCTAATATCTGAGAGGTATCCAAGTGCAAGTGCAGCACAGGTAACACAGCAGCATCCCAAAAATTATGGGTGCTCCCAGAATCAATGAGAGACACCGCATCATGATTTTGAATTCTCCCCTTTATCCTCATGGTATTGGCAGTAGGATTTCCCACCAAAGCATACAATGTGATCTCTGCAAGGTTAGCTTCTCTCCTTGAACTAACATTTGTATAATCCAACAGAACTTCCTCCTCAATAATCTCCACAAGTTGTACCCCAGAAGTTTTTGGTTCTATCTCCATTACTTCCTCCAACAAAAACAATTTAGCCCCTTCACACTTGTGCCCAACTTGCCATTTCTCATCACAGTTGTAGCATAACCCTTGCTTCCTTCTCTCCTCCATTTGTGCTCCAATCAACCTTTGTAAAGGAAATTTGGTCCTTGATTCCATTCTAGTTTCTAACTTAGGTGACCCAAAGACTAAAACTTTACCATTTTCAATTGTATTTCTAATTCCCCTCCTACTATGGCTTAAGTATTCCTCCTGAAATTTTGCCAACCCAAAAGCCTCATTAAGAGTTTTAGGAACCAACATCCTAACAGGTAGTCTAATTTCATCCTTTAACCCACTTAGAAAACAACTCAATTTGTGTGTCTCAGATAAACCCAAGATTCTATTTGACAGAATTTCGAAGTTACCTTTATAGGCCATCACAATGGAAGTTTGTTTGAGTCTTGTAAAGGCCTCCATAGGATCATCATAAGCAGTGACACCAAAACGCGTCTGCAAGGCTTTAATGAAGACCTCCTAGCTACTAAACCCGCCTGTTTGCTCTGCATCTTGGAACCAAATAAGAGCTTCTTCCTCAAGATGATACGAAGCCATCATCACCTTCTGGTGCTCTGGAGTGTTATGATATGAGAAAAATTGGTTGACCTTATAAACCCAACAGGTGGGGTCTTCTCCATGGAATCTTGGAAAGTCCAATCTTAGGTTCTTGATTGAATTGAAGGGTGAAAAGTCTGAAATTCCCCCATTATTGTTAATAAGAAGAGCTTGAGAACCTGAATTTGGGATCTGTTGGCGTTTTTCCTCTGTTTCAGCAACCTTTTGCATGAACCCAGCAATGGTTTGCAATTGTTTCTAGATTTCTTGTAATGCATGTTCATGATTCTCAGAGATCTTCGCTAAAGACGCAATTTTCTCTGAATTTTGTTTCTCTGAATTTTGTGAATTGGAATTTTGTGAAGTGGAACGGGTTTCTGTCATGGTGGAATGAAAGGATTAGAGGCTCTGACACCAAATGTTAAGGTTTTTTCTTTAATGGGTTAAGTTGAAAATGATGTTGGTCACTTCAAGGGGACCCGACCTCCATGGGAGAGAAGAAAGAAAGAGAAAGAAAGAATGATAGAGAGAAAGAATCAATGAATGGTATTATTCCGTTTCCTCTGTTACAAGCCTTTCCCTTATACCCGTGGGCCATCTAACTAACCATGGTTTACTAACTACCTCCTAGTGTTACTACTACTTAACCACTAATCCCTTTATTAACCAATGTAACAAACATTTAACCCATAATAGCTAACTACCAGTTACAACCAACTAACTATCAGTTACAACCAATATAGCACAATTGTGTAATTACAGCCCAATAGATTCCTAACACAATGCTTCTCAAAACCACTTTTATCCAACCTTGTTTCCATCAAGAAGCATACATCGGGAGCTTGTTCCCTCACTAATTTGTGAAGGCTTTGAACTGTCCAAAGGCTCCCAAGCCCTTGGTAGTTCCAACTTAAAAGCCTCATTGCTCTCGGCAAGGGTGATTCAACACCCTTACCGATTCAGTCATTTGTGAATCGTCACCAACCTTCCCCCTCTTGCCTGTACTTGTTGTATCTTTTGCCTCCCCATCAGTAAACATAGCCAGCATGTTTCTTTTACCCAAAATGGACTTTGCTCCTTTAATTAATTCCACAGGCCCAGCATCCATACGGACAAGCCTAGTCCATGTGGGCTGCTTTTTAATTTTGCTCAGCCCAGCCCCTCCTTCAGTGCTTTGCACGTGCCCTTGTTGAATTGATTGTGTCAAATCAGCCCCCTTATCCATACTTGACTGGATTGACTGACTGCCTTCCACCTGTTTTGTATGAGAGACAATTTTTGCTAAACCCACTTCAGTTTGAACTAAAGACTCCACCACACCTGAGTTAGTGCCTGCCAAAGTTGACTCCTCCACCAAAAGTAATCCTACCTCTTGACTTTCGGCCCCACCCACCTTCAGAGAAGATGAATCTGATTCTCCCTTGTCATTATGCATATGCCCATCTAATTCCATATCAATTTCCTTCAGTTGAGTTTGGAACGCCTCCTCATTCCTCAATATATTCGATACTACACCCTTGATTGGAAGCACCGTCCCTATTCCACATTCACCATCCACCTTTACCTGAGACACCCTCTGCTCTCCTTGTTGCTTATCAACATTACTAGGCCCTTCAATACCCGCATTTATAGCTGGCCTCTCCATCATTGACTGCCCTCGGCTTGAAGTTGAATTAAGGACTCCCATACCACACACCTTTACCACTTTTTTCCAAATCAAACTTGGAGGATCAGCCCTCAACCATGAGCCATACTCTTTGTTCTCTGTTCTCAACTCTCCTTTACTTTGAAGCCATAGATCACACTCCTTAGAATCATGATTCAGTACCCCACACCAATGGCAAAATATAGGTAATCGTTCATATCGAAACAACACCCAGCCCTCCCTGTCCAAACTGAAACGGACCCTTCTCCCTCTGCACAATGGTTTGTGAACATCTACCTCCACCCTTATTTGCATAAAATCACCACACTCTGTCTCAGACCTTTCAGCAGAATGAATCACCCTACCTACAGACTTGCACAGACTCTCTGCCGTCTCCGTGACCATTCGTCAAACAGGTAAGTCATGTACCTAAACCCAAAACTTTGCAGTATCAAAGTGGAGCCTCCGAAGGGAACTATCATCCTCATACCTACACAACACAACTAAATATTTATCAAAACTCCATGGTTCTCCCAGTAAAACTAGGTTGGCATCAACTTCACTCTCAAAAACAAATAGAAAAATATGATTGCCGATGTCTTGAATCATCTCAAAATCCTGTTTAGTGCGCCATAAAGGTTTTAGAGTACGCGTAACAGCTTCAATATTTAGGGCACGTTTCATGAAAAACTTAGCCGCCAACATATAATCTTTCCTGCACACTTGGTTTTCAATGTTGAAGACTTCGCCCTCATGTTCAGACAGTGATAAACGGGTCCATGCCTCCTCTAGGTTCTCCATTGTAGCGTATCTAACCAACCCTACAGAAACAACGAACAACCTAAGCCCCAACGCAGCAAAATACGTGAGGGAACAAGATTCCTACAAAGTAGGAAACAGTATTCTACAGACCAAGGGACTAGCGCCGCCAGACCTGAGTCAGAGAAACCTTATCATTTTGGTCTTTATATTTTGGGGTCATAATCAATTTGATAGCAGTCAATTTGGTCTATGTTATTTTTAACTTGCAATCAATTTGATCTCTACCGTTAACTCACCAACGGAAAACTCCTATGTGGCAAGCGATGTGTATTGTTGGCACTCTTGAAGCTTACGTGGCAACTAAAATAATAATAAAATATTTTTTATTGACATTAAAACCTTCCACTGCAGCATCCGAATAAAAAAAATTAATTTGATCATTAAAAAAAAAAGAGGGGCTACGTCCACAACATTTTTACAATATTTTTACAACAAATCATAAGTAAATTAGTTGTTATTGGTTCAAATTTGAACCTAACACTAAGATTACTTTTTGCCCCAACAATAATAACCAGTAATAACTTGTCACTTAGGATTTGTTGTAAAAATGTTGTGAAAATGTTGTAAACATATCATTTCTCTTAAAAAAAACACTAATTCATATATGGAACACGCAAATCTTGAACATGAACATAAACATTGAACCTAGAAAATTCAAAGCAAAAATAAAACCCAAATCAACCTCAACGAACCTGAGTCTTTTTTTTGTCTCTAGCGCTCTGTTGATTTGGGTTAATGCCACATCATGGTCATAAAATTCTCTGGTAGACTGTAGTTGCTTTTTACTTCTGCTAAACTTTTTTTTTTTTTTTTGAACTTCTGTAAATTTTGGGACTTGCAGATTGCTTTGAGCCATGCTTGGAATTTTCAGAACTTTGGAAAGTAGCAATGTGATTTTGGTGTATTTTGATTTGGCGGATGGATGGATGTTGGATTTATTGGTGATTCACTGTGGTGGCTTTAGATGAATAGAAAATGAAGGGTTTTTTTTTTCTTCGGCAGCGTGGAGGATTAAGGATGACTGGTGTTTGTGGAGGTTGATTTGATTTAGGTTTTATTTTTCTAGATTCATGTTCTTGTTCATGTTGAAGATTGTTCTAGATCTGAATTTGTCTTTTTTTACTTTAAATGTGTTTTACTTTTTTCTTTAAAATTAATTACTCAACGCTGATTTGGCATTTTATAATGCCAATAAAAAAAACACTATTCTTATGTGTGGCATTTTTTGTTGTTGTTGTTGTTTTTTTTTTTTATTATTAAATTGATAAAGTGGCTTTTTTTAATATTATTCTATATGTCACATTAGTTTTAAGTGTGCCAGCACTGCACACTGTAACCATATATGCGTTTTTCATTAGTAAGCTAACGGAATTGACTAAATTGACTACAACTTGAGAATGACAGGTACCAAATTAACTACTGTCAAAATGTAAGGATCAAATTGACTATGACCCCAAAATGTAGGGACCAAAATAGTGTTTTCGTCAAAAAAGAATTACACAAATCGATAAATATACGCAGGTATAGGATTTTTTTTTTTTTACAAAAAAAAAAAAAAAGGTCTTTAACAACCAATCCAATGTGCCTGCTATGCAGTTCAACAAAATTGTTGATATCTCACCCTAAAAAAGAGAGACAAAAAAAAAGGGAGAGAGTAAGAATTAATACAACTACATTATCTACATGATCTTTGAACATATTAATTATAGGACAAAACTTAGGTAAAGTACTTTAGATGCTATTCCTTAAGTTCTCTTTTTAAAATTCAGCCATGTAGCTTTTTTCTCATTGGATAAAAGCGTATTTTTAGTTAAGTAGCCATGGCTGAATTTTAAGAGGAAAACCTAAGAAACAATATATAAGTACTATACCTAAGTTTTGCCCTTAATTATATTACAATCTTATCCAAATTGCACAGTTTGTCAAGTTTAATATTATTATTTTTTTCATTGGTTAAGATTGCTATATAATTAATACATTCATCTTTTTTGGCCAATAGTAGAGTACGTAACACAATTTGGTACTTATCCAAATTGCACAGTTTTGTTTGTATTTTTTTTCAAACAAAGTTCTACGTACTACTGTAATCAAAGAAAAGCAAGTAGTATTCCATTTTTTTTAGGTAATGAGTAAACTTTAACCCACACACTCATATCACCCCCCCCCCCCACCCCAAAAAAAAAAAAAGATAATGGTAAGGAAATAAGGAAATGAAGAAAAGTAGTTTAGAGTCCATATAATTAGCATAAGGAATAGCAAAAGTAACCTACCTAAATTCAACAAAAACCAACTGCGAATTGTGTAATTCTCATCAATATGCAAACTATCAGTGACTGTGATAAAAAAGTGTTAGAAGACAGTATAAAAAACACGGGCTATAGCCGCATTTTTAAGAAACACGGCTTAAACTACTGACCTATAGCCCCATTTTTTAAACATAGCTATTGGTTAAGCCTATAGCCGCGTTTCTAAGTGTTTGTAGCCGCGTTTTTTTAGATAGGTCCTATTGCCACATTCAAAAAGTGTGGCTATAGGTCTAGTCGAATAATTTTTTCTTTTTTATAAAAGAGGACTTATATCCACATTTTTAAAAACGCGACTATAGGTTAAGTCTATAGCCGCATTTCTAAGTGTTTAGCAAGAACAATTAGAAAAACTCTTTTGTTTTTGTAATCAGGGTCTCTTTGTCCTGTATCTATTTCTGCAATGACTGTAACACTTTAGCGACCCTAATCAAGAAAAATAGAAATGATCACAAAGAGGAGTTAGCGTTGCTCCACTTCGTTTTCAATTGTCTTTTTGATAATATTTCTCAACAAGACTATACACATCATCCACATTAAAGGATTGGTAAACATCCTTTGGATCCCAAGCTAAGCTAAGTGTTAAGAGTCCCATTGTTGTGTATTGATTTGTTTAATCTAACACTCCCCTTTTGCATATGGGCCACGAAAACCTACAATAAGTGGGAGCCTAAAACGTGAAAATTTAAATGTGAGATAAGATGAACACATGGGATTAAATTAACGATTGTTTCAAAAGCTTAATCTTTTAAGAAATAATAAATTTAATCATTTATTCTAACACTCCCCCTTCACATCTAGCCACCTGAACTGCCATTGAGTGGGGGCCCAACATGTGAAGGGAGAGTGTTAAATTAAATTATTAAATTCTTTATTTTCTAAAATTTTAAACTTTAAAAAAAATAATGAATTTAATCTAAAAATATCAAAATGATAATAATTCTTACAATGATCTATTTTCTTACCACCTCTACCTTCAACATACCAAGCACCTCTACATCATCTTGGCTATTTCTCACATTTTATATAATATATATGTATGTATGTATGTATGTATGTATGTATCAGGGACAGACCCAGATGGGGGCCTGAGCCCCCCCCCCCCTGCGTCCAAAATTTTTTTTTTGTCATTCTATATTTTATTTTTGTAGTTGCCCCCCCCCCCCCCCCTTCTCCCCAATCAGTTTAGCTAGCTTAATCCAAATAGCAACTATCCAACCCAAAAACTTTATAAATAAAAATAATAATAAAAATATTAACAATTGTGATTGTATTTTAGCAAAACAAACTATTTTATCACCAAGGAACAAAAATTCATGTGTTATTGGAGAAACTAAAGTTAAATTTTTTACAACTACAGTAAACTGGCATAAATACAAATTGATTGTAGCAAGTTGTTAAAAATAAAATACAATATTATATTAAGATTATATCTCTTCCTTCAATTAAAAAAACTCAAATTCTCTCTCTTTCTTATTATTTTAATGAGTTGTTTATATTATTTTAAATGAAGTGATAAAAAAATAGAAAAGTTTTTTTTTTTTTTTTGGGAATCCCAAGCTAAGTGTTAAGAGTTCCATTGTTGTGTATTGATTTGTTTAATTTAACACTCCCCTTTTGCATATGGGCCACGTAAACCTCCAATAAGTGGGAGCCTAAAATGTGAAAATTTTAATGTGAGATAAGATGATAACATGGGATTAAATTAATGATTGTTTCAAAAGTTTAAACTTTTAAGAAATAGTAAATTTAATCATTTAATTTAACACTCCCCTTTCACATGTAACCACCTGAGCTACCATTTAGTGGGGGCCTAACACATGAAGGGAGAGTGTTAAATTAAATTATTAAATTCATTATTTTCTAAAATTTTAAACTTTTAGAAAATAATGAATGATTTAATATAAAAATATAAAAATGATAATAATGCTTACAATGATCTATTTTCTTACAACCTCTACCTTCAACATACCAAGCACCTTTGCATCATCTTGGTTATTTCTCACACTACACACACACACACACACATATATCAAGGACAGACCCAGGCAGGGGTCCAAGGGCGGTCGGACCCCCCCAGGTCCAATTTTTTTTTTTTAGTCATTTTATATTTTATTTTTGTAGTTGGATCCCCCTTCTCCCCAATCAGTCTAGCTAACTTAATCCAAATAGCAATTATCCAACCCAAAAACTTAAAAAAAATAAAAATAAAAATATTCACAATGGTGATTGTATTTTAGCAAAAAAAAAACTATTTTACCACTAAAGAACAAAAAATCATGTGTTATTAGAGAAGCTAAAGCTAAATTTTTTAAAAGTACAGTATAAATATCAGTTGACTATAACAAGTTATTAAAAAAAATTAAATATTTTAGTAAGATTATATCTCTTCCTTCAATTAATAAACTCAAATTCTCTCTCTTTCTTATTATTTTAATGAGTTGTTTATATTATTTTAAATGAAATGATAAAAAAATAGAACATTTAATATTTGGTGTATTGTAAAGCGAGCTAGTAAAATAGATAAAGTAGCTTTTTAAGGTATTAAAAGCTAAAATTTTTAGCACCACCACTGTGAATGCTCTAACTTTAAAAAAAAAAATCCTAGTCAGCCTAGTATTAAAAAAAAAAACTTTTTTTTTCTTTGTTGGTAAATGATTGCATCTTAATGTATTAAGAAACAACAATTTTTTGTATTTATAATTTTGTAATACTATATGGATGTCGATTTGGAGTTTTTTTTTTCTTTATACTCCGACCCTTGCTAGCTTAAAATCCTGGGTCCATCCCTGATATATATATATATATATATATATTGTGGCCATTTTTGTTTTCAAAGCCATATCTTTTGTTTTCATGGTCTTTTCTTCTGCTTTCATAGCCATATCACAAATGTGGTGGTCTATAGGGTGCCTCATTTCTAGATATCTCATTCCAAGGTACCTCAATCCATGGTTCAACTCGAGGTAATTATTAAACCCTATGGTTATCCTGGGATTGCTCAACTCTAGGTTATTCAACCCGATTGGTTTTAATTGGCCCATCCTCCCAGTCCCAATTGTTACCACCATAATATTGTCCCATTTCTCCTCCACACATTGTTAACGTGTTTTGTTAGTTTTATAGCTTTTTAGCCACTTTGTCCTACAATTATTTTGGAATAGCCTAAAAATCTTGTTCAATGCTTTCAGCCACTCTACCAGTACTGTTTCTAAAGTAGCATTGGTTTTTACTCACTTCGAGCTCTTCTTGGGTTCAAACTCCAAAGCTTTTGTCATTATTATTTTCCATACTTCTAACTTTCATTGGCATATCTCTCACAATGGTCATCAATTTGTTTAAGAGTATTTTAATTTTAACATGTTTGATGCGATTACAGGTGGTTCGATGTCTTATATCAAGTTTTGATTTGACTTGGATGAATTATTCGACTTTGTAATTAAAAGGGGTATTGCATGAATTAGGAATACTTTTAGGTTCAGTGGAAGAGATGCTACTCACAAAGAATTATGGGAAGTAAGCAAATTCTAAGTCAACATGTACCGGACCTAAATTCTAAGAGATATCCAATGTCGTATTGAGTTCCAGGAAACTAAGTAATTGATGATGATTACCCTAAGGATCAAAGCAAGTAAAATCGTTCAATGCCAAAACAATACGAAGCAGTAAATAAACTGAAGCCTAAGTAAGCTAAATAAAAACCTTAAACAGAAATAATATCAAATCAAAGTTAATATGTATCCTAAATCAAACATGATTGAAAATTAAGAACTAGGATCAAACTTAAAGAAACTTATATAAACAATATTTAAGCAATGTACATATTACAAAGGAATGAACTTACTAGCATGAACACCTCCTAAAGCCCCATGAATTAAGAAAAACCCTAAGAAATTAATGACAATTACAAGAGAATGATCTCTATATAAACAAGTTTGTTTATAGTAAGTGGTGTCCTTTCCTTGAGAATGAGTCCTCTATTGAAACTTGAGGCCTTTGATGGTTACTGAAACCTTAAATAATGTATCTTTTTTTCCTTTGACTTGAATGACGTTATGGTATACAACTAATGGTATTAGTAATTGCTTCAATGCCACTTGTTCTCACTATATGCACTATAACATGGATCAATAATTGTCATGAGAAGTGTCACATCTACTTCCCATGTCTCTTTTCGTGTATTTTAGTGTCTTTACAAGTGTAATTTCCCTATTGTGTCTTTTTTCATGTCATTAGTCACTTAGGATATTTTGAATTAAAATAACAATTAGTAGTGGGTTAATGTGAAATTAATTGTTCATCACTTACAATTACCACTTCAACAAGTTGTGAAATCAGTTGTGCACATACCTAAGTAGTTAAGAAAATTAAAATAGAAAACTCTCTCTCTCTCTCTCTCTCTCTCTCTCTCTCTCTCTCTCTCTCTCTCTCTTTTTCTATATATATATATATATATATATATATATAAAAGAACATATGGTTACACCACTGTTAGAAAATTACAAAATAATTAACAAAAATAATCTACCTCTGTTAGAAACTTAGATTACTATAGAAACATTACATTACATGCTATGTAATAGAACTAATATAGTCTAGCTCACTTTTTTTTTTTTAGAAGATATATATATAGTCCCTCTTATATGAAAGATCCCATTGCAAGAAATTAGAGCCATCCTTGCTAAGAATTTGTCAGTGTGTTTTCTATCAAAAAAAAAAAAAAAAAAAACGATTCAGCCTTGAAAACTTGAAGCTCAGCCACAACCTCAAACCCTACCTTAAATACTACAAGAAATCTGGGTTTAGGTGGTGTTTGTAAAACGTCACTATAGACAGAAATGGTCTACAGCGACGTTTTTTTTTTTTTTTTTTTTTTTGCGACGTTCAAAAACACCACAATAAAGCGGTCGCCATATGCAATTCTTTAATAGCGTTCAAAAACTTATAGCGACGTTTTCTAAAACGTCATTAAATAATATAACATTTTCGTATATAATGTAGTAAAATACATTTAGTAACGTTTTTAAAATGCCGCAAATAATCACACCTATAGCAACGTTTCAAAAACGTCGCAAAAGCATTTGGCCTCTTGCTTTTTAGTGACGCGTCGCTATAGGATTGATTATTTGCGACGTTTTAAAGGCGTCACTAAAAAGGATTTCCTCTTACTTTTTGGCGACGTTTTTAAAAAGTCACAAAAACCTGCTCATTAATTTAAAAAAAAAAATTTAAATGCTATATAAACTTGTTTAAAATTCAACAAGAACTAACACAAGCTTGTAATAGATCAAATATACCTATTGATCAACAATATTCCACAATAACACATTAACCATAGATTCAAATATATAAATATATATATATATATATATATATGTTTAATACCAATACATGTATTATCTTGAATTGAACAAAACACTTGTCTACCTACAAAAAAAAAAAAAAAAAACCACCACCTAAACTATGATAATATTAAACAAAGTACAATACTTCCAAAATGAATGTGGTTGTAACAAAACACTTGTCTACCTATACCAAAAAAAACAACCACATAAACTATGGCAATATTATAAACGAAGTACAATAGTTCCAAAATAATTGTGGTTGTTCAAAACAACTATGTAATAACTCATGGAGTCCTTAAAACATTGCATGTACCGCTATATGATAGTTTCTTGATGGGATGAAGCCTACGATCTATATGGAGTTGGAGATTGATTATCTAAACGAAACCACCCTGAAACAAATTAAGAGCATCTAATAAGTTCATAAAGAAATCATTTCGAGTGCAAAATAATAGTTGCTATACTTAAAAAATGTAAACACCAAATACATTCTTAAAATATTAAAAATTAATACCTGACTAGCTTCTAAAGAATGATTTTGCTGATTTTGCACTAGTTGCATCAATTGGGTCACTCACTCCTCCAAGTTTTCATAAAGATTTACTTTCAAAAAAGCCACTTGATTCTTCAACTGAGTCACTTCAACATCCCTTTCTTGGCTTCTTACTTGAGCAATTGTAGGAGTGCTCTTGGCAGGATGCATACTTGGGGTTGGACCAAATCCCACACCCCGAACACGACCATTGCGCTCATTACCAAACACTTGAGTATATACATCATCTAGTGCCTATGCAATACTACCAGTAATTAAGGTCAGATGACTGCACACGATTTGAGGACTCACTCAATAGTTCATTGATTTTTTCCTAATATTCAAAATTTGACCACAATAACACATTAGAAATTAACAATGTTAATAGATTCAATATTACACTTAGCAAATCATGATATTACTTTCAATGTTGCTTTCTGCTTCGGTGTTAACAAGAGTACTATTTTTACGAAGATGGAGTTTTACATATACATCTGCGCGCTTTACAGGATGCCTAAGTGTTGTTACCTAAATTATGGTCAATACATTTATTTAATTAGGAATAATGGTTTCATACAAACTTAAGAACAATCTAATAAGTCATTTACAATATAATTATTGAGTCATTACCAATTCTTCTGCGTACAAAGCAAAGTTTTTTGAGCCACCAGTATGTACATTTTTTTGCTTGGAACGACTGTTCTTGTTTACCAAAGCAAACAAAATTTTCACGTAAATTTAAAAAAAAAAAAAAAAAACTAAAACTAAAAAATCCATAGAGCAACTTTATTACATGTAATGAAGAATGACAATTTCAGCAATAAAATTAAATTCCTCTGGTTAACTAATAAAATGTAATAAGCTAAATTCAGTAATAAGCTTTTAATGCACACTAATTTGGTTCATTTTATAGCTGAGCTGTCCACATTTAGAAAACAAACAAAACCAACAAATACGAGACCTAAACTAAATGGGAGTGTTAATTAGATTTTGACTCTACCATCTAAGTCTCTTAATTTAATTAGTTTTAGACTTCATCATCTAAGTCTCTCGGGCATCGGTTCATAAGTGGGTAGAAGAACTATTATATAGTTCATCTAAGCCTTTTAGTTTTAATTAATGAGTCTTGTTAATAGAGTGTCCTTAGGATAATTGTTAATATATTATTTTAGAAAAGTTTTGTCCTTCACTTTTTTTTCTTTTTATTTATGAAACCCTCACTTTTATTGAAATATAAAAGCTTGTCAAAAAAATTAATTCATTTTTTCTTTTCTCATAAAAAATTTTTAAAAATATTTCATAAACCAATGTCCTTAAAATAATCGTTTACTTTTTCCTTAATTAATTAGTTTTAGATTCTATCACTTACATTTCCCAGTTTTCTTTAGTTCTACAATTTATCATCCAAGTCTCTCTATTGGACAGAACTATTATGGTCCATCTAAGCCGCCTATTAATTAAAGAATCAATGCCATAATAGTACTATCAAATGATTCTTTATTGTATAGAACTATTATGGTCCATCTAAATTTCGAGGAATTATAATATTTTCATGGTGGATCACGCCATTTGTTTGCCATTTTACTAAAAAACTTCCACTAATTTAAAATTGTTGAGTTAGAAAAAAAATTAAAGAGAAATTAGCTACTAATTTAACAATTTTAAACAAGTGAGAGTCTTTTAGTGAAATGGTGGATAAATAATGTAGTCCACCACAAGAGCCGTATAATTTCTCATAAATCTCCTAGTTTAATCCTAAAAGAAAGTACTATATATTATCATCCATCTCATGATGATTGTTCTTTATCATTAAGCTAAGACACCAATTGACTTTTGGTATAGGTGAAGTTTGAACTCTAACTTTCTTGTTTAACGACAAAAGACTTTACTAATTAAGATATTTAGACTTTAATAAGAAGGCAAATCTAACATGACATTGTGTAGGTTAACATAGAGATCGTCAAAATAAAATTTCAACTCGTTTTTCCAAATAATGTTTTTAAAGAACTCATCTTCATTTTGAAACCAATGTTAAGAGTTGAGAGGAACCTGCAAATTAATCCAGGTTCATATTCATCACCTTTTAGAACTTTTACCTCTATTTTGCAACCTAAAAGCCATCCCAAATTCAAAATCATTTTCATAAGATATGTGCATTCTATTCTATAATGAGAAAAATATCAGCAAGTTAGAATGTTAGGATGGAGAACCAATATTAGTAAACTTTTTATTTAAAACAGTTTTCGTTTGCCTCAAAATGATGTAGAGCCTTCAATTAATTAAGTTGAATATCAATATATGTGCATGGTACAGAGAACCACAAAAATATAGTTACATATATGTAATGTTTTGTTTTCTCCAAAAAGGATGGAGAATCTTCAATATGAATTGAAAAAATGGATTTAATATTTTCAAAATCATAACCCAAATGTCCCCACTCCTCTTCTAGAATTTTGTGGACACTCGTTTGTCCACCAGCCCTAAAAATGAAACGAAATGTCCCCACTCCCCTAGAATTATTTACTACTTCTCTGTTTGACTAATTTCAGTCCACCTTGGCCACCAATAAAACTCTCTCTCACACCAAATTAATGTGCATTAAAATACGTTATATAAACCCGCCACTGGTATTCTAGAGATCCTAGAGATCCTATCCATTACTTCTGAGATAGAACTTATTTGCAACCTTTTGTATTCTAGAGATCCTATCCATTATTTCTAAGTTTGGTATTTAAAAAGGGGTCCCCAATCCCCACCATTCATAAAATATTATCACCTTCAACTCAGTAAAGGCAGTTAAGTGTTTCCCAATTCCCTGCAACATTTACAATTACTCAACTAAAATAATGTCAAAATTCTACAAATATTTACCAACCCTTCATTCAACACAACCTTTCAGCATTAACACCACCTCTATTTTTCTCTCAAATAATTCATGGAAATTTTTTTTTTAATTATAAAAAAAAAACCTTAAAAAGTGAAAGAACACCGATAGGACATATTTACCGCTTTTACAAACCTTTAAATTATCACACACCTTTCACTTTTCAATAATTCAAAACAAAGAGAGCCAGCCTTAAAACTCAAAAGTCGGTCATTGACTAAGACCCACAACAAACCAATCTAGAAAGTGATGTGCATGAAATATATACAATAAAGTACTCACATATATACATATTTAGCCTTATTTTTATATTATTTTGTGACTAATTATATATTATATTTGTTTTGTGGAAAATAAAGGCTATTCACAATTGAGAAGCTAAACAAGTCACAAGTTGAATGCTAGGTGGGTCAGGCCGATTATAAAGCCAACTCAAGAGAAGAGAGCTTGCCATGAAGTAAAGATTCAACTCAAAGAAGTAAAGCATCCAGCCCAGACTTGAATTCAAGAAGAAGCCCCAGATGCAATTCAACATGGATGAAGTTTGCTGGGAAAGAAACTACAATCAAGCACAGGTGTGTCACAATAGAAAACAAGTCAACATGGTGGGCTTTGGAAATCAATCACTAATTGAATTGTTGTTGTGGGCCTTCGTATTACTTCACCAAAACATGTACCTGAAGTTTGAGTGCGTGGCTTGAAATATGAAATCCTTGTTCTACTTGTATTAGGATTAGAGAACAGTGTGCGGCTATTTTTTTTTTTTTTTTTTTCTCATATATAAGCCTCTAGGTTAGATTGTTTAACAGGGCAGCTAGGACTGGAGCGCAGGCAGCAACACATGGTTTCTTTTATGACTCTTCTTTAGCACTGTGACTATTTCTTTCTCTATTTTATTTGTCTAGCTGAATGTTTAATATTTTATTTTTATGTTTTCTTTCAATTACTATGAGTAGCTAAATTTATAATTAAGGTTGAGGATAAAACCTTATTAAGGATTATCAGTTATTTTTATGTGATTTGATTTTTCTCATAATAGTTGTTCTATAATGATTTAAATTGTTCTTGTTTCATATCAATTGACTATGATGGGATTCTAGATATGAGTTCAATCATGTTTTTCTCATGATTTAGGATTTATCTTAATTAATTGAATGCTTGATTTATTATTTCTTGAATTTAAAATTGGATATCTCTTGTGATTTGTTTGGCTACGGATACAATTGATAATTTGATTTTATACTTTAAAAGCGAAGAAGAACATGCTTTTGATTTTTAAATAGAAGTTTTAATGATAATATTTTCCATGATAGCAAGTGATATTCTCCGAGGTGCCACATCGCTGCTACAGGAATATCAAAGGCTACACTGAAGCCTTGCTCGACCCTTATAAGCAACTGGGAGTGTTTTGCTGCATTGTAATAGTTTTGGGTTTGTTTCCTTCCCGATTGAACTTAGGTGTACTGATAGTTAGTCACCTTAAGTTGGGCTTGTAATACGTTTGGGCTTCAACCCCTTTACTTCAATAATATATATATCTTCACAGTAAAAAAAAAAAAAAGATTTCTAGATTATCATGTAGTGAGTTGGGAAAAATTAATGATCATAAATATATGCTGATATGACTTACAAGGCGGATTCCAAAACCTTAATTTCTTTCTCTTGATTGTTTACATCTTTTTATTGCTTTATATCTTTTGCTTAGTTTATCTATTTGCTTAATTTTGTTATTTGCTTAGTTTATTTAATCTCAGAAAAACCAATTTTTATTAAACTAGATTAGGATTAATTTGGTTAAGGTTTAATTAATTTTCCTACGTTCATTCAAGTCCCTATGGATTCGACCTCATTCTTGTCAAACTATACTTTGGTACGGTTCGTACACTTGCGAGTACTTTAAAATTTCACAATAGGATGTGTTACTTACAAACCCCTAAACAAATCAAAACCAAATAGAAACCCAACAAAATTTTTGCAAACTAAACCCAAAAAAAAAAAAATCTCTACTTCGTTGATGCAACCAACCTCTCCAATCTCATTCTTCCCACCTAATCATATGCACCAAATACCAATCAACAAACTCAATTATATGAGACCCAAATGCCCATTTAATAAATGCTACACTAACCCACCAGCCAACCTCTTGCGTTTTTCTTTTATAGCTATTTCCTTCATATTAGAAACTTAGCATCAAAGAGGGATAAACTAGCCATCCATGTCAAACCAAAGTGTCCCAAGATGAAAAACAAAATCCATGTTTAATTCAAACTCAAGCACAATTTCATCTCATGGAAAAGAAATAACACGAAATTTGAATATTATGGAAGAGATTGGAAAATAATACCTCAAAATCTCTCAAAGTCTCAACTAGGAATGCGTATGGAGGTCAACGACGGCCGCGGTGGCTTTGGCGATGTGGTGGGTGGTGGCCAGGCTAGGCTAGAGCGGTCACTAGCAGATCGGCGGCCTAAGAAGGTGGCTAGGCAAACGGCAATGTAAAGGAGTGCGGCAATTGACAGTGTTAGAAAGTGCGGTGGTGTGAGGGTGGTGGCTGCTCAAGGGTGGTGGTGGCGGCGGCTTGAGGGTCGTGGCGGTGAGAGGGTGGTGCGGCGGTGTGAGGGGAGAGTGAGAAGAGGGAGAGAGAGCTAGGGGAAAAGAAGAGCAAAGTGTCGAATGAAGAGAAAAAAGAAAAGAAATTTGAAAAAAGGGTTTTGGGAAAAAAGAAAGAAGTGGGAAAGTTAAAAAAAAGGGATAATTACAGTAAACCCACCTGTGCTATGGCCCGTTTTCACTTTGCCTACCCGTGGTTTAAAACTTTACACTTTGCCCACCTGAACTTCAATCCGTTACCCATCCGTTACCCACCTCGCCCCCTGACGTTAGAAAAACACCATTTTCTTAAAATCAGAACATAACACCAATCAAAAACCACGAACTAGAAGTTCTTTTCCTCACGAGCCCTAGAAACACGAAAATCTCCTAGAGAAACCCCATTCTGCATCTGATATTGAACTAGCGCTGCAAGTATAAACCTAGACGAGCAACGAATTGGTCGAGGGACTCAAATCCTGGTAAGAAATCAGTCACTGTTTGAGTTTTTAGTTTGGGCTTGTGGTTGTTTTATAGTTTTTTGAGTAATCTTTTATTTTTGGTAGAGGTTTTTTGAGTAATCAGTTAATGGTCATTTTGTTGATGTAATGTTACCTGTTGTTTGGATTTGTGTTTGTTTATGGGCATTTTGTCTGTCGTGGTCATTGTGTCTCACAGTGGTCCCAAATTTCTATTTTAGTGTTTGCCATGTGTGTGTTGCATGTATGGGCATTTTTGAGTAATCAGTCAATGGTTTAAATTTTAGTGTTTGCCATGTGTGTGTTGCATCCCAGAAGCAAAGCAAAAAAAGTGGTCCCTCTGATGTGTGTGTTGCATCCCAAAAGCAAAACAGAAACATGTTTGTGTTGGTAATGTTTACAATTCCTTAATTGTTAATTGTGTACGTGTCAAATGCTAATTAGTTATTGCAGATGGCTGATGAGGAAGTGAAATTGGAGGTACATTATGGGGGTACTTTTCTGTGGAACCCTAGGTTAGAATACTTTGGTGGGAAAGTTGACATAGTGTGTAGGGATATTGATAGGCTTAGTTATTTTGAAATAAAAGGTATATGTGAGGAATTGGGGGTTGATGAACCGTGTAGGGTTCATTATTTAGGTCCTGGGGGCAACTTCGAGGAAGACTTGAGGCTCATAGAAGATGATAAAGATGTGGTGCCCATGTGCAAGCTTAACGTGGGAGGGTCAAGAGACACCATCATACTGTATGTGGAGAGTGGTCATACTCCACTTGCAGTTGAAGTCCCTGATGGTGCAGGGGTTGGTGCAGGGGTTGGTGCAGGGGGTGGTGCAGGAGCTGCTACAGGGGGTGGTGCAAGGGGTGGTGCAGGAGCTGCTACAGGGGATGATGCTAGTGTAGGGATAGAGGAGGAGTTTGATTGGTTGAATGAAGGTTTGGAAGGAGAAGACTTTGCTGATGACATTTTTGGTGAGTCTTCTCCACCTCACAATGTTCCATTTCCAACCACTGATACACCTCAGCCAAACACTAATACACCTCAGCCAAACACAGATACACTTGGCCCAAGCAATGTTCCTCCAAACATAGATTTAGATGAAGAGTGGGTTGAACCAGCTTTAGAGGATGATATTGCAAGTGTGGATGGTTCTGATGATGAGCAGGGGCCTAGAAATCTAGAATTCAATGAGAGGACTGACATGGAAAATGTTAGGTTGGTGGTAGGGATGAAGTTTCCAAACTCCAAGGTGTTTAGGCAGGCTTTGAGGGAGTATGTGATTCAGCATCACATTGATATCAAGTGGAAGTTGAATGAGAAGAAGAAGATTTCTGTACATTGCAAGAACAATTGTGGATGGAGGTGTTATGCATCAATGGTGAGTGGAGAGGGCACATTTGAGATCAAGACACTTAAGCCTGAATGTACCTGCCCCCTGACATTTCGAAATGGGCAAGTTACATCAGCCTATGTGGCAAAGAGGTATTTAGAGGATTTTGGTAAGAATCCTAATTGGGAGGTCTCAGGTGTTAAGCACCATGTGATGCAGCAGATTTCAGTGGATTTAAGTATTAGTCAGGTGTATAGATCAAGGAAGGCAGCTAGGGGTTTGATTACTGGGAATGAAGAGGCTCAGTATGGCCTACTTAGAGATTATGCAGAAATGATAAGGAGGACAGATGTAGGAAGCAAGGTGATTCTACAAACAGAGATGGAAAATGAGAATGCAGAACCCAAGTTTAAAAGGATGTACATTAGGTATAATGCTCAGAAAGTTGGATTTCTAGGTGGTTGTAGACCCTTTGTTGGGCTGGATGGCTGCCACTTGAAGGGTAGGTTTGGTGGGCAATTATTGTCTGCCACTGCCAAGGATGGCAATGACAATATATTCCCAGTGGCAATGGCTGTGGTTGAGCAAGAGAACAAGGACAGCTGGACCTGGTTCTTAGAGCAGTTTGCAGATGACATTGGTAGGCCAGAGGAGCTCAATCTGGTATTCATTAGTGACAGGCAAAAGGTATTATCATCTAGCTCATGTTCATGATTTCAATACTTGCTTACTTGCATAGTTGCTTACTTGAATGCTTACATGATTGCAGGGCCTTCTACCTGCAATGGAGACTCTATTCCCAACTGTGGAGCACAGGTATTGTGTGAAGCACATATACAACAACTTCAAGGTTAACCACAAGGGCATGGAGTTAAAGAGTGTGTTGTGGAGGTGTGCTGGCACAACATCAGTAAGGGAATTTGAGAGGGGGATGGAGCATCTTAAGAGTTTGGATGAAGAAGCTTGGAAGTACCTTGCTGATATAGAGCCTGCACAGTGGACCAGATCCCACTTTTCTCCAAGAGCTTTGACAGATTGTCTGGCAAACAATCTGAGTGAGAGTTTCAACTCTATGATTCTGAAGGCTAGAGACAAGCCAATCTTATCAATGCTGGAGTGGATCAGGGTTAGGCTTATGAGTAGACTGTATGTGAAGAAGATTGGCATAGAAAAGTATGGTGGCAGGTTGTGTCCAAGCATACAGGGCAAGTTGGAGAAGTTAAAATTAGAGTGTAAGAGCTTCTGTGCAATGCCATCTGGGAGGTTTGTGAATGAGGTTGCCAGTGAGAAGGAAAGGCATGTGGTGGACTTGGTAGGGAGGACATGCAGCTGTAGAGCATGGGACTTGACAGGAATCCCCTGCAAGCATGGAGTTGCAGCAATTTTTGTGAATCGTGAGATGCCAGAAGACTACACCCATCCATGCTACTACAAGGATGCTTATGTGGAGACATACAAGACACCTATACCTCCCATGCCTGGCCAGTCTGAGTGGGTGTCAAGTGGCCAACCCAAGCCTGTTGCACCTATTATCTATAAGCCACCGGGCAGGCCACCCATGAAGAGGAAGAGAGATGCTGATGAGCCAAGGAACCCTTATAAGGTGTCTAGAGCAAACAAGCCAATGAGGTGTGGAAGGTGTCAACAGGAAGGGCACAATGCAAGGGGATGCAAGGCCAATGTTACTGGTGAGACACCATGGGAGAGGAGGAAGAGATTGCAGAAAGAACAATTTGTAAGTCTTTACAAACTTTCTTTATTAAATGCAAAATGCCAATAACTGACACTGTAAACATGATCATTTTTTGTTGTAGGGAAGTGGAAGGCCCTCTACATGCAAACAAGCCCCATCCTCATCTCAACCCCCACCAACACATCAGCCTTACACTATGGGCTCATCCTCATCCAACCAGGCAGCAGGGTCACAACCACCAGCTACACAACCACCAGCTACACAACCACCAGCTCGACAGCCACCAGCTACACAGCCACCAGCTACACAGCCACCAGCTACACAGCCACCTGCTCAGACTCCATGGTCACAGAACCCAAGTCAGTGGTACTCTTCAGACTTCAGGTACACAGTTAGAGGAGCTCCTTGGTTTGCTTCAAGCCAGCCAGCACCACACACCCCTGCAGAAACATGGGACAGTAGACCACCTGCTACAAGATCACCTGCTACAAGATCACCTGCTACAAGATCAACTGCTACAAGATCACCTGCTACCAGAGGAGCTGCTTTGAGAGGAAGGGGTAATGCAACTAGGACTCAGAAATGTAGAACAAGAGGTGGAAAGGCCAACAGTGGTAGGAGAGGCAGGGGCAGGGGCAGTAAATGAAGACTATGTCAAGACACTTTGTTGCTATGTATTAGGGTTTTGTAATGTTAGGGTCATATGTATTTTGTAGACAATGGCAGGGCAGAAAAAGTATGGTGGCACTTTTTTATATATGCTGTTCAATCACTTTTTGTATTTTTGTTAAGTTTTGTAAACAGGGGCAAGTGCAACTATTTTGGTTGTTGTACCAAATGCCCTATATTTACTGGTGCTTGATGAAAGACTATTCAATGCTACCTTAAATATGTATACAACTTCCCAACTTAATGGCAGGTGTTCAAAATTATTATTTTGGTTATTGCAGTTGAACATATGAGTTTGTTTATGTGTGTATGTATTGAATATAGCAGTCACTTTTGAATAGCAGGTGTATATGTTGAATAGCAGGTTTGTGTGTGTATTTGTTGTCTTTTCTTGCAAGTTGACAGATAGTTGTCATGCACTTTACACTTTAAACAATTAAACTTCCAACACAATTATCTGCACACAATGCACTTTATGCACAAACCAACACAGCTCACAGCATCCAACAAAACACCAACAGCTCACAGTTTACAAGTAGCCAATTCACTTTAAACAAAAATACCAACAACATCTAACAATCTTAACACTTTATCTTAAAAAGACTTATATTATTAACTGGCATCAAGCCAACAGCATCTACATCTTATATAATTCTATTACAATACATTTGCAGACTAGCTTATGTTACAACCCACCAGGTAGACTCAATTTCATCATTCCAACATTCTCACTTGAGCTAAAACACGAAAACAACATAACCAAAATAAAAAAAAACCAAGACATCATTAGTGCAATTCTGCATTTTCTCTCTTGCTCTAAAGCTCTCACTGCTATCTCCTTGGCTTGAACTGAGGAAGCTCGAAACTTTCTCTCCCTCTCAGTGGCTTTTGCTGCCCTGTCTTGAGCAATTTCTGCCATTTGGGTAGCTTCTGCTGCTACCTGGGTAGCTGCTCTTTCCCTTTCATGTGCAAGTTGCAGCTCACTTCGCAGTAAATCCATCTTCTGTTGCACGAAATGGGCAGCTTCATTCCCACGCACACAAGTGGGATTATCAATCCACTGGAAGAAAGGGCACTTGGGACCAACCTTATATCGGCTACAACCCAGAAACCTTCTCCCAAAATTATCCACTGTCAGACTTGTTCTCAGCACACAAGTCTCATATGTACACATATGCCCATTTGAACCGGAGTAAGTTCCACTCGAAGAAGACATCATTTATCAACTTCCTCTGAATCAAAGCTACCGTCAACAATTGAAACCCCAACCCACATAAAGCACAACTGTCGTACCTGGTGATGATCTCTCTCCAAATATTCAATGCCTCAAGACAACCCAGAGTCAGAACCTCACCCTCACATGAAAGCACGACCAGAAAAATCAAAACCTCAGCTCAAACAAGGGATTTCGTGTTTCTAGGGCTCGTGAGGAAAAGAACTTCTGGTTCGTGGTTTTTGATCGGTGTTATGTTCTGATTTTAAGAAAATGGTGTTTTTCTAACGTCAGGGGGCGAGGTGGGTAACGGATGGGTAACGGATTGAAGTTCAGGTGGGCAAAGTGTAAAGTTTTATACCACGGGTAGGCAAAGTGAAAACGGGCCATAGCACAGGTGGGTTTACTGTAATTATCCCTAAAAAAAAAAAGTGGGAAACTTATGTGGGAAACTAAATTTCTGGGAAAACATATAGTGACATTTTGAAAACGTCACTATAAGCCAAATAAATGCCACCAAAACTAGATTTTCTATGATATTTTAGAAAACGCTGCTATTGATCTATGATATAGCGACGTTTTCTTCAAATGTTGGAATAGACCATTTATAGTGGTGTTTTTGAAAACGCGCCTAAACCTGAATTTCTTGTAGTGAACCTTGCACCCACTTTTCTCAACTTCTCCAACAACCCAAGATTCAGTAGTCCCTCCTTTCAAGTACTCACTCACAGTAGGGTCCAAGTTGAGTTAGACGACTCCTTTGACGGACAAAATTGGCTTATACCCTTTTCACACAAACTAAACAGCATTTTGCCCCCTTTTTCAAACTAATTAGGGAAATGCCCCTCTTTTGAAAATCGATTTTCTAAAAATCGAGTTAGGCCCTATAGCGGCGTTTTTAAGGAGTCTATAGTGATGTTTTCAGGACCTATAGCGGCGTTTTATAACTCGATCTTTACAAAGTCGAGTTATAGGCAAAAAAAATGAAAAAAATTGCATATAACTCGATTTCATGGAGGTCGAGTTATAAAACGTCAATATAGGTCCTGAAAACGTCACTATAGACTCCTTAAAACGCCACTATAGGGCTCCAAAAATTTTTTTTTTTAAACTCGATTTTGAAAAAATCGAGTTTCAAAAGAAGGGCATTTTCCTAATTAGTTTAGGAAAGAGGGCAAAATGCTGCTTAGTTTGTGTAAAAAGGGCATTTGCCCATTTTGTCCCTCCCTTGACACATAGTTTTGTCAACCATAACGCAGCTCGGTAACAAAGAGAGGAACCTTTACACGAGCACAGAACAACCGTGGGGAAACTATGTCTTCAATGATGATTTCAACGGCTTTCGAGGGCTGGATTTTGAGTTGGTAGCGTTGTGTAATGAATATACAAATGCTGAGTGTGGTGGTGTCGTCTGAGAGTGTTTGTGGGTTGGCTTTGTACATGTTCAAAGAGCACTGGATTTCCATGGTTGATTTTCGTGTGTGCGTGTGTGTTATGGTTTGGTTTTCTTAGTCAAATAGATTGGTGGCTCTTCCTATGGTATATATATAATGCAAAAAAGGTGTAAGATGATTTTCTTGTTCTGTATGGTAATTCAAATTTCAAAGAATTAAGCAGCACCGACGCTGGACTACTATAGGCCATAGGATTTCTATTGGTCAAATGACTACTATGGTTTGTAGGACAAGTTGTGAAATGTTTTAAAAATATATATTTTTTGTATTAAAGATCAAAGTAATAACAATAGTACTAAAAAAAAGTAGATTTTAAAACCTATAAGTTATGAATATAACTTTTAATAATAGCGTTCACTCCGGATGATAGCTCGGACGATAGCTCTTTATCATCAGATTATAACACTAATTGGTTTTTAATATAAGCTGGGATTGAACCCCAGATTTGTTATTCAACTATCAGATATTTTACTTGTTGAGCTAAAATAACAAATTAAACCTTGAAACTTTAAAATCATAATCAACTATATCTTATCATTTCAAAAGTAATAAATTCAACTATGAGGTTTTAAAAACTAATAAAATAAATCTCAACCTAATGTGTTTAATCTTTAATGTTTAATATAGATTGAGTATTTGATTTGTTACTTTTGGAATCATAGAGTCTAACTTGTTACACCCATAAATCATGGGATTTAAAATGAAAATTTTCCAAATAATAATTGACATAATACTAAAGGTCGATTGAATTGAAATTTTTGTTGTTGCATTGGTTTAATCTAATCAAAACTTCATGATATATATCAAAACATATTGCCCAGGAAACATGAACAATGTCATGTGTTCCAATTTTGTTTTTTCCCTTTTAAAGAGTCATTAGCTAATGCACAATAATTGAGAGTCCAAATCTTCTGTACCACTCTCCATGTTCCACTTTATGCTTCACAAATAAAAATTTGACACGTGTTCACCTATTTAATTAAATGCTAATTTTTGCCTTTTTTATATTCCAGACTTTCAGTTTCCTAAAAAAATTAAAACAAAAAACCATATTGAGCCTCCTCAAAAGATTATGGGGGAAATGACCTAAAATGTTACTTGGCCTCTTTATTTTTTGGTTGTTATGAATATAATACCTCATCGAGAGGGTTTGTTATTCACTTCAGGTCCAAGCATGTTTGAAATTACTCACAAATTATGCATTTCGAGATGAGATTAAATTCAATAAGGATGTGGTGTAAAATCTAAGTTTACCCCTCCAATCCCAACATGTCATATCATCACATTACATATTAAAGAGTAGGCACAATCACACTCAATCAATTCTAATACTCATTTGAAAATCCAACTTAAGCAGTGAGTTTATTGAAATGTTATTATGTGTGGTAGGATATATTAAATTTTAAGTAAAAAGTTAATGTGGCAATCTCTTATTAAATGATGTAAAATATGAGTTTTACACCCTATCCTTACCAAATTTGGACTCTTTGAGATTCTCTTAGAGAGAGAAAGTTAAGCTTATACTAAGTAATCAAGCAAAACAAAAGGAAAATCCTTCCGCGAAGAGTATTCGCATAACTATATTATCTAGTCTCCCATATATGACAAGATTCAAGGTTCAAATTGCACTTCCACTACTTGTTGTGATAATTGAATTATTTAAAAGAAAAATTTTATAAAAAAAAATTACAACCTTCCCATTCTACTTCAAAACCATGCTGTAAGTGCATCGACAAACCCTATCACAAGTAACTTCCACCCCCTATAGTAAGGGATTTTTACGCTAAACCATTCCACCTTCTAATCTATGTAACTTTCCAAGAAATCAATATTTCATGAGAGATTAAGGACTTTTACACTTAACAATCTATGAAGAAGTTGAACCAACCAAACAATCTTCTTCAAGGTTCATCAATGTCTGCCTCATTCATGAAGTGTAGGAAAAATCATCATCATCACCATCCTGCTCTCTCAGCTCTTCAATCCTTTCAACAACCTCCTTCCAATCACACCTCTTCTCCACATCCCCTTCACAACAATCCAATCCAATCTTCAAAAGCTTCAGCATCTCTCCCTCACTACCCCAAATTGGTCCCATCTCCTTGTCAAACACTTCCTCTGTCCATTCTTCAGGAACAATTGAATTGACCCAACTTGCCAATTCCTCCTCACTTCCCTTACACTTTTGTAGAAAGTTGGAAGGGATCTTCCCTGTTAAGATCTCTAATATCAATATTCCAAAGCTCCATACATCAGTCTTCTTTGTTATTCTTCCCAGTTGTGAGTACTCTGGAGACTTGTAAACCACCATGAGCTGTTGGGCATGCTCTTGGTTCACCACAGGGACTAGACCATAGTCAGTGAGAAGGGGCTCCCAGTATTCATTGAGAAGAACATTTGAGGACTTTAGGTGGCCATGGGGAACGATTAGGCTAGGAAGCTCAGTGTAGAGATACTGAAGGCCCTTGGCAATGCCTTTGACAATCTTTAACCGGGTTAGCCAATCAAGGCTTAGCTGGCCTATAGCTTTATGTCCTGAAAGAATGTAAATGGCAGAAAATTATTTAGGCAAGTTCAGGAGTTGTTGCAAGACACAGAATTCCTCATGCATAATGGATTTATAAAAAAAGATAATGTTACCAAATTCAATCATATACATGGGGTTATTATTTTGAATTAGTATGAGGATACATAATTTATTGCACTTAACTGCTATAGTGTAGAACAGTTGCAATATCCTCATATTTTCGTAATGATCACTTTACCCTTTCCATTAGTATTTTTCATTAAATTAATGAAAAATTCTTCTTCTTTTGTTTTTTCTTTTTGAAAATTTTTTTTGAATCCACACGTTGATCGATGACCATATTATACATTCAATAACAAACATGCCACATACACAAACACATCACATAAACGATGTAAATGGTCATCATTATACATGTAATATATGTTTGTTATTGGAGAGATTTAAGGTCATCAATAGGTGGGTTTGAACAAAAAATTTATAATTAAAAAAAATCCATCAATTTGATTGGAAATAATAAGGAAAGAGGTAAAATACTCATTACAAAAATGGACATTGTTGTGTTTTAAACGAAATGAGGACATTACAACTGCCCTAATTTATTTTTAACCAATAAGAAATAAGACCATGTTTGTATGAATGAGTTTTCAACTAGAAATTGCAGTGGAGTAAGTGAGTAAGAGAGTTGGGTGACAAAATTAAAGTAAAATAAAGAGGAAAGTACCATGAATATGATCAGCCAAGCTACCCTTCGCAACATAGTCATATACCAAGAGCTTCTCTTCCTTCCTATAGTAGTAAGCAACTAGAGGAAGCAGATTAGGGTGTGAGAAGCTCCCAAGTTTTCTCATATGCTCTTGAAACTCTTCTTTCCCAACATTGTTCATTTGCTTGAACCTCTTCACAACCATCACCGATCCTGTCGCCAAACCTGCCTTATAAGAAGACCCAAAGGATCCACTTCCCAATATCTCAGCTGAGGCTCTAAGCAAGTCTTGCAAATCAAACATCTCCCTATCATCCCTGACAAAGGTCAGCTTCAGTGTACTCTCAACCTTCTTGTTGCTGCTTGCAGAGGGATCTGGTGAGCCATACGAAGCTTGTTCTGACTCTTTAATGCCTGTTTTCTTTTCGGAACCTGATTTTGACGAGGGAGCCTCTACTGATGAAACTGGTTTGCTCCGGCAGCTAAGGATGAAGATCACCGCACCAATGGCGCCTAGTGCCAGCCCCACAACTATGACAACCACAATGATACTCCCCTTCGAGGTTTTGCCACATTTACTTAGAGGACCTCCACATAGACCCTTGTTGCCTGCTCGGTATATTGAACAAAGTACCATAAATATATACCTGAAAATATTTCTAGATATAACACACACACACACACACACACACACACACACACACACACACACACACACACACATATATATATATATATATATATATATATCTTTGTGTGCATTTGTATATATGGTTGGTCGTAGCAGAGGATAATGATAAACTTCAGAGAGAGCTAGCGATCCAAGATCTATACCTTCGGAAGGTAGAGAATCACTGCTATAGAGTATAGACTACTTATAAGACTAACCTCTCACAGTATTTGTGGGTTCCACATGTTGTTAGACGATGATTTCATCACATAACTGCTCCATAAGATAATTTTATCATAAGTAGAGTCGTGCATGCTACCAAACTTATGTATCATATGATTCATATCGGATAAGTCTAATGGAAATTATCTTTAATTTGAAATGGTAAATTAAAATTAAGTTTGCATAACTTAAACTCAGAAATATGAGAATCATGTGCTTGATCAACTAAAAATTGGTAATAGATCCAGATAATGAATGTCTTAAGAATGGAAAATTTAAAGCAGTCAAGTTACTTTTATAAATAATCGAGTCACTTGCAATCAAAAAGTCCATATTCTAAATTAACTTTTGCTCATTTTGCTACTATTCAATACAAATGGGACTCAATTGATGCTTCCTTAACAAATGCCTAAAGTCACATGTTAATAATAATGTGTACCTTGAATTTGTTGAAAATAGTTATATTCTAATTAAAAAGACTGACTGATACTATTATTAGGTAAAATTAAAATTTTCTACCTATAGTTTTGGCCAATTTTGAATTGCTAATATGTGTTTTAAGTTGTACTTAATTCTTCTCAAAAATTTATTATAAAAAAAAAATAGTTGCACTTAATTGACTCAAAGATCACCGTAAAATAGAAAGGTTTTGGCGTAGGCTTGCACTTTTAGTCATAACATTTTAAACTCCAAGGGATTTATCCAAAAAAAAAAAAAAACATTTTAATGGTATTTTCTTTTTTTTTCTTTATAATAACACATCCATATTACAATGAGAGGCTATTATTGTGCTTTTTGGGCTTTCCTGTCAAGGCACAAAATCTAACCAAGTAAATTTTTAACAATTTGGAACTGAAAAAAATATCAACAACAGAAAAAGTAACATTGAGTAAGTAAATTACAACGTTTTAAACCACATGTAAATCAAACTTAATTCAAACTATTGGTGAATTAAAGAATAATTAACCCGATTAATTTAACTATTTAAGAAGCATATTGTTATGAAAACATATATGATCATAATTAAGAAATTGACTCACCCAAGAAGCAGCTCGAATCTACCATGGCAAAACATCCTGGTATTAAACCATCCAAATTGTTGTATGATACGTTGAAAGATTGCAAAGACTGTCCTTGACGAAGATCGGGTATTTTGCCTTCAAATTGGTTATTCTCAAGCCTCAATTCCAAAAGCTTTGGCAATGGTGATAATGATATAGGAATAGTACCCGTAAATTTATTGTGCGCCAAATACAATTTCTTCAACCACAGCATATTAAAAAATGCATCACTCGGAATAGCTCCTGAAAAATTATTATGTGACAAATACACTGACTTTAATGCAGGGAGTTTCTTCAAATCCGGCAATGGACCATCAAAGTGATTATTCATGAAGCTTAAGGTCCTCAAATGTGGCAATGACATAAGCGATTCCACATTAATGACACCTTTTAGTCCCATATTCTCTAGTTTTAAGCCCCAAACTTTTCCTTGCAAGCAATGAACACCAACCCAATTTGGTACATTCCCAGAGCATGGGGTTGTGCCTGATCTCCAACTGGTTAATGCTTTGTTGTTTTCAAGGAACCCCTTGAACTTGATGAGGGTTTCTGATTCTGAAGCCCCAGAAACAACATGAATAACGAGGTGTAAAAACATGAAAATGGTAACAAGCAATGATCGCGTATTATTACGTGCTTTCGTGTAGTAAGGACGTGCACGCATTATTGGGGCGGCGTGCACGCCCATTAGAGTGGGCTGTGCTGCAAATTGGTAATGGGTTCTTTTGAGGTAACATGAAAGATGCAAAAATGGTGGAAGTTTGATGGCATTGGAGAGAGAGAGAGAGAGAGGAAGTACTAGCTTAGAATAGTAAATAAGGAAGGCTGTTTACAAGGGATAGATTAAAGGGGTATTCGTGGTTGACAAAGTCTTTATTAATTCATGAGAAAGCTTATGGAAACAAAAAATTTCTTTAAAAATTTTAGAATTGCTAATATGGCAAACTATTAGTGGTAGATAAAAAAAGTTATGACAGTGGTAAGCCTAAATAACAACCAATAAAAACTTATCAAATCAACTATCCTAACTACCTCATAATTTATCAAGGAGAACCCTAGAACCCACATAAATTATAATTTTAATTTCCCAACCAATTAAACCTTTAAATTTTTTATTAAAAAAATATAAATCGCAGCTGTGCAGTGAGCACAAAGCGAACTATTCTTTTGCCTTATACTAAAAAAGAAACTATCCTAAAAAATAAAAAATAAAAAAAAAATTATGTATTTTGTATTGCTTTGTATTTGCATGTGTGTGCATGGCAAGAGAAGTATTCAAAGTGCCTTTGAATTGGGTGTAAAAACGGCTGCAAGTGTAAACAGCAATAACTCTTTTGACACGTATTTCTATAATACTCAAACATGTATTTTCACGATGTTAAAAACTGAATAACAATACTTAAACATTATTATCAATCGAGACTTAACTTTTGTTGTTTTTCTTGACGTTTGTGTTATAAAAGGATGAGCTTTCCCACTCATGTACAGAAAGTACACCCCACTATAAATGCACTAAATAATTAAAATACAGTAAGAGTTTTTAGGCATAGGTGTTGTTTATAATTTATTAGCTGTTGTAAGAGCATGTTGCACCACTTATTATCAACATCCATAACGTCAATTCTTGATTCCTAACTTCAATTCAAAATAAACAATAAAGATGACAGGTGTACACTTGATATAAATGGATTGATGACGCGGTTTTTGTTAATGAAAATGACCTATATAGTTATTAATTTCAAATTATCTTGAAAATTTGCAAGAATGTAAAGTATAAAAAGAAAATCTAATCCATCAATAGATTTGTTAAAATTCATATTTAATAAAAAAAATTGAGTAGTATAACATAATTTAGAGTTATCTGAGTATAACTTGAACCTAATCCATTAGAAATCATTTTTCTTTTTAAATATCACCCTACTTTGACATTAAAGCTCTTGAACTTTCAATTTAAACAATTAACCACCTAAATATTCCTTTCAAAAAAAAAACACCAGAATATTATGTTTGCGTCAAATCAAACCCTCTGTTATTGTTGGTTATAATGTAATATGAATCTAATCACACTATATAAACATGGTTTCTTTCAAAATATCAATTTGAGATAGAATTATTATAATGTGCATATCACTTGACTAAATTCATTAAGCTTTAACAAATAAAAAAATAAAAAATACTAACAAATATTGTTTGATTTGTCATAAACCTATTTTACAGAGGATTAATTATTTAAATCGAAAATCTGTCCAATTACCAAAATAAAACTCAACTTTATACAAAATACTTTTTAAAAAATGACTTGTAAGGACACAGGTTTGGCGTTCCAGCCCAATAGTGGATAGATCAGCCCAAAAGGCTCAAAAACAATGAATTTGTAGAGAGTAGGTAAAAAAAACTGGGCTAACTCAGATTAAACAATCAATTAGATGGGCTGAGATCATAAGAAGGATGAAAACAAAAAGGTTAACCTCAGAAAGTTATCCTTGGCCTACATCCGGGGAGGTCAATTTGATATAAATATTGTTCAAAGATGGATACAAATTTGGTTCTTAGCATCTACAGTCTTTTTTGTTCTCTCTCTCTCTCTCTTTTCTTCCCCCCCCCCCCCCCCTCTCTTTTTCGGTCTCTCCTTCTTTTTATACTCCTTCTCCTCTCTCCCTGAGCCTTCCACATGCAGATTTAGGCATTTTTGTTGATACTTGTCCTATATCCCTTTTCCAGAAGTCTCTATGTAGTAGCTGTAAGGCTGGAAGTCACTATTTAGATATCTTCTCCACATAAATACGGCCAGAGGGTTAGCTGCAGAGCATTCAATTCGGGAGTGGCAGCCTTCTTCCTTGATATTTTGGAATCTTTTCTTAGTACATGTTTCTGCAATACTCACTCAGTCCAACAGAGTCCTCTAGAGTGTTTTCCTAAATGGCTTACCCCGACTTTGGTTACCCGAGGTGATATTCATCCTCGATGACACTTCCTGGGTCGCTATGTTCACACTTAATCTCTTCATCCTTCAACACAGATCTTCAAGGCTAAATTGAAGCGTCCTCGAGCTAGCCCTAGTCCTCAGTCTGGGCTTTGGGCCCAACATGCACAGGGATAAAGACTTCTTGGCCCATTGGCTTAAGGCTCAAGGCTCATTGTGTACAAGGATAACGTGTCCCCGACCCATTGACCCTACATGACTCATTTTCTAGAAAATTTTAAAGCCGAAACAAACATATCGTTAATGTTGAAAGGTGTATACTATAAAACTCACTTTTCATAAATAGAAAATTCGGCAGCAATAAGTTTCAACGGCTAAAAGTATATGTATTAATTTGCAAGACTATTCAACGGTAGGCAACAGTTTTTTTTTTTTTTTTTCTTTTTGCTGAATACGGTAGGCAATAACTTTTTTTTTTCTAAAAGGGTAGGCAACAACTTATGATCAAGGAGGTAGGGATGGGCAATACTTGTGAGTAACAGCACAGCAATAAGTCTGCTAAATGTATCTATTAATTTGTCAGACTATTTAACAGGTGGAATGAGAACAAATTTTACTTAGACCCACCCAATCCGAAGCGTGTGTGTATAATATATTCATATTCCAAGTGTGTATATAATTTAATCTTTTTTTTATATACATATTTAATTTATAAAATATTTGTTTTATATATATATATATATATATGTATATTTTACTATCATCCCTTAAACACTTGCTCTCTTCCAGGTGGGGAGCTAAGATTTTTGTTTGGTGGCCAAATTGTGGTACTAATATATTAGTCAAAAGACAAAACAAACCATTACACATATACGTAAATAAATACACATATACATATATAAATCTTAATATTTTGATACTAAAGAAAGTCATAATTTATAAATATATTGTATAAAACTATCAACTTTGACATATATATATATATATATATATTTACTAGATAATATTTTTAGAGGAATTTATTATCTTTTAAACTCCAATGATTGTACAAAAATTGTCTAGTTTGATATTAAACACATACAAAAAACCAATTTGAGAAAAAAAAAACGACCTTATCTATATAACTACTAGGTCAATTGACAAATTTTATTGTTTTTTAAGAGCATCATTGGACTAACTTAAATATTGGGGGGGAGGGGGGGGGGGGGGGGGGGGGACTTCTATTTTTGTAGCTGAAGAGGGTAAAATTCAATGTGACATATGGATCTTAGTTGAGATGACGGGTCGAAATGTAAATACCTGATGTGGACGGATCCAGTGTGTACGGGAAAAGACTTGGAATACAAGAAAAGAAGGTCGGTCTTACACTACTATAAAAACCCCAAAAGCTCTCACAAGTAGAGGTCCGCACAATTTTTCCAACTCTGACACTCTAGGGTTGTGAGCATCTTCTGATTTAACCTTCGGAGGGTCTTTGGTTGGTACTACACCGATACCCTTTTAAGGTGTTCTTTGTTTTGTGTTTTGCAGGTCGCTTCGAATACGTGAAAGGACCTTGTAGCTTACTGGCGATTTTTTGAGCATCATCAATAGCTAAATATTTAAAAATTTAATAACTATACATAAAATAAAAGAGTTCTAAAAATTTGGAGGGGCCATGCGCTTCCCCACCCGAACAAAACTCCTCTTCAAACTAGTTTAGAAATAACTCTTCAAACTTCTCATATATCTTTTTTTTGTGTGTGAATTTTGAAAATATAACTATTGAATTCCATGTTCCTTATGTTCTTAACATGCATATCAAATTTCGTCCAAATTGAATATTATTTACTATTCGATCAATAAACTTATTTTTTATACACAATTTTATATTACAAATTTTTGAAATTTTAACATTTGTTTGATAAGATAATAGGATAGCAATTGATCTTTGATCTTCTTGAAATTTTGCAGCATAAAAAATATAATAAGAACATGTAATCTAATGGTTAGATTTTCAAAATTCACACTCATTATAGAGATATATGAGAAGTTTGTAGAGTTTCTCTCCAAACTTTGTTCCCCCGCCCCCAAGCTTCGCTATAACTCCACCCCTACTCTCTTCCTCTCTCAACACTCTCAAATGTCCCTTCCTTTTCTCTCATCTCTATCTCACCAGTACCGAAGTCACCTCAATTAAGATAAAATGCATACATCCCCGACCTTCAACCCACATGGATTTTCTCCTACTTGAAGACTAAATGCTCCATTCCCATTTCTGTCATTCGTACAAGTATACAACCACACTTGCTCTTTTAAATACCCATACTCAATCTTTTCTAACAATAGTAATAAGAAAGAAGAAGAAAAAAAAAGTTTGATGTCAAACTTTATCCGAAGAAAATTTTGGAAAATCAATATATATATAAAAGCAGAGACCTCATGCGGGAGAGCATGAGGCTCTGCCATGTGGCACTCTATTAGAGTGATTTGCATTTAGCTTTTGTCTCTTTCTTCTTCTCCTTTTTTTTCCCCCAAATTTGCTTTAATCAATTACAATTATTCAATATTTCCCTCTAATATTTCCAATAAACTCTACTTCCTCATTTATTACTTCAACTCTATTAATTTTGTTCAAGTGTCCCACGTATTATATACTATCCATCCACTCACAAGACTTCTCACCTCCTTATCAAAACACAAAATGGTTAACAATTCTCCCTTTATTTACTTTCCCATTAAATCACATTCATCGTTTTGGCCCTCCTTTAACTCTTATCTTTTTGGGCTTAAGAGGATTTTAAAATCCTCTTAAGCCACAATATAAGAACCAAAAAAAAAAAAAAAAAATTAGAGACTTTTTGTTTCTTTAGTTCAATGTTTCAAGACTTTTCCTATTAAAGAATAAAAATTCTTTGTATGACTCTTAGATTTCTTTGGTTCAATGTTTCAAGATAAATCTCTTGCACTTCTACTCCTTTATATATAACCCACAACCCTTTATGCATCTCATCTCAAATACATTCCAGCCAAGAATGATGTCATTTATCTTCAATCTTTCAATGACACCTACCCAACTCCAACTTCGTCATTCTATCTAATCTTAACTAGCATGAGTTGGCTATAACTACCAAGGACGAGGGCTTGCCTTTTTTTTTTATTGAGTGACGTCAAATTACATATGATTTTGATGTTGAGGTCATATGTTTTGGGTTTTGTAAAAGCTATGGTTGCTTTACATCTTTGGGTATTTAGTGTGAGAAGTATTTTTTTTAGAACTAAAGAGAAATAAAAAGAAACCTTATAATTGATTATTGATGAGATTAGTTGCTTTTTATTTATAATGTGTTAGAATTCATAATTTATAAGTTCCTTTGTAGTTTTTTTACTACTATTTGGTACAATATCGATATAAGCTATGATGATAAAAGTAAAAGTCAATGATGATTTTAGAGTGTTTTGTGCTCTATTAAATTTTTATTTTATTTTTTTAAATGTGGAAGCCTCTTGCTAAAGGCAATTAAATCTTGATAAATAGAATTGCTTTAACTATTTTTTCTATATCTTATCACATTCAATAAACATATAAAAGCAGAGACATCATGCGAGAGACTATAAGGTCCCGCCAAGTGGCGTCTTTCTTTGATAACTTAGCCATCTTTTTTTTTAATAGTTACAACTTATCGTTTAACTCTACTCCTCTCTCTCTCTCTCTCTCTCTCTCTCTCTCTCCTCATCAATTTAATTAGCTATTCAGAATTTCAGACCCTTCAATTGCCTCCCTTCAATTCAATTGGCTATTCAGAATTTCAGACCCTTCAATTGCCTGCCCCTTTCAATTTCCTTCCCTTTTCTTCATTACACAACTATATCTTAGATTACTTCCAGCCTAGACTAAATCACTATTATAAATGCTCACAATTTTTGAAGTGACTCTTTATCAATATAAATGCTCTCACCAATCAAGCAGAAAATACATCAAAATATCAGCCATCTCAAAGAGGATGCAAAGCTTGTTGTATCAGATTTATAAGCATGGAAATCTGATCACGTCAAGCTCAAGGCCGCACACCAGTTAGCTAACAAGTCTGCGCTGTTTCTCGGTAGTCCTTCCATTTAGTTTATAGATGTGTCTGATTGTATTGCTAACATTGCTAAAGCTTAGTCTAATGGCCATCTGTTGTTCTGTCTTTTCTTTAATGCAATGAATTTCTTCTCAAATTGTTATTAAAAAAAAAAAAAAAAGACTAAATCACAGTTACAGTATGCCCTCTACCATCACTTCTTTTTTCTTTTTAAGTTTCTCCTTTTTATGCTTTTTTTTTTTTTTTCCTTTTTAAAATTTTAAATTTGTCAATATGATTTCTAGCTTTGCAAGATTAATTACAAGCAATGACAAGGGCAATGGCAAGGAATCCAAGCATATCCAATTGTTTGCTCTCATTTCCTTTGCAAAAATCACCAATGTATCAGCATAATGAAAATTTCCCTTTGAGATGCCAATTTTTCCTTTTATTTCTTTCATTTTTACGTTTTTCTTCAACTATTCCATGTCAATGTTGATGGTTTGTGACTAATATATTTTTGGTGGGTTGGTCAGGATTTGTTTTGCCCATGATGAGAAAGGGTGTTTGGCATTTATAAATCTCTACAAGTTTCAAATTTTTTAATTGCTAGGCATATTCTTCATTTGGTGGGTTGGTTAGGATTTGGTTTGCCCGTGATGAGAAAGGGTGTTTGGCATTTATCCCTTCAATTTGTTTACGTCTTACATTTTTTAGATAACCAAATGTAACCATGTAAAAAATGAAAAAGAGGAGATTTGATGTATTTATTTATTCATTGTAAACATCATGGGTAATGGGTTGAATTGTAATGAATAAATATATATTATTTCTAATTAATAAACATCATGGACAGTGGTACTTCTTTTCTTTTTCTTTTATGCTGATGTCTATAATTTCTCAAAAATTGTAAATGTATTTGTCTCCATCCCCTTGAAGAAGAAGGTTGATTCTTTTTGCAGATTACTTCAACAAAATAATTATAATGAATATGTGTTTGCAATTTATAATTGTTACTTCTTATGATAAACTTAGTACTAACAAAGTTTTATAGCAAATATGTTATAATATATGTACAATATTCTTCATAAAAAATTGCATAAAATATTACAACATTATCCGTGCATCGCACGGGCAACTTACTAGTTATCTTAATTGACTTCCCTCTCACATGTAGATCCCACACAAAAATTTTGCCATGTCATTACCAAACTCCAATTAAAACTCCAATTACAACCCCAATTAAAACTAATCTTATCTAATGTCTATCATGATTATATAATCTTATCGAATTGAATTAAAATCATATTCTTGGTAATTTTGAAGAAAAGCTTTATAATTTGCAACTTTTATTTTTTTGAAAAGTTTTATAAATTTTAAGTATCAAAACTAAATAGTTGCTATTCTCTTATTCAACCAAGCGTACAACTCTCTTGTGCGTTCCAGCTAACTCAACTAATAAAGTTTTTGATAATTGAATAAGAGATCTGAGTTCAATCTTCACCTATACCAAAAATACCAATTAGTATCTTGATCTAATGATAGAGCTATTATTATCAGAAACAGATGATATAAGATGAAAATCTCAAAAAAAAAAAAAAAAAAAAAAAAGTGTACAGCTCCCATACTACTAATAAGTGGAATCTACAATATGATTCACTTAATTTTTATTTTGCTAATGTCATAGTAGAACATATTTAATAAGAACCTCTTTCTTTAAAAAGAATGGCTCTTATATAAATAACTAATTTAGTAAATAATTCACTCACTGGAAACAAAAAGCTTAATAATCTAAAAGTGAGAACAAAACTTTATAAATTTATAAATGTAGGTCTTACAAAAAAACCAAAACAAAACAACGCGATTGATGGAATATTTATGACCATTTAAACAGCTGCAGTTTCTACCTAAGTAATTCAGGGCAGGAACCATCTAGTCATGAAGGCCCCTCCCCAACATATCTGTGTGCATGATACTAACATCTAAGATTGGAGGCTTCATCTGTGTGGTTATGAGAATAAATTTAGTCTTTTGGAATGAGGCAGATTTGCGAATCAAATTCTTCATATCCTACATCAACAAGACATAGGCCGTCAGCAGGTGCTGGGGGAGCAGTAGCCCGTCTACACGTGGCATCCATTAGCTTTAGCAATGCATCTTCCTCTGCACCTGCTGCTGCTTCCCTTACGGAGGTTGCCAAAAGCACTCTGACCATCTGTCAATTATGGTTAGCCACCAAATTAGTGGCAATAAAACCCAAGAGAATCAGCAAGATAACCCGAAAATGCAGGTTGATGGTTTTAAGAATGGAAATACAAAGATAAATGTATGCATGGCACTAACCACTCTTGTTAGTTTTGTTGTTTTAAAAACTTTCCAACCGTTTTTTTTTATTACCCAAACCCATTTTGTGATTAATTTCTTAAAACTGTTTTTGAACTATTTCATTACCGAACGCATTTTTTATTTAAAAAATAATAGGAATCAGTTTTGTATTCTCCTTCTCAAAAACAGTTTTCTGTTCCAATCAGGCCCTTAGTTTCCACATCCAAAGAAATTAATTTCATGTCGTCATCTTCGCAAAACCTATTTTCTCAATGTATGCACTTTACCGCATATATTTCTTGACATAATAAAACGTAAAACAATCACCTTGCGTAAGAAGCGATTAGCAACCAGCTCAACACACATAACCTTTCTTCCTTCCATATGATCCTAGAAAAATACAGAGAAACATGAATATCCAAAAATTGGTGTTGCTGCTGTTGCAGCATACATAAGGACAACACAATCACGTCCGATCAGCCAAAAAAAAAAAATATGCAACAAATTCTGGAGACATAGGAAGCCCAGAAGACACACACACATATATATATAATAAAAATTTTATAAAAAATTATAAAATATATTTTTTTTTTAAACCTCTCTGGAAGATTAGAAAGAAAAGAAAAGAAAAGAAAAATAGAAGGTGAAAACCCAAAGACAATTACAAATAAATACATAAGCTTGCATACACTAGATTCAGAATGGGCAAGCCCAAATGTATTTCGATCTCAGCCCAAAAAAATGGTTTGGACATGCTTGCACATTACAACATCAATCATATAACTATTTGCCCATTCAAAAAATGCAAGAAGAAATTTAACTATTACATGTTCTAGTTTATAAAATATGTTCCTAGCAGATGACTGTTCCAAGATTAAATAGAATGTTATTGTAGAAGTTCTACTTAATCCTACAATATAACTATCAGCTATAAGAAAAGATATCTAGAACATCCACACAAGCTGTACATTTTTTTTAGATAAATTGGAATCCAGCTCCAATTTCAGTCAGGCCACAAGTTGAGAGCTTGGAACAAGATGTCCCATGTCAACTCTTAAATTATTTACAATATAACTATCAGCTATAAGAAAAGATATCTAGAACATCCACACAAGCTGTACATTTTTTTTAGATGAATTGGAATCCAGACCCAATTTCAGTTAGGCCACAAGTTGAGAGCTTGGAACAAGCAGTCGCATGTCAACTCTTAAATTATTTACAAGATTTTCAATTTCTTTCCTATCATTTGCATCACCCCAAAACCAACAAAGTCTTGTTAATTGAGAATTTTTCCTCAAATATTGCAAGCACACATTCATGTTGCATGCATGCGGGCACACACACACAAAAGTCACACATTAATGGGGTTCCATTCTTCAGGATAACAACAATTTAAGGAGATTTTAACATTAGCAGAAAAAAGGAAAGAAAAGTAAGAAAATAAAACAGCAAATGAATAATGAAACACTTACAGAGGATGGCAGTCGGGCTTCTATGGCTCGAGCATGGTAGACAAAACACTCAGTAGGAGGACCACTGAAATAGAAACAGTTGCAGTTAGAGCACTCAAGGACAGATCCTCTTTGAAAAATCAAGTCAACGTCAAAGGAATCATCACAAAGGAAAAGCTATTCCCAGAAAAGCTACTATCCTGTATCTGAGTCATGCAAAAACACACTAGCAATTATCTTTGAACCTATGCAATCTTTTCAGTTTTCCCAAGTCCCAAAAAACTCAGATCAGGTCAGTAGCATAAAATTGGGACTTCAATGGCTTATACTATAAGATTATCTGAAGCTTTCAACCTTTTAACTGTCAAAGTCTAATGCCTACTAGAACAATTTTTCCACCATCCTCCTCAACATAGGAAGCAGACAAGAAATGAAGAGGTCAACATGGAGAACTGAAAAGGCACAAAAGGATGGTAGACATTAGCGCAACAAATATAGTGCGACGCAGACTAGTTTACTCTATCAAAAACATGCAAATATAGTACTATATTAAATCTAGCATGATCCATTTTCTTTCTTTGGCTACAATATAAATATATTCAAAAAGTTCAGATTATTGCCAAAAAGAATCCTAAGTTTTTATCATTTTTTTTCTCTTTCTAGAATCCTAAATACTTCAAACACAGCAAAATTGGCATGTTCCTGCACCTATCAGATCATGGTAGTCAGATGGGCACAAACTGATCAGAAGGGCATGTGGCAAAATAAGATGCTTGCTTAATTCTTGGTGGTTACAGGCTTATGGCTTGCATTAATTCAGGGCAAGCTGCCATGATCAACTGCAAGATTTGTTGTTGTCCAATGGCTGCACCAATGGACACAAATGATCTGAATTGCAGCACCGAAAGGACAATGGCAGGAAAGGATGCAAACTTAAGTTGCAAAAAAGATTGAAAGCTCTAGTTTAGCTAAAGATAGGCTCCAATTATAGTCAATTGGCCGATAATACCTTGCTAGCCAACAAGAAGTAAAAGAAAAGGGTTGGAGGTGGGGGGTTGGAGAGCGATACACTCACTCCATTGAAAATTTAGATATAAGTATTAATGTAGCCAATCCAGCATGTAAATTGAGAATTAATATATAAAATGACCTACCTAGCAAAGTGTTAGTGTCCAATTTTATTTTTTCATCTATACTTATATCTGATAAAGTCTTAAGTATAACTCTTAAAAATCTAACAAAAGACTTTTTCTTATAATTACTAAAAATTTACACACACACCCCCGATGGGTCTTGATCCTATGATCTTACCCTCCACCATGCACTTACAAGGGGAGAATATGTCAACCAGAAACTTATTACCTTATACATACATACACAAGCCTGGGTTTCCAAGAAACACAAGTTCCAAAAGCAATCAAAGGTTTCTATTCTTACACACTTCTCGAGGCTTTGGTATCACGAGCAAACATCTTGTAAGATAATAATTTTCCTTCTAGCTGCTGTAAAAGTTGGTTAACCCTGCTTATACGGAAGTTACGTGGTTTCTTTCCACTTTCAAGCTCTTCCCCATCATTGATAATTTGGTTTTCAAAAGTTTCCCCATTGCATTCAACACGTCCAATTTTCTGGTCATCCTCATTTTCACTACATCTAAAATGTTCAAGATCCTCCCCACTCTCACTATTTTGCTCCCCATCCTCCCAATCATTCAATGGAAAAATATAAAGATAGCGCCTCCATTTGGCAGAGAAATTAGGATGGAATACGCGTGATACCTACAGTGAGTAGCACATGATATAAGTATATTCAAGGTAGAGAGTGAGAGAGACAAAGAGATGTATAATTAGATAAACATCTCCAGTTGCTAATAACAAAGATCAAATTTCAACTACTACAAATATTGAAGAAATAAACAAACAGCTAACAAATTTCATTTTCAATTAGCTTGGTTTTGTGGAAGATCTGAACAAAAAATTACCTCAGAAACAGATATGACCCTAAGTTTTCCTGGCACTGCACTGTTGATGGCCTCCCCTATATCCCAGGGTTTTATATCCCTTCTCCAAGTAGCTAGATATAACAATTATAAGGTCAGCAATTATCACACACCAGATGGATAAAATGGAACAAGTGTCAACAACAATCTAGATTAATCTCCTCAAGCTCTGAACAAAGTAACAAACCACTCTACTCGTTGAGAAAAGGATAACATAAAATTTCTCAAAGATCCAAAAAGCAAATGCTTCAAATTTGTGCAATATCAAAGAAACATAACAGATCATTATTTTTTTTGTTTGCTAGGCAAATAGGGGGGAGGGGAGGTTTGAACCCTGACACTGGGCACCACAAATAGTCCCAATACCATTAGGCAATCACTTGAACCCCAAAGAAACCTAACAGATCATGTCATGAAAGACTCTAGTGCAGATATAAATTTTATTAAATGTTTTGGGGAAACACATGATGCAATCAATGGAGCCTACCAACCAACAGAAGAATTTTTCATTGAAAATTTGCAGGATAGAGAACCAATAAACTTCAAACATTATGTCCAAGATGTACAATGCTTGGACTAATATACTAGAATAGTCCCAAGCCATATCAACACCTTTCCCATGTTCTGTATATAAAGTATTAGAGCATACAGCCAACCAGCACTACCTCACTTGAAGCAATGTCCGAATGCATGAATTTTATGTGTGTGTGTGTGTGTGTTGCACTTCATTGAGCTACAACACTACCAATTCATACAACAATGTTTATATCCTAGCTACTTATAAAAAATAAAAATAAAAATGTTTATATCCTAGCTACCTTGTTACTTTTACATAAGGCATTTGAGATCTTATAACTGATGAGTTCATATGTAACATTGAATACAGTCCAAATCTAATATTTCTTCTCAAAATCTTATAATGAAGTCAAACCAATTTAAAAACATTCTTGCAGTTATATATCACAATCATAGAGATAACTGCATCTATCATTCTAAATAAGGGCATTTCCACTAGATCATTGGAATTTGTACTTGCAACTGAATATGGACCTCAGTAACAACAGCAAAGTAAAGAAAAGTTCTCAAACTAATATACGTTTTTAGGGCGATACTACAAGAACTCCACTCTTAGCTTCTTTTACTCCACACAATGATTGCATCATAGTTCATAACTAAATAGAAAGTGGAGTGTGTTAAGCAAACTGCCATCAGAGCATAGCCACCTTTATAAATGTTTAAATAATAACATCATGGCCAAAAGTTACATATTCAAGTAGCCAATATACAACATTTAGGGAAATGAAGTAATAACATACAAAAAGCACAATTTTGTTGAAGAGCTGTGACCCCTTTGTCTGTGCGCCCAGCAACAACAACACAGCCTTCCAGTGGTAAACCTTTGTCTTTCAGCAGTTTAACTTTATTCTCATCAACAAATTTCCCAAGAGATATTTCAATTAGGCTGTCAAAAGTAAAGTGTAGTCAAGACTCAAGAGTATTAATAAAAATGAAAGTGGACTATCAAAGTATTTAGCAAATTCCAATTGATTCACTCATTTTGTACACAAAGGAATCTTGATAGTTTTAAATCCGCAGAAGGCATATTGAAGCACCCAAAAACACAGAATTAGGTAGCATTTGTCATTGTGCATTAACCAATAATGATGACAATTTTGTTGGCACATTCAGAGGCAGAAAGACCACACTTCAAAGTGGAGTTCCTAATTCAAAAGGAATGGTATAAGTTGTGATTCCACTATTCCTATAACTAAAAAATCTATGGAAAAGGCACAAACGTTCCATTGACCAACGAAAACCACAATAAATTCATTTCATTAATCATGTTTTTTTGTAAATAATAATAATAATAATAATAATAATAATAATAATAATAATAATAATAATAATAATAATAATAAATAATAATAAATAAAAAGGCTCAACTCCTCTCCACTTGCAGTTCAAACGGATTCAACTAAAAACCCACGCAAACAATTATCACTTGCCAAAAATAAATGGGAAATGAAGTATCATATGTACTATGCTAATGGTTTGAGCATTTTGCAGAGTTTGACAGGAAAACAACTTACCCCTGGACTGTGTTTAAGCCGGGCTGCTTTTGCCACCCATCAAAGGAACCCCCATGATATGAAAGAACAATTTTGAATGTTGATCTTGCCCATCTCCCAGTCCTATCTTCAGCAGAAACACTCTCCAATTCAGGTTTATCAGAAACCTCTGGAATTTCAGCATTATTGTGAACATGATGTGTCTGGAGAAAATTCTATAGAAATAAATATAATAAATAACTAATCACCTAAGATCATAATAGTCCATCATCAACATAATTAACTTGTAAACACTTTCCAATCAATCATAGGGGAAAAGTTACCAGCATTTAATTTGAGAATCCAAATTCACATTATCAATCAGCATGAATTTGATGATTGAGCTCACAATAAGTAGCATAGCAAAATAATTTCTCAGGAAAGATGTATTAAGAAGCATGGTATAAGGTACTTTATACTATGGATATTTAAAGATATACAACAACAACCAAGCCTTAAGTCCTAAAAATTTGGATCGAATAGGATCCTCAACAAACTAATCAAGGTCGGCCACATATATTCTCTTCAATCATTCTATTCTATTTGAAGTCATACTTTTATGTTTAATTAACATATTCTTTTCTATTACTTCTACTAATGTTTCCTTAGGTCTTCCTCTACCTTTTTTCAATCCATTGACTTGAACCAACCCACTCTTCCTCACTAGTGTATTAATCGCTCTTATCTGCACATAACCAAACAATCTTAAGCAAGTATTACTCGTCTTTTCATCAATAGGAGTCGCCCCCATCTTTAATCGAAATTCCTCATTTTGAATCCTATATTTCCTAGTATTTTCACTTATTCATCTTGCCACCTAATTTCTAGATTAGCGCGAGTTAAGGTTTTCTAGGAATTTTCCTGGCCGCCTTTTACTATTTAAACGCATTGTAGCCTCCAAGGCAATTCAGTTAATATCAAATTTATAATTATTCAAACATTTGTCTACTGTTTCTTTTTGGTGGATTCCAAAACCCTATCATCTTATGGAAACAAAGAAAAAAGCAACGTGTTTGTTTTCTTGTAGCCTCCACGACACCATTATACGATTAGTGTAATAACAGCTGAGTTATAGATATATTTAAAAATATGACATAGACAAGGAAAGAAGGGAGCAGCAGCATCAATCTAGTATAAGAAATGCAGAAGCAAATACAATTCATGAAAAGAGCATATATATATCACATGCAAACAAATACAAATACAAATACAAATACAAATACAAATTATGAAAATAGTAAATAAAAAGCCAAACCCACCTGAATCCCAAACAAAGCGGACAGTGATGAGTGCCCATTCACTGTATTTGAATAAAATTCATTCACTTCTTGCCAAGGCCTTGCTTCCATGAATTCATAGCTTTCCCTTTATTTTTATTTTTTTTTTTAAATAAAAATAAAAATAAAAACCAAATTCACTCTATTTCTCAACAGAGATATTCAAAAACAATTGAAATATATATATATATATATATTAAAAAAAAAAAAAAAAAGAAGAAGAAGAAGCTAGGTAGTTACTGAAACTGAATGAGTGAGATATGACATTAAAATTACGAAAGTACCTGGCATTCCACCTGGCGAATCTGCAAGAATCGGTGTGGTTATAATGTAAATAAGTCTTCTTCTGAGCCTGGGTTTCCATCGTTAATCTCCTTCGAAATCGAATGCCTTCTCTTCCCCAAACCAAAATTGGCTTCGGCTTCGGGCACGCCCACGCCCACGTTTTTATCATTTATCATTGCAGATCCAAACCCCTCTGGCCCAAAATATGTTATGCCGATATGACCAATCTACCCCAACTTCTGTTTAGTCAAGTCAAGTCAAGTCGAGCCAAGCCAAGCTTACCTGAGTATTAAAAAGTTCGTTTAATTTTATTCCAAATACGAGTCAAGCTCAAATTTATTGTTAAATTAGATAACATATTTTAGCTGAGTCTTTTGGCTGAATATTGCTATTTTTAAAGTATATTTGTGTTTTAGGCACTGTTTGAAGTTAATTGGGACTTTGAGGAAAGAGAGTGGATTTCGGTAACACTATTACTGAAATTCAATCAAAAAGTTGGAGAGAGAAAATCCGTTGGTGTGCTCAGGTGAGAGTGCTCCAAAAAAACTTTTTGCCCCCTTATTTCGGTAATGCCATTACCAAAATAGGAGGGAAAAAATTAAAAAATTTTACCCCCCCTATTTCGGTAATGCCATTACCGAAAATAGGGGGCAACTTTCTTCTTCTTTTTTTTTTTTTTTTCATCCTATCCTATTTCGGTAATGCTTAACGAAATAGGAGGAAAAAACTTTTCGGTAAGGGCATTACCGAAATAGGGGGGCAAATTTTTTTTTTTTTTTCACATCCTATTTCGGTAATGCCTTACCGAAATAGGAGGGAAAAAAAATTTTACCATTTGAAAAAAATTGTGACATTTGTGGCGATGGTGGTATTGCTGAAATAAAGGAAAAAAAAAATAAATTTTGTAATTAGTTTGTGGCAATGCCATTGTCGAAATAGAGGGAAAAAAATTTGTAATTTATTTGTGACAATGCCATTGCCGAAATAGAGGCCGAAATAGAGGGAAAAAAATAAATTTTGCAATTAGTTTGTGGCAATGTCATTGCCGAAATAGAGGGAAAAAAATTTGTGGCAACGGCATTGCCGAAATAGAGGGAAAAAGTACACAGATTTTTTTTTCCTTTTTCTCTTTCATAGCTTCCATTCTTTTATGGCTTCCTCCATCAACTCGTTGTCAGAGATTTTTTTTCTCTTTCATAGTTTCCACGTATTGACAAAATTGCAATTGATTTGTGACAATACCATTGCCGAAATAAAGGGGAAAAATAAATTTTGCAATTAGTTTGTGGCAATGCCATTGCCGAAATAGAGGAAAAAAAAATTGCAATTGATTTGTGGTAATGCCATTGCCGAAATAGGAAGGCAATTTTTTAAATTTTATCCTCCTATTTCGGTATTGGCAGTACCGAAATAGGTAGGAAGGAAAAAAAAAATTTTGCCCTATTTCGGTGTATTGGCAATACCGAAATAGGTAGGAAGAAAAAAAAAAAATATATATATATATATATATATTATATTGCCCCTATTTCGGTATTGGCAATACCGAAATAGGTAGGAAGGAAAAATATATATATATATATATATATATTGCCCCCTATTTCGGTAATGCCATTACCGAAATAAGGGCAAAAAGTTTTGTTTGGGCACCCATCTCCCACCCGAGCACACCCGTGGCAACCAACTTTCTCTCTCCAATTTTTGATTGAATTTCGGCAACGGTATTACCAAAATTCAATCTCTCTCCTCATGTTCCCAAATAAGTTTGAACAGTGCCTATAACGTAAATAAAGTATGAAAAAAGCATTATTTAGCCAAAAGACTCTATTTTAGCTTGTTGGTTTAATTTTATTTCAAATACAAGTCAATAACATATTTAAGTTTGGTTGATTTTCCAATCAAATTAGTTCGAGCTTAATCATGAGCTATCATTTTTTTTAGAAGTATTCATGAGCTACTAAAGTTAATTAAATAAAATTATTTTCCTTTATGAACTTATGAAATTATTATATTTGATTTTTGTTACAAAATGATTTTTTTTATTATCAATAAATTTGAAATAATAATTTTATATATTATGAATTTATTTACAAATTTACACAATCTAATCCCGATCTATATAAGTAATTTTTATAAATGTGTGTGTATATATATATACACACATACATATACATAATATTTTAATATATATATTTTAATCAAACTTTATAATCTTGAGTTTGTTCATGAGTATATTATTATTCTTTAGTTTGGCTTGTTTATTAATCTAGCCTAAAGTTAGACCTAAGAGCTTAGGCTTGAGCCAAGTTTAAACATAATTATTTTTAAACTTGGCTTGTTTTACAATCAAGCCTAAATTTTGGCTGTTTCTCAAAAAAAAAAAAAAGGAAAGCCTAAATTTTGGCTTGAGCTTAGCTCATTTGCTAAATAAACAAATATAAACAAGCTTAATTTCCCAAGTCAAACCCAAATTATTTGTAAACACCTTAGTTCATTTATAGCTTTATCCCAAGGTTACAAAATCCAATGTGCTTCCAAGGTTACAATTCCTTTAGGAGGAAAAAGAGTATCTAACGTCTAATGTCTTGATCCTTTTGAATACATGCAACATCACACTCACAGCATGTAAATTTCATGTGTAATATCTAATGTTTCAAATGCATGAAAATCACACTCATGGATCTCATCCACCTATGGGACCACTATTGCGTGCATCAAAAACAATAGGATCATAAAATAAAATAATCAATTCACACTCATGAATTGATTATTTTATGAATATTTCATCTATTTCTCTATTTGGAATTTTAATGGAAATGAATATCGTAAAAATTTCTCTCAAAAGGAGCACTTATTTCTTAATGAAATAAAGGTGAAATACCAATTGTATCCTTGTTTAGGTTGGGGGGGGGGGGGTAGAGAGCAAATAAAAAGAGTACGATATAATAATAAATATACATTTCTTTTCTTTTATATTTTTCATCCCTCCTTTTATAAACCCGGTTAGAGAGCAAATAAAAAGAGTACGATATAATAATAAATATACATTTCTTTTCTTTTATATTTTTCATCCCTCCTTTTATAAACCCCTAAACACATTAAGAAAATATACACCATGTTTCATTCCTTTCATTATGAATTATCCATTCTATTCCTTCTATAAAAAATATTAATAAAAAAAATTTAATCCCGTACATAACCTATTATATGAAATGTCAAATCGCATAGTTAGTAACATTAAACAGATCACGTTAGTAATTACTAGTGTTGAAGGAGAAAAAATTATATTTGATAGGGTTCTGAACTTTTGATTATTCTTTTTCAAATTTTGTGAACTGTAGTTAGAGAACTGTTTTCAACCATTTCCCCCACTAACTTGAAATAGCAGTATTGCGAAACAATAGTGCGAGAAAGAACAATCATGATCTTAAGTTTTTTCAAGCAAGATTTTAGACGTGTGTGGCATTGTGTTCGGAATTCCTTAAAAAGAACTTCGAGGTAGCGAGAGATCAAGTTTTTAGAGTCAGTTTGGGATTACCGCAGGAGGTATTAATTTTGCTAGAACTAAAACTCTACTTCTTAGTGCAATCCCAAATGTATGGTTTTCTTTTTAAAATGATCAAATGAATGGTTTTTAATTATAATTGTTTTCAAAATCCAACTTTTGTCTCATCAAACATTATCATGTTGGGCAATATAACATCCTTCTGATCACAGTCGTGATCATGCCAAGACCATGTCATGAGCAATGAAACAGACAATGCAAATATGATAGATAACATAAGCTTCTTTTATACACAGCCATAATTTTTACTTAAAAATAAAATACAAATCCATATGTGCGAATTATAGTGTAATCTACACCTAATGAGTAGGTTGATTCAAAAGTTAATAGAATGACTAATAGAAGTCACGTAAAAACAAATATGTCATTGCCATTTTAACAAAATTCCCAACGTGTCTATTGGCACTTGGCCCAACATTTTGCCCCCCTCGCCCACTTCGATCTCCTCTTTCTCAGCAAACAAAGAATCCCTTAATATTGAATTCATTGTGAGGCATGAATTATTGTATTCTCACTTTGTTTATTCATTATAACCATGAAAATGTACATAGAACAATGAGGTTTAGTGGTAAATGTGCATCACAATTCACATGATATATCTAGTTCCTCGCAACAAACAGTAAAACATAGAAATTGCACCTGTTTGTTAAATATTTAATTCATACCAGTTCATGAATCATGATTACAATAGCATGGCATTATTGACAAGAGGAAATACAAGATCCATAGTAGAACAACATTGCCTCTTTAGAATAGAAGCTGTTCATTTGAAGATATCTGTATTTATACCTGTATTGGACACCTAAAGAGCATAATGACTAAAAATTTATGTCACTGTCCTCGGGTTGCAGTAGCCAGAGGTTGAACAGCAGCTAGAGGATTCACTTGGTATGAAAATGCGAGCTTCCATAAATCTACCAGAGCCCCTTTCAAGAACAGCGCTTGTCTTGTAACAGTCCTGAAACAAAGATATTTTATTAAAACATCATATCTCTTACATACGATAATTAACTTCTCACCACTGGCCCTCAAACTTTCAATTCCATTAAGTATTTGTACTGCTTTACATGACTCGTTTTAACAAAGTGATTCCATGAAATATGTTAGGTCCAGTTCATGAGGGGAATAGTTTGGAGTTCCCTGGTGTTGGCGGGGAATTGACAGGAAAACATGAGAAAAGTAGTTGTGTGTTGTGGAATAGGGTTCGCTGTGAGGGCAGTGGAGGAGGTGGGAGAAATGGTGGGGGGCCACTCATGACATTAGTCATCCAGATAAATATTAGTTTGGAACTCAAAAGTAACAATAAAAATATAACAGTGTGTAATATTGGAATGCAGCAATTAACATATGTGGATCTAAATAACCAATTTATAAAGCCCAATTCCCCTCCAATTCACCATCAATTGTTAATTAAGTTTACGATAACTAGGACAAAGAGATGACATTTCAGCTAAATAAATAAAGGGAATTTTAAACAGTTTTTATTTTAGAGCACTCCATACTGAGAGCAAGCAAAATGAACCGCAAACCAAATAAGATTTGAACCTAAAGAAAAAAGAATAAACTTTGACCGGAGGCTTTGACTTTGAAGTCATGCATGATGCATGTAGATCAGAGAGAATAAAAATACATTACCTCTTCAAAGCAGCTTTTTTCCTTCGGAGAACATAAAACATGAGCAGGATCAAACAGCCCAGCATAATCTTTCCGTTAGATATGACCAATCGAGCATTACCAAACTTGAAAGTGATGGTACGAAACCACCAGAAATATGGCTCCATTCGTTCAGACAATTTTAAAACTGCTTGTTTTGTAACATTCCCTTGATTAGGTGGGTATGTGGCTTTTAAGGCTTTTTGAGAACCCTCAGACACATTCAGCTCTTTCTGTGAAGATAAATGGCCATCATGGTTATCTGCCGGCAGAGGTGAGGACCCTTGTGACAAGTTGGTGGCTTTAAGAGAATGCAGGGAGTGCAATTTCCTCAGAAGTACCTAGAAGAAAGGAGATGGCAGAATATAAGAAGAAAGAATATTCTATTCATCTATCAATAAAATGAATCAAGTTTACAATCATCATTTTGATATGTTATATAACGTAGAGCATAATGTGAGTCAGCAATCATCATTTTATAGCTTAGTCCAAAAATGATATCAAATATCACAAAATCAGAAGTTCTTGAACAGTACATGTACTGCCAAATCCAAGAACAGCCTCAACTGATTATAATAAAGCGTGAATGTGTGATTCCAACTTAGATGTACCACATAATATATATATATATATATATACCTGTCGTTTTTCCTCAGGTAGTGCAGCTTTCTCAACCCACGAGATAGCGAGGTGCATATCTTGTAAAACTGTTGCAAGTAGCGTCACAGCATAGACCTCAACAACTTCCACATATTCATAAACTCCCAAAATATAATGCCTCTCAGATCTTGCCATACAATCTAAATTTGCTTCTGCACCAACAAGAACATAATATTGTTCATCCACACAATTCCACTTGCTAAGGAACTCCTCTAGAAATTCTCGAACACCAAAAGAAGAACCATCTGATATCTGAAAACAAGCCCTGACAAACAATGATAAAAATTTTACAACCACTCCTTTAAAAGTATAGAGAATACCCCCTTCCAAGAATATGTTGTAAAACCTACGTTACATGAACAAAATAGACTGAATTACCCATGTCTTCTAATTTTACAACCACTCCTTTAGAAGTATAGAGAATACCACTTCCAAAAACATGTTTGCAGAACCTATGTTACATGGACAAAATAGAAAGACTGAATCACCCATGTCCTTCTTTCCTTTGTTAAGTTTCCCACATCTTCTAGACTATAATATGCATTTAAATCCCACATGCTTACTCATAAAGACATTTATAACAAGTATGAATCAAAGAAAATATTGGTTTGTTGATCCTTCACTGTTATAGGAATACTTCAATAAAGATGCTACACTGCATGGACCCTTCAGTTTGCCCAACATGCAAACAATGAAAAGAAGCAGATAAATCCACAGGTTAACCATGACCCATGTCCTACATTTTGTGGATTAGATTAAACTTACACATGCTTTAAGCCATAGCTTGAACCCCCATGAAAAAGTAGTTAATAGGGAGAAAAAAAAGGGGATTCAATAAAAGTTTCTGGAGAGCGGCTACGTTGTCTTCTTATGCATGTGCTTGGAGAAAAAAAAAGTGATGGAAACACGACATGAATTAGAAGTTCTCCTTGTTTAAACTCATGATGTTCTTAATCAATCTCTATTCCTTTGGTGCTCTCCTCACTTTGGGATTTTTTTTTTGGATAGGTAAAAGGATTAAAAGCAAGAGGGAAAAAACATATTAATGAATAATAAAAATGGAATGATGATGCTGCCCAGGATCGAACTGGGGACCTTCAGTGTGTAAGACTTTGGGTGCCAAAAGGACAGTTCTTCCTGAGTTTGTTGTTCCCTATTCTCTTCTCTAAGCCTTTTACACTATTGTATGCATCTACATGCCTTAGTCCCTCTTCGTTCTCTATGAAGAATTATTTCTTTTTTAAAATAAAAAGCTTTTCCCTGGCCTTTTGCATGCAAACAAAAGTCCCAAGTTGCACTAGTTATTTGAGAAAAGTAAAGTAGTTGTGCAACCTAGGCATTTCAAATTATAATTGAAGATTATTTACTTTAAATTCTGATGATTTAAGGAAATCCATCCCCAAAGCCAATAAATTGGGAGAAGAGAGGGAGGGTCAGAATCCCTTGAACAACTGGGGTAATAGACAATTGACATATCCTAAAAACTCCTTTGGCCTTTTTTATTTTAATGGACTACTTTACATACCAAAAAATACTATCAAACAAGACCAATTATGGACATTCTATCCATATCATGGCTGTTTTGACAAAATGAACTTTTTAGGGTTGAGCTTATTTTTATTAAATTTAAGGTCAGACAACAAAACATTAAAATATAACCCTTCATATATTCTTTTCAAATTCAAATCACATGGCAAAACTGAAATAAACGGAAAGTATGATGTGCAAAAGAAAAAGGTACCCAGTAAGTAGAACTTGAACAGGGATAGCTGTAACAGACACGTATAGCAGTTTAAGTTGATTCAGAATTTCTGATGTCCTGCATGCACCCAGAAGAAGTTATGAGTAAAATTTTCAAGATTACCATAACACATTCCATTTGCCTAGCCAGAAAATAACATCCATTATAAAAAGTTGATGAGTTTTGGAACAAAACAGAGAAAAATAAAATTATCTAATTATATCATTTGGAAGATGAGAAAGGAGAAGAATTAAATTACCATCTCCCAAAATAACCTTTATGAGAGTTGTAAAGAAATCCTCCCAAATATAATTCTTTTATAAGATAAAGGAGCATTAAAAGTTTTTTTTTTTTTTTTTAATGAGAACTTTATTGATATCAAATAAAACAGTCACCCAAGTATACAGGATGTACACAAATGGGGACAGTTCAATCAATCACATAAATTACAAAAATCAATCTACAGTTGACATCTAATCCAACAAAGTCCTAAAGAAGAACAATTCGATGTCCGGCATATTCCATTCAACATCCTCAAAGCTTCAAGCATTCCACTCCCCCAAATATACCACATCAAACAGTGTGGAGCGGCTTTCCTAACAATTCCATTCCTATGACAACCAAAGAGCCCTTGCCAAGAAGCAAGTAATTCTACCACTGTCTGTGGCATGATCTAGAACACTCCAAACAAGCCAAACATCATCAACTACAACTCCATAGCAACAAGACAATGAAGAAATAAGTGATCCACCGTTTCCCCATTGCCCTTGCACATATAGTACTAATCCAAGACCCAAATGCTCCTCTTACGCAAGATTTCAATAGTCAAATTTCTCCCCGATGCAGCTGTCCAAGAAAAGAAAGCTACTCTAAGCATGATTTTCAACTTCCAACTGCTCTTCCATAGGAAAGACAATCATTAGAAAGGTTCAAAACACGCTAATACCCATGCATGAAAAAACCCATACTCTTAGTAGGTTTCCAGCACATCTTATCGTGCCCAACTCCATTTAATGGAATAGAATAAATCATCCCCCTGCCACCAGCAGACTCTTTATCACGGCCGATCCCAAAGAATTCTGGAAACCTTTTTGTTTGCACTGGAAGGCCCAAACATCATTCATTCAAAAATGCTTGATATCAAACCATGTAATGAATCCCCAAGCATTTCCAAAACCATTATACAACAAATCAACAGCCAAGAAAACCATCAAATCTACCAAAAAAAAAAAAAAAACTCATAGAAGAACATGGGTCTTTAAGAAAAAGAAGAAACCCATATACATCTAATAAACCCATCCAATGGAACATCCATTCCCATATCAATGTTCTAATTACAAGTGAGTAGAATGTTGCATTCCCTACATTAATTGAGAGCATTGTGCACTAGTATGACCTTTTTATCTAGTAAAATACAACCTTGTTTCATTTCTATCCTACTCTATTCTATCCTTTAATTATTATTATTATTATTATTTTTTTTTTTTTGATGACATAGGAGAACTTCACTCAAATTAGTTACACAATGCAAAGTATACTGTACAAACCTCACGGTTAATTAAACTCCTACAGGCAACTAACCCCACCCACCAAAACCAGTTTGCGGGTAATCCAGAGGCCTCTTCAACCCTGATGGGCTAAGCTGTTTATCCTTGTGCCCAAAAGGCATTTTTCTATCCTACGCTACTCCATCCTTACATAAAATCTTCCAAAACATAGTAATAGCAAGTCTTAAAGAGTAACATAAATTCAATGAAATTCATGTTTCTCACTCAAAACAAATGTAAGAGTTTAATGAAAGGTACCTTCCTAGTGCCTTCAAGGATTGGACCAATACCATACCGGTCGACTCCAACATGTCACGGAATCCAACATCATCTTCTCCAACTTCAACAATGCTTTTATCATCATATTTACAAAGACGCTTCAATATGGACGAAGCTAATGATTCTGCCTCCGAATACATTGAGCAAACAAGGTAGCTGCCATTCCCAACACAACACAACAATATCAAAACTTTTATGGCAGTGTTTTTCAATTCTTAAAATTTTCAAATACAAACAGAACCCAAATTAAACCCCCAAAAAAAAAAATAATAATAATAATAATTTATTTGCTTTGAAGAAAATTGAATATAAAAAACGAAAAGAAGTTAGATATAGTTAGGCCAAATTACCTCTCGGAGCGCTCGATTTCTTCCCAAATTGAAGGATTTGATTCAATTACAGCCATCTCTCTCTCTCTCTCTCTCTCTCTCTCTCTCTCTCTCTCTGTGAGTATGGTAGGAGCTTTGGCTGTGCAAGTAGGGGAGATGGAAATAATATTAGGGGCGGAGGTTGGCAGTGGATATGCAAGAGTCATGTGCAACGCACATGACCCATTTTTAAGAGAAATATCTCATGACCATTGATGATCTGAGAAAATAAAACAATCAGATCCAGTACTATTTGAAAAGCGTTAAAAGTAAACAAAAATTACAAACAATATAATCAGATTTACTCTTTTTGTTTTGATGACAAAGCCGGATCGGGTCAGATTTGATATTTTTTAAGACTAGCGGACCTTTGGTCTTGAGATGAGAAGCTCGTCGATGTTGGGGCGAGGAATATGGAAAGTCTGCGATGGTGAGGAGCTTATTGCCTGGGTTCTCAAAACGTTGCTCCAACTGATCGAGCTGCTTGCTACAGAATAATAACAACTTTACCCACCAACACCAACACCAACACCAACACCAACGTAGCCGTCTGTGCTGACTGAGAGAGAAAATAGTTAACGTTAGGATAACAGAATCTCACTTAAAATGGGTCATGTGCAACACACATGACCTTGCATATGTGTCTTCCTTATTTTTTGACCCTTGCTTGCGTGCAGGAAATCCTTATCCTTTTTATTTTTAGAAACAGAAAACCGGATTTTGCTCCCCAAAAACATGATAGAATGTGTAAAATAAAATATTTTACTTCAAAATAAAAACAGTAAATACCTCACCCCTTTGTAACTATGGAACTATCCAAAATAAATCAATAAAAGACCACATTAATTTTGCTCCAAGGTATTGGCAGGTGGCACCATGAATTTAATTAATGGGTTTTTTCTTCTCCCATTAGATTATCGAGAGTACTCAATAATTACCTATAAAAGTGAGTTATAGTTGGCTCAATTGATAAAGTCTCTAATGGTTAAATAAGAAATCTGGAGTCCTCACTTACACAAAAAACTTATTAGTGTTTTGGTCTAATAATAAACCACTATCATCAGGAGCGGACTCCATAAATTGAAATTCTTTAAAAAAAAAAAAACCTATAAAGTTTAAAATTTGAGTGTTTTTAGTTTCAATATTTCAAAGGAGTGAATTTAGTCTATAAAGTTCTAAAAACAAGTTATATTAGAATTTTCGTTCACTTTTGTTAAATTTTATTATGTACATGGCTAATAGAGCAATAAACTTATCTATTTTTAATGACGTGTCATCCACTTTTTATATAATATAAAATAAAATACACAATAGTTTTATTCAAACGAAAATTGTACACGAGTCCTAGTTTCACATTCCCCTGTGTCAATACCTGAGCAACTGTAATTTTAAATATCCCCAATTCCTTTAAAAGGGCATATTATGAGGAACCAATTCCAAATGCAAAAGGAAGGCTGATTCTTGCAAAAGCAATGCCAAGTGCTTTGTTTCATGTCCGACAAAGAGATTTAGGATTTAACTCCAAGTCTATCACAAAAAAAAAAAAAAAAAGACTAAGCTTTACTCAAGAATCTAACATAGTGAGACTCTTTGTTGTCGTTTGTAAAATCCAGATCAACCCAAACACATTTAAGGCTCCTTGATAAGGCCCACATTGTGGGCAATATATTCAAGCCCAAATGGGGGTTACCAAGTTTGCTTTGATACCATTTTTAATGGTACTAAAAGGATTAAGGTGATGTTTAGGTCTTTTAGGGTTTAAGGTTTATATGTATATTTTGATAATCAAAGAATGTGAGATTTAATCCCTGAATGTCTCCATTAGAAACACTAGAAAATATCAATTGAGCTAAAAGGCTATTGGCGAGTGTTAGGGTTAAGTGTTTGAGTGTTAGGGGAATAAGGTTGATGATGAAAATAGTCTAGGGTACATGTATGAAAGGAATTAATGCATGTGGTGTGTGTTGGTGTAAGATGACTTAAAGTATTGAAAAAACGAGAGAGAGAGAGAGAGAGAGAGAGAGAGAGAGAGAGAGAGAGAGAGAGAGAGAGAGAGAGAGAGAGAGAGAGAGAGAGTTAAGAAAATGCATCGGTATTCATTAATGAGACTAAGGTTTACAATTGGGTTGTTATACGTGGACTTCCTTAATACCTATCAGTTGTTCATTTAGCATATGTAAAAGATGGTTATTCCCATACTTAACACGTGTTGAATGGGCTCTCCACTAATCTAACTAATTCATGCATGTGCTACTGGCAACTAACTCTAACTAATTTTAGCTAACTTGACTAGTTGACTTTGTTACATGAATTAACCCTCATATAGACTTTCTATATAAGTTGCCAACTGATATGAATTAATAAAAAATGTAAGAGAAGTAAGTACCACGTCACTGTATTTTAGAAGTACCAAAGATTTACCCAAAAGTTACATTTTTTTGGGGCATAAATTTATAATTTTACCAATTCCTCCATACCCTTTAACCAATAGGAATAAAACAAACAAACAAAAAAAAATTGTCTTTATCTCTTTTTCAAAAATTATGGTTAAGAATTAGTCTTTATATATCTCCTATTTGGGATTTTTTTATTATAAAAATCTCCTATTTGGGATTAAGTTAGTTGCTAAATGAAAATAAATTATTTTTATTAACAAAGCATGATGTCGTGATTGTCATGAAAAACAAGAATTTTAAAATTATTTTTGTATTATATATGTTATTTGAAGAGTGTTAGAATTTAATTTTAGTGAATTTTTCATGATTTATACTTTATATTTTGTTTCTTATTATTTATTTGGAAAAAGATTATAAAAAATGACTTGATATTGTGTTTACAAATCTAACAATATTCTGGAAAAAAAAAAGTTCATATAAAATTATTAGGAAAAAACCTAACATAATAATGTCATTATATTCTCAAGAATCTTAGTAAATTTCTAACCAAACGCTCCTGCAACCTAGTTGGTGAGGTTGATCTAATTAATGGCCTATAATATTTGCTATTTTTAATAGTTAAAAGGGAAATTGCTCGACTTGAGGGAAATTATGAATTACCCATACATAAAGCAAGAAATTTTTTTTTTTTTTTTTGGTGTTCCTAATTTTCTCCAAAGCAACTTCAAAAAATCCCCTCCAATTCATAATACTATTTGCTTACTAAATTGTATGCCTTATTAAATTATTTTTACATATAAATTTTTTGAGGGAATTATTTAACACATACTTCAAATAGATGATATGACTAAATATATATATATATATATATATATAAATTGTTATTAGAATTGCCCCATAGGAAATTTCCTACAAATTAGTCTAGGTTACTTTTTAAGAAAAATTTTAGGAGAATAGCGGGGAAATGGGCAGAGTAGCTTTGTGTTCAGCATGTATATAGTAAGTTAGCTAGTGTTTTGAAGAAATATGAAAAATAGCATCTCGAGTTTTACAAACTCGAGATCCTCTTTTTTTAAAAACCTCCCTCGTGCTTGCACGCATGCTGACTGGATAAAAAAATATGCCACACAGATCTCGAGTCTTTGAGACTCGATTTTTGTCTTAAAGAAGTCGAGTTTTTAGGACTCGATTTTTATCAAAAAACAGAAGGATATCGAGTATTAGAAACTCGATATCCTTGTAAATATAGAATAGAACTCGAGTCTTACAGACTCGAGTTCTACTGGCAAAATTTTTATAAAACACGCAGCAGCAGATCAAAATATATCAGACCCATACACAGATTCTCTCACCCATACACAGACTCTCTCACCCATACACAGACCTCACTCACCCCACACCACATTGCCTCTCACAAATCACCACATTGCATCTCTCCCCACACCACATTGGCTCTCACAACTCCATTGCATCTCTCATTGCTCTTCCCCCTCAACAAATTCATATCTCACAGGTAAGGGTTTTTTGATTTAAATGTTATTGTAGTTGGGTATTGGGTGTGGGTTTAAAGAATTTGACTATTTATTTTGTAGATAGTGTTAATAACTTAGTTGCTTACCAATATTGTGAATTATAAACTTTGTTTTGTTAGTGTTAATTTTTTTGAGTATTTATTTGCATGGGTTTTGTGATGAATGGGTAGTGAATGCACTGTGATGAATGGGTATGTACCCTTTGAATTTGTAATAAAATGGCTTTTTTTGTATTGGGTATGCAATGGATATGTAAATGTGGCAAATATGCAACATGATAAACTGTTGTATACTTTTACAAGGGTTTTTTTTTTTTTTTTTTGGTTTGTATTGGGTATGAAATGGGTAGTCTTAGCATGACGGGAAAATGATATAAGTATGAAATGTGTAACGAAATTCAAACCAGTTGAATTAATTGGAATTTCTACTTTGTGTAGTTTAAGTAGATAAAATGTTTTTTAACTACAATACTATCTTGACTCTAACAGGTTTACCATGCCTGAAATTGATATAATCCTATACCACGGTAGCCCGCTTAAGAATCCCAATGCGAACAAGGGTTTGCCATTTGAAGGGCCGAGTATAAGGTCCTATTATACCCAAATTGATCGTAGGTTGAAGACCCTTGATGAACTGAAGACGATAATTATGGAGGAATTGTGTGCAAATCCTGCAATACATAGCATACAAATTACTTATCGTATGCCACATGAAGTCTTGAAGAACCGGATTAATTACAAGTATATGGCGATAGAAACAGATAAACATGTAAAGATCATGTTTGACAAGTTGGAGAGAATACCTGAAGTCAGTGGTATTGAGTTATACATACAGTTGGAGCCACGTGCAGATGATGAGATCCAACAAACAGCCACAAGTTTACAGGTTACAGTTCCGGATGCTCACTATGAGTATTCTACACATGTGGATGATGATGTTGATGCCGATGATGATGTTAATGCCAATGATGATGATGATGATGATGATGATTATGATGATGATGATGATGATGATGATGACAATGATGATGACGACTATGTTGACGAGCCTACTGCAATTAACAGTGAAGATCTTGTCGACAGAGATGACTTTGAAGAGAGGATTGACCGAGGGGACTTTGGGGACTTCGAGAGGGACATCGATGACGACGATACATTGGACGGTAGTCAACCTAATGCTGACAATGTTATTAGTGTCCTAAACATGGAAAACACAATCCCTGCCTACGCACCTCCTGCCTTGTCGTTTTCTGCAAATACTTGGGAAAACATGGTTGATCCTTCACATGTTGAGATACCATTCGTGTCTACTTGGAGAGAAGGGATGAATTTGTGGAAAGGGTTGACTTTTGCCAATAAAGTAGAGGTGCAGCGCGCATTAGTAAGTTGTGCTCTGAATGAAAACAAACATTTTATGATCACTAGGTCGACAACAAAAAAACTTTGTGCGAAATGCGTGGATGAATCATGCAAGTGGTATGTCTGTGCAGTCCTGAAGCCCAATCTCCACGGACTATGGATGGTCACCGTTTATGTGGGTCCTCACACATGTATACCGACTAGGGTGAGGAATGATGGTAGAATGATGACTTGTAATTTTATTGCAGCAGACATTCTTCAGAAGTTATGTGAGGATCACACTACCCCAGTTAAGTATCTCAGATCTATGATAGAGTCGAAATATCAGGGTCATAAGCCTTCTTACTACAAGGTATGGGATGCGAAACAGAAGGCGATTGGGAAGATGTTTGGGAATTGGGAAGAGTCTTACCAAAGGTTGCAAAAGTTGCTAATGGCATATATTGATCAGGATTCGACTACCCAGGTGTTCTATCGTACCAAACCCACAGGTGAAGAGGACACCGTAATTTTGCATTATGTGTATTGGTCTTTCGGTCCAAGCATTGCTGGATTCAAATATTGCAAGCCGGTTATTAGTATTGATGGGACCCATCTCTATGGTAAATATCAAGGAAAGCTGTTGGTCGCAATGGCAACTGACGCTAACAACAAGGTATTTCCTCTCGCCTTCGCTGTTGTGGATTGCGAGTCAAGGTCTAGTTGGAGGTGGTTTTTAAAATGCCTCAGAGATACGATTGGCCACGTGATACCTGACGAAGGCATTTGCATAATTTCTGACCGACATCTCGGTATCAAAAATGCCATTGCAAACTGGCCTAGAGGGGAGGATGGAAGACCCCGGGTCTTTCATAGATATTGCTTGAGACATGTTGCTAGCAACTTCAACACACATTATCAGAACTCGACTCTTAAGTCAGCGGCGTTGAAAGCGGGATATGCTACTCAGGCAGTAAAATTTGATATTATAATGGAGTCCATTAAGCAGGTGGAAATTGAGGCCATTAGGAATAAGAAGAAGGTGACGGGGAAGGATGGCAAGGAAAAGGATTTTCTGCCATACACATACCTAATGAGCGAGTCTGTGGATATGTGGACCCAGTCACATGATGGTGGGAAACGTTTTGGGGCAATGACAACCAATATATCAGAGTGCTTCAATGGTGTACTGAAAGGTGCACGGGGCCTTCCTATTGCCGCAATGGTTGAGTTCACTTGGTCCAAACTTGTTGAATATTTCCACGACCGGCACAAAGAAATGCAAACAACTGAAATCAGAAAACAGAATCACAATATACCATCCATAAAGCTTCAAATCAATGTCAGAATAATAACCCCAATAAACACGAAAATCACAAAATGATGTGATTGGAGTAGATCTAACCTTAGATTTTTGAAAGGCTTCAGCTTTTCTTAACTCTTTTCCTCCTCCTAAAAACCCAATTCAAAAATATATACATAAACAATAAATAATTAAGCATAACATAGTAACCAAAAAAGGAAAGGGCAAAAGAAATAAACCTGAACAAGATGGAGATGGTGAGAGGCTGAGAGATAGGAGACTCGAGAGATAGAGAGAAAAAAAAAAAAAAAAAAGACTCAGTGAGGCTGTGAGAACGGTGCTCGGCGGTGGCAGTGTGGCAAGGTGCTCACAGGTGGCAATGTGGCAAGTTGCTTGGCGGCTGCTAGAGTTTGATGAGTGGGTATCAGAGGAAATGGGCAGAGTAGCAATACCAAGTACTATACCTACCTAAAAGACTATATAGCAGGAATAAGAACAAGCGGAAAAGTGGGGGCACAATCAACATTATAAATTGGAAAAAAAAAAAAAAAAAAAAAACACAGAAAAATCAATCCTGGATTAACCAGGAGCCCAAAATAAAAATGACAAAACTGAGAAAAGTGAAAAGCTGAAAACTATTAAGAAGTCTTCATTTTCAGCAGTGGAAATAAATATCCATAGGTCAAGAGTATGTACGAATCCAAGCTTTCAAGCAGAGAAAAGAGTACCTTTTCTTTTGCCCAGCCAAACGCAAAGTTATATATCTCACAGAACATTTCTGGACAAATACAAGCAAAAATCATTTTGAGCAACAAAAGCACAATAATTGTATCTCTAGCTTAGAAATGCTAATCAAACCAACCAATGAGCTTTAGTTTAAATGGTACCTCCTCCCTTGTGGGAGTGTTTTCGCCTAAAAGCAACATGAATTACAATATTAAAATTTTAGAAAAAATCATAATTCATGAACACTTGCACATACGATCATCTTTCAGCTCCATACGCATAAATGGAATCTTTTCACAGAACTTCTCCAAAGAGTCTATCCTGCCATCAGAATATATAGCATTAATCACGGCAGTTCCAAACTCATAATCAATATCATTAAACTCGAGAATAAGTATAGCATAAATAACTACTTATATACTTACCCTAGCCCTTGTAGTCCACCTATAAACTCCTGCTTGGAAAATTCACACATGGTAGCAGCTTTCATGTGCCATGAAACAACTAACTGCAATAACAGCAGCAACCCATGTATTCAAAACAATTCATAAGCTATACATACTGATTCAAATCATAAACAAAGGGGAACTACGAATATTGAAAATAGTGACTCTATGAACAGACAACTAGAATGAATTTATTGTAAATTCTTTACCTTTAAGCATTTTAGGTTTCAAGGACAGCTCCCATTGATAGTTTCTTCTGTCTGATTGATTAGCTTTTGAGACAATCCTTGCAGTCACTGTTTGCCCAATCCTAAAGTTACTAAACAGATCTTCCAAAACATTATCATCATTCACCTGCCCACAGGACTAATTAGAATCATTTATGACAAGCCAACTATGAAATGAAGAACAAACATGCGAAGGCTGAGCATATAAATATCTCAAATTACTTAACAACCACAACTTCACTCAGAATCCAAACACAACTTCACTCAGAATGAAGCACAAAAGATAGTAATAAAAGATAGAAGACAGTTGTAGCAGTAGCCTAACCAATTTTGTGCTTTTTAACCCTCGTGTAATGTTTGGGCGGGGGAGGAGGCTGCGGGGCATCATCCTTATGCTGATCATCGGGCTGCAAAGACAGTAGATGTATACAATCAATATACACGGTAATGATAAGAATAAAGTGAACTGCAAACTATTTCATTACATTAAGCATTAATGTTATCATACCATAGAGCTGCCTTTGTGTCCGATTTTGTGTCCACCTGTCCCACAAGTGGGTGCTCTTCTAACGCGTTGCGGTCTACCTCGTGGGGGTGAGGGCTGATGAGGGGAATGCTCGTCCGGTACATCCGTATCTGGATGTACAGTGTCAATCCCAACCAGCGGTCCTAGAGGGGCGGATGATGAAGAGGTAGGTGGGTAATGATGCTCTGTGTAGAGGCCAGGAGTGGGGATCACTGTCATGGGTTCAGTACGAGGTATGTCCATGGGCAAAGTGGGTGCACTGGAGCTGGTGGGTGGGAATGAGGATGTCTCGGGGTGCATAGGAGGGGTCAAATGAAGAGGAATACCAAGATCAAAACTGGGCTGCGAAGGTGGGGTGGGTGAATGGACCTCGGGCTGAGGAGATGCATCGACCATGGGTGGAGGGACCTCGAACTGAGGAGATGCAGCTGGGATGGGTGGATGGACCTCGGGCTGAGGAAATGCGTGAGGGATGGGTGCAGGTGTTTGTGGACTACTTACAACCCCTCGGGTTGTTGCACGCCGACCACGGCCCGTAGATGCACTTGTGCTTGGGCTTGCTGTAGTAGGCCGACCACGGCCCCTAGCTGCACTTGTGCTTGGGCTTGTTGTAGCAGGCCGACCACGGCCCCTACCTGCGCTTGTGCTTGGGCTTGCGGTAGCACGTCGGCCACGAGTCGGTGGCATTAAGAGTGCTGCGCTTGTGCTTGGGGTTGCACTAGCTGGTGGTTCATTCTCTTGCCCATTGTTTGCCTCCCCATTGTTTGCCTGCTCCCCATTTGGTGCAGGAACACCACCAAGCCCAACCACGTTACTTAGGACGCGCTGGACATGGTTGTGTTCTCGACTGCCTATAGGAAGCATCGCCAACAGCGCTAAATAGCTTTCAATCTGAAACGGAGAAAGAACCAGTACAATCAGATTTGAGACATTTATGTACCAATTATACAATGGATAATATAGTACTTATTAATCTACTAAAATACTCAACCTATAACTAAAAGTGTTAGTAGAATACTATATGTAACATAAAGTCGTTAATTGGATGTTAGTCAAATCAAACCAGATTTCACGAAAAAAAAGTCAATTGATTCTACGTTCGTACATGTACTGAAGAAAAAACGAAGAAGACAATAAAATCTAATTAGAACACATTACCATTATATCTAACTTAGCGCTGTTGCGGTCGACATACTTTCAAGTGACCGGACGGTACCAGCGGTAATATGCATGATCGCGGGGCATCTCACCAATCTGAGGAGGTGCATGGCAAAGTCGTTGTTGTCTCATGTCCCATGTAAGGATATACGGTCCATGCTCCTCCCTCCAATTTTTTTCCACCTTCCCACGCAAGTCTATTCTATGCAGTCTATGATCATACACAACATGGTCGGGCCGCTCTTGCGCCAATCCAAATTGTCGAAGGACACGGTCAGGGTGGTGTGTCTCTACTATGCAAAAACACACGAGTGGCACCCTTGCCATCCACGTATCCCTCCCGGCAACGCAAAAGGCAGGAAGGCGGCCTAAGTCTGCCTTATATGGCTGCCACATAATCTACAATACAAACAAAAGACAATTTTCATAACATTTTCAAATGTGAAACAAGGGGAAGAGTACATAGATAAAGAGAAAAAACTAAAAATAAAATAAAAGAGATATTAAAACAATGATTTTAAGGAAGGACCTATGCCATCATTTACCTGGCCCGGTTGCACTCTAACTAATTGCTTGCGATAGTAGATCAACGCCATGCCGGATGGCCTACTCTTCGGGCTTGGCACCCGCACCCACCTACAGTTACGAGCAATTAACATAAGACAAAATAATACCACTAATGTACTAAGAAAAGTACATTGCATAACACTCAAAATATAAAGAAAATACTTACTTAAATGCAAGTGGAGCGTTTGGCCATGGGCCATAATCAGATCCAGGTGGGGGCTCTATCCTCGGGCACAAGAATGGCAACCTTGCCCATGCCCAATACTGAACCAATTGCAATGCCCCACCAATTTGCGATGCGTCTTTCTGGCTTGCCCGGCACAACTCTCTGTACAACCACGCCAAGCAACCACTACCCCAACTATACTGCCGTGGACGACAAAGGTCCCGCAGGAACTCCAAAAACATCAGATGCACCCTATCTCCCGACTTGTCCATGAAAAGCTTATCCCCTATTAGCGCTAAAATATAGCACCGGGCGTACTGATGTAGCTGCATCTCCGTTGCATCATGAGGCAGTGGCTCTGCAATGCGCTGAACAAGGCGACTGATGAGAATTCTTTGCTCCACCAAAGTTGTGTTGTCATTCGCCGGAACTTCAAAACCAAGCAACTCTACACATAGTTGCTTCCAATCCCCACCCTCCACAGCAGTCGGCCCAATCAAGACCTCACCGTCAATAGGAAGTCCCAAAATGACCTCCACATCTTCTAGGGTGATCGACATCTCACCATGTGGAAGATGGAACGTATGAGTCTCCGGCCGCCATCGCTCAACTAGGGCCGTTATTAGGCAATGATCTATCCCTTTGGAAGGGGCCCTAAACAATCCTTCTAGCCCTACCAACTTGATAATGTCTATCACTCGATTATCTTCCATCGTTATGTTTGCCATCTCCTTAGAGCGACCACGGCATGTAAGTGGGCCCAGGTCCTGTAAAATCGATAAAAAAATATAGCGGTTGTTAGAACTAGATATACAACTTTGAAAGAACTTGCTAATAATCAAAGACAACGTAAAAAGTAAAAAGTTTTTAGAACTAGATCTAGATGTTTCACCTTGCCATTCCAAATGGCCTCTGATCGATGATTTCGTTGCTGCGTCAACAATGAAGCATTTTCTGGACCAGGGCGCACGATCGCTAGCTCCTCATCCATCTGAGGCACTGTAACAATGCAAATAGTGCTACTGTGAGATCAACACATAGTGGCAGACATACATATATATTAAAAATGAAAACATGAAAAGGCTGAGAAGTAGTGAAGTAAGTAAAAGAAACTATGTGTTAATAAGATCCCATTAAAAGAAATAGTATTAAATAAATAGTATTCCAATATTTTGAACCCATTAAAGAATACTCTCAATGAATAACTTAAAAACACTACAGTTTTAGAATGTCTAAGTCTAGAAGCCTATAAAGTTTTCTTTCCAAGGTAGTCGCTTATATTTTTGAAAATCAAGTCAATATGAACAAGAATAAATTTTTTTTTAGATGAATCAAAGATAAATTCAAATTTAAATGAGAAAGGAATACAAGTTCTACAACTCAACTAAATTTAGTATCACAAAACCTACAATAAAACCATAGTAAAGATAGCAAATAGCAGCACTATTACATATTAGAGAAGAAGAAATACAAAATTCATTTTTTTATTAGTAAATTAAACAAGAAAAAAAAGAGAGGAGAATATATTAATTTCAGAGGAGGAAATGATATTGGAGAGTCACGGTCAACCAATATTTCTAGAAGTTCATGCCAAGTTAGCATAAACGCTCTAGAAAACATATAGGGGACATCTATGTAGAAAGAACAGTAGTACTAGGTCATCATGCTGAATGACCCCTTGTTGGCAGAACTCAGCAATTAGCAGTAAGGCCAATGAAGGCCTTCAATACATCAATGTTTGCATTTTACAAAACCATAACAACATAGAAAATTCAATGTAAATTGTAGACACATTCATTAATCATCCTGAGTTCCAGTTCCAATGAAAAAAAAATTACCAAAACTAAACAAATATAGACTAACAAAATCTCCAGGAAACGTGCATCCCAAATTCAAAGGAAAAAAGGTTGGCAATAAAACATGTCAAAATCCTTTAATATAACAAAACACAAGCTAAAGAAGCAAAAATACACAAAATAACATAAGACAACATTTTTCCTCCAATGCTGTTCTTCAAAATTTTTTTCTTAAGCAACCTTTTTACATGTGATATCCCGGCTTTTAATTTGAATGTTTGTGAAGTTATTGTAATTTCAAGTAGCTGGATGGTAAACATATATAGTATATATTTTGTGAATTTTTATATAGCTTTAAAATTTGTCTTAAATTTTACTTGGTATTCTTTATTATGCTTATCATTATTTGATATGGTGAAAAAACTCAAATTAATTTCAAAGGTGCTTATAATTTATTAAAAAAAAAAGTCATAAGCACCTTTGAAAAGGTTTTCAATCAATAACAACGGTGAAAAATAAAAACATGTTAATTTAGACATTGTTTCAAACAGTTGGTGGGCATTGAAAAATAAATGCAGAACGGAATGAGATAGAGAGAGAGAGACTCACGTGGTAAGTGTAGATGGAAATCAGGGGGTGACCAGCGGTGAGAAATCGATGAAATAGAGAGGGATTGAGTTTCTGGGTTTACAAAGAAGCCGTAGAGAGAGAGAGGGATGGCGGAGAGTGAGAGAGAGAATACGAATGGAGAGCGTTGAGAGAGTGAGAGAGTGAGAGACGGAGAGTGTTGAGAGACCTAGAAGTGTTTGAAAGTGTGTTTGAAAGTGTTTGAAAATGGCTGAGAGAGTGACTGAGTGACTGAGTGTGGATGATTGTATAGGCAGTGGATTTCGAGTCTTATAAACTCGATTTCCATTTACTGGATTTCGAGTTTTATAAACTCGATTTCCACTTATCATGGACTTCGAGTCTTATACACTCGATTTCCACTTGGCTAGCGATGCTCCACGTGGAAAAATTTGTCCACGTCAGGGTATTGCCAAAAACTATAAATCGAGTTTTATAAACTCGAGTTCTATATAAATCTCGAGTTTTATAAACTCGAGATGCTAGTTTTATAATTTCTTTTGAAACCGGCCAACTTACTAAAATGTTGGATATTTAATGGTAAATGGCAAGGGTGTCCGGAGAATAGCATGTGACTGAAGTTTAGGTTGTGTAACAGTATGTAAAACAAATTGGAACTCAAGTTCACTCAATTCAATTTTGGGTTAGAACTCAAATTTGACAAACTCAAATTTCAAAAAAAATCTATATAACAACTAAAACTAAATAACTTCAGCCACATATTACCCTCGTAAAATTTTACTTAAAAAATACTTTTGTCAAAAGAAACTTTCAAAAAAAAAAAAAAAATTCAGGCGGTGGGGGCTTGGATGTCAAATCGGTAATTTGATTGTGACGTCTGATCCGATATCTCAACTCAACTCAACTTTGAGCTTTCGTAATAAAGTCGATAACTCCTAAATAAACCTCTCTCTCTCATTTTCTCTCTCTCTTACACAAACCATATATTTGAATCTCACCACCACCGAATACCGATTAAGAAGAATATTCGTGAATTTCTACAGGTATTTTTATTTTTATTATAACTATTTTTAATTTTTTTTAATTAAACTTCCCTTCTCTAGGGTTTTGATTTATCTCTCAGTCTCTAGTTAGGGTTTTATTATACAATAGAAAGAAAAATTCTAATGAATTACTAGGACTTAAAAATGAATCAAAGAAATTAAACATTAATCAATTATTTAATCCGATAAATTGTTTTTATTTTATTTTACTTAGAATAACCGGAGCTATGGCTTCGTCTTCGACCGAAGCTTTTCCACAAATGCAGGTACATCTTATATTTTACCCATTTTATCATAATTTTCTATGTATGTATGTATGTATGTATGTGGTTCCGTACAATATACATGTATTAGTATGCGTGCGTTTATACATGTACATGATATACGTATGTGTATGGCCTTGAGAATATACTGTTTGTTCCCTAAAGTTTTAGCCTATGAGCGATCTTAGGCTCTGAAGTTTAAAGTGATCGCTTCTAGTTTGTTTAATGACGTGGCCAAACTGAAAATTGACACGTCATCACTCACCGGACGTGTTATAGGGACGGAAAGCGATCATGCTCATGAGCTGATTGGAGTATTTGATACTAATTGCGAGTTTTCGGTTAATATACTGTTAGTTACTAAAGTTTAGCGTATGTGCGATTTTAGTCTCTGAAGTTTAAAGTGATCGCTTTTGCGTTTAATGACGTGGCCAAACTGAAAAGTGACACATCATCACTACACTACATCAGACATGTTATAGGGACGGAAAGTGATCACACTTAAAACTTTAGGGACTAAAATTGCTTATGGGCTAATTGGAGTATTTGATACTAGTTACGAGTTTTCGGTTAATATGTGTAGAAATGCTTGTTTGAAGAAGGGAAAGTTTGTTTCTTTGTATTGAAAGCATAAAAAATGATTCTTTGTTAGCCTAGGAAGGTCCAACTTAATTTTTCTTTTTAAATAATATTGGATGAATGAGTACACTATCCAATAAACAGTGTGATCTTTATAACAAGTGCAAAACCAGCAGAAAACCTGACTCACCAAGAAAGCGCCTCGTAACGTTACAAAAAACTAGCAAGAATTAAAAAAAAAACAGTAGTTGAAATCCTCCATAAGTAAAGCAAGTAAGCAACACACAGAGCCCTTGACATTTCTTACATCAAAGCAGTCTATATCGGAGAATTAACTTCAATATAGTATTACTTATAGTTATGGATTAGATACAATCATATTCACACTCTATCTTGGTTGCATGTAAAAGATTTTATAAAAAAACAAGTAAATGAAAGAGAAAATTGTAAGGCAGGGAGTAGTCTTTAAGAAATGGAGATAAATGACACACATATACACACGCACAATTATGCACGCATTTTAAGTGGGGAAGGGGGATTTGTACCCTAGATATCTTTGTTAGAAACAGTAGGAAATGCCATTTGACTTAAAGGTCATTGGCGGCTTGTTACATTTTTATGTGATTGTAGAAAGGAAGAGTTGGTTTAATCTCTTATCCGAGAATGTTGAAGTCTTTTATTAATCTTTGTGGCAATGGATATATCAAAAGCAAAAATAAATGAAAAGCAAGATATTTTTATATTTGTCAAAATTAATATGAAAGGGAAATTTTTAGCTCAAAAAAGCCCAGCAGGAGCTTAAATGGCACCTTATTCCTTTGTAAGGGTAACATGGATGGCGAGGTAGAACGATCACATTCATCATGTGCATTAATTCTTTTACCATGGGAGTAAATTTGCCAAGTAATAATAAGCCCAACATTGAGATAAAGAACATTAGGTTTGCATGAAAGTTAACCTATATATTCTCGTTTTGAACGGGCCATTTAGGTTTGATAATTTTCTCTACTAGGCTTCTCTTGTATTTTGTTTTTATCTAGTTTTTTATGGACATCCTCTTGCATTGGCTCCTTTGTGTGCTCCATTTATGCAATTAGGATTGAATTCCAAACAGGAACTACTTTATTATATCCCAAATTCAGTGCTTTCAATAGATCCCCTATAGTTGTTTTTCTTGGACTAGATCTAGAACTATCATCAATGTTAATTTGTGAGTGGTCTGTCTACCTCGTATTGGCTATACACTTTTTCTTTTTCTTTTTTTGATAAGTAAAAAATATCTTTGAAAATTGAAATTAGAAATTACAATGAAAACAAGACATTCCTATCAAAAACAGCCCAATGAAAACAAGGCACATAGGCAGTGTGCTATAGAGAAAACAGAAAATATAAATAAAATAACAGTGAAAGTACAAAAATCAAGCAAATCAGGCTTAGAAATAAAAGTAAGAACACTTGAAGCATTTGCTCATTCAAACAAAGTCTCAAAGAAGGAAAGCTTCAACTCATGGGTCAATCTTTTATTCCCTTCAAAGGTACGTGCATTCCTTTCCCTCTAGATAACTCACACAAGACAATGAGGGATCATACTCCAAAGCACCTTAGTTTTGTGTCTATTGAACTTGTTTGACCAAGTAGCTAAAAGTTCCACAACACCACGCGGCATGACCCAATAAACCCCAAATAGTGAACACACCTTATTCCACAACATAGGAAGCATGGACATAGATACAGATACTACTCAGGGACATGAGAAATTCCTTAAAAATTATAACATGACATGGCGGGTACAACACAAGTACGGCATCGCCAATGAAGTTTCTGTGCTTCCTAGTCCACAACTCTTGAGCTATGGGGCAATGTAGGAGTAATTGATCAATAGTCTCTCCGTTCCTCTTATGCATACAACATCAATCCACCACAACCACTTGTCGCCTTTGTAAATTATCAATGGTCAAAATTTTTGCCAACACCACTGTCCAAAGAAAGAAACTAACCTATGCTAGCTCTAATAAGATATTGCCTTTGTAAATAAATGATTTGTATTAGACCTATGCTTTTGGATTGGTAAAAAGCCTAGAGTAGCGTCTGGAGAGCCTCTCCTGTTTCGTCTCCTGTCCTCCTTATGTTATGAAAAAACCTTGTCTTGCTGTTGATTTTTAGATCAATAACCTGAAATCCAGACTTTAATGCTCAATTGTGACATGGTGTCTGGTATTGCAGCATGGGATATTATATAGCAAGTCATACAGGTGGAATTTTTCTGGACACGAAATTCAACAATTTTATAAAAGAATCCAGTGCATTTAGGAGGCATAAGCACGCTATTTTGTCTCTGTGAACTTGTATGTACTATATTGTAATGCGCTTTATCTGGTCGTCATTTTGGCCACACTTGTTGTTATTCTTCTTTTGATTCTTCCTGTGCTTCTGCTCTGCTTTTTGTTTGGCTTTGACGTTTGAGGTTAATAATATTCATCATGTGGCATGAGATAAATATTTTGGGATATGGGTGTGTATCCAGTTTTCTTGTTTCCTATGGTATCTGTTGCATGAATTTATCAAACAAGCTTCAATTGGCAGGAAACTATGCTGGAGTTCCGTGCTGGTAAAATGTTGTTTGAGGGGAAAAGGGTTGTCCCTGATACTCGCAAAGGGCTTGTTCGCATAGCAAGGGTATGGTAAATAAAAACTTACTGAATATATTTTTTTTGACATTCCATTTGTCTAGAGATCTACCTCTACTAAAGTTTGAGTGTTCATTTTCTGTTATTTTTAATTTATCTTAACACCTATCCTTTGGCGCAACTTCTGAGAAAATCTATCTTGTATTTGTGTCAGGGGGAGGAAGGATTGGTCCATTTTCAGTGGATTGATCGAACAAAGAATGCTGTTGAAGATGTATCCTAGTTATCATTTTTACTTTTCACTGGCTGCTGTGGCAAATGGTGTATAGAGATTAAAATGCACACAATGTTGTTGTGTTTAATATTGTGTTTGGTTGTGTTTTTGGCTTTGAGTTAGATAATTAGATCCACTATTCCACTGTATGTCAAGCTAGGAAGCATGGATAGCTTTAAACTCCCATGTATTAATGGCTAATACATTGGACACGTCTGGTATGTGTAAGATGCATGTGAATAACTTAACATAATAATTTTGTAAAAGACAGCTAGATATGCATGGGCCACATGTTTTATTCTATTTGCGTGTATGGGTGTGCTGTGTGATAGGGCTGTCATGCTAAATAGTTTGATACCAGTAATATCCAAAATAAGTGGTGAACTCATTGTCTCTTTGTTTCTTTCATGGAAGTAGCAACTGACATAATTAGATTCATTGCTTTCACTGTTATTAGATGACATTATCGTTGTTTCTCCATAGTGATTTCATATTATTGCCTAGTCCTTGCCCCTGCCTTTGGGAGCCTGTTTGATTTCTTCCCCTTCTTCCTTTTCCCTCATCAGTGATTTGTTCTAATTTTTATCTTTGTACCTTTAGTGTTTTTTTTTTTGTTGAGAGACTATCTTTAGTGTTTCTTATGTGGCTATTGATCGGAACTTTTTTACTTCTAAAATTTTTCTTGACACAAAATATCATAGGATCAGATTGTCTTTCCTGATGAAGCAGTTTTTGAAAAGGTATATCACTTTGTGTTTAATTGTTTGGCCTTTATAATTGTGGTATATATGAGTCTAGTATTGATCATCGTGAATATCATTCTTGATTTACTCAGGTTAATCAATCATCAGGAAGGGTTTACATATTGAAGTTCAATACCGACGACCGAAAGTTCATGTTTTGGATGCAGGTCAGATTCAATGTTTATATATATATATATATATATATATATATATTTTTTTTTTTCTTTTTCCTCCTTTTGTGTATTATTAGCTGTGCCACAAGTTCTAACATTATGACATTTGTTCCTTGAATCGGTTCCAGGAGCCTAATGCTGATGGTGACTCACAATTATGTAGCTTAGCCAACTACCACATGAACCAACCATTAGGTATAAAATTCATTTTACTTGTTTAAGTTCCACCAACTCTATTTTTAATGAAATTATTTACTTACAAAAAAAAATGTTCCACTAACTGTAGTTTTAGAATGCATAGAGATTTGACCCAATTTTTTGACATTGTCTGCATGGATCCTCTTTTATGATTCTGCTTGAAGGCCATATTCCCATCAAGCATAACTCGGGCTAACATGTTTGTTTATTCACCAAATACATGTGTTTTTTTTTTGGGGGTACATCATGGTTTTTAAATGCCTCTAAACTGAAATGACTCATGGTACTGATGGTGTGTCTGTGTCTGTGTCTGATATCTTTTGTGTGTGACCAAATTTTCCATGCCAAATCCCTTGTCTTATCTTTATTTAATTCTGTTGTAATTTTTCACTTTACCTTTCCTTTTTAACTTAAAAACATCCATTTTCAGTGTTTCTTTTTTCTTGTTTAACTGTGTGTTTGTCTATACATCTTCGCTTTAACCATGCCTGTCGTTTTGAAGAGCTGCTCCCATCCCCCAGTAATTTTTCATACACTATCACAGTTTGTTAATTTGTTGAAGGTTTTCATATTTTATGTAATTCATATAATGTAATATAAGAAGGTATATAACCTAATACAATACAAGAGGGTATGCTATAGTATCATATGGCATTATATTGTTTAGTGCAAGTTTGAGACTTGAAATGACTGATTTTAATTTATATATTATAACACTTATAAGAGAAAAAAAAAATAGTATCATATAACCTACTTTCAAAGTAAGCTAGCTATTTTGCTTTATTGTGAGATACCTCTCCCTCAAGTTTAAATTTTTATTTTTATTTTTTGTTTAACAGAGTTCCTTGGTGAAGAGGAGCCTGATGCTTCTGTTCCTCTACAAGTTTCTGAAGATATGGTTGAAGATGACATCTCATCGAGGTATATTTCTTATAATAGAAGAACTTATGCTTTTTTATTTTTTGGGTTTAACTACTGAACAATACTACTATACTGAGAGTATGAAGTTTCTGTAACAACTCTCGCAATGCTGTTAGTTATATAAATTGAACACCTAATACTAACAAGATACATAATTTATAAAAGCTGTTTACTTTACTAACTTGTTAATCAGGCAGTCAATGATCATATTTATGTGTATCGATATGTTGCTAGCTTCTAACAAAATAATTGAACTCCTAATACTTACAAGATACATAATCCAAAAATGAACTGGAATTTGTTTTTACTTTAGTACTTGTAGAAATTCAAGTTGTAAATTCCCCCTCCACCTCACCAACAATCATATGCAATATGCAAAATATGACAGCTGATCTCCAAAAGGTAGGAACCAGTACATGTTAATTCATGTTTAACAAAAGGATTATATAGGTGGCCAGAAAATTAACTTGTAAGAACAAATCAACAGAGATATTTTGTTGATGATTGGAAAGAAAAGGGTTATTGTGACACCAAATATGATGGGAAATTTGGACAGGGAAATCATTTGAAAGATGAAGATAGGTTTCTTCATGGTGTTATATTTTAGGACCTGTTTAATTTGTGCGTACTTAAGTTAAACCATTACATACTGTCTCTGTTGGACTAGCGTGCAGTGCATGTGGTTTTATTTGTACATATTATTCCTAGTGGTGTTTATTATTATTATTATTATTATTATTATTATTTTGATACCGTAGGGAACCTTTCTAAAGAAGAGTCCTTTGGACTCACCTCTAGCTAGTAAAACCTACGGCAAACTAATCCCACCCACCAGAGCCAGTCGCCAGGTAATCTAGGCACATTCATCACTGACGGGCTATACCTTGAACAGTGTTATGGTTTTAAGTCCAAGTTCACATAATTGTGACAAGTCTATCAATTTGGAGAATGATTCTACATTTGATTGCGTAATACTTTTACAGGGAAACTTGCCCACACATGGAACCATTGCGTATCACAGGCCATTTCTGGCCTCCCATTGGACCAAGTATTGCATCCCTTGATCATTCACAAAGGCCTGCTACTGTCTTTCTTAAGTTCAGTGAACATTGCAATGCATCTAGTCTTGTCACTATTAGTAGGTTAAGGTGGTTTTTGGCCGCGGGGAATGGAATTTTGGGGGGGTTTTTTGCAGGCTATAACTTTTAAAGTTTTTTGATGAATCTTTTTTCTTTTATAAAATTTAGAAGTGATTTGTTTCACTCTACTCTTGTTGATCTTTGTTTTCCAAGTCCTGCAGTATATCATATTGTTTTTTTCATTTGATCTCCAGAGCTGGAAACTTGGTTGTCCCAAACTTCAGTGCAGATGTAACTAGTGAAGTAAGCTCATCATCTGGACCAGTGAAATTGGAAGACCTGCAACGAATCTTGAGTAACATTGGACCTGCAGGTATGAAGATGTCCCCTTAAAGAATGCTTGTTTGTGCGTGTGTGCGCGCATGCATGCGTGATTTTGATGGTCTAAAATCTCACTTTTCTTATTTGATGATACACGATACAGATATTGCTGGAGATCCAGATGGAGGTGATAAACTTGATTGTTGTTTTATATATCAATCTCTGGTATCTGCTAGACTGTAAATTACTTCTGTCAATTGCTAGTAACGGATAGTATTAAATGCACTTTCAAAGCTTTACATTAATGGGTTGCTCCCATCTAGGATATTTATTAGGACCATGTGGCATAGTTTCTTATCCAATATTTAATTAAGAAAGGGGGAAATTGAAATAACTAAAAAGAAGAAAAATCTATTTAATGTGTTTGTTAGTTCAAGTCAAAGGGGAATAGTTGAGTTGGATCCAAAGTTATGGACCGATGCCTCCACCTGAATTATTGTTCAGTACTTCTTTGGATTGAGAGGCTTGCTTGGGTTAAGCCACTTATCTGGGTTCTTCCCCACTTCCTGAAATTTTTCTGTATTCCTTATTAGGTGCACTTATGAAAAATGTCTTCCTTATTAGGTCCTGCTTCACAGCTCTTTACATCCATGCGTATCCTTTTCCTTATTGTTCTCCCTGTTCCCCTTCTTTTTCAGGTGTTTGTGACTTGTGAGAAACCTTTGTTGAAGTAAAATTATGTGTGATGCACATATTAGAATTTAAACTAGTGTTAAAGTTATGTTAAGCATTGTCCTTGCCACACACAATGAAATAGATCACAAAACATACATTACCAGATGGATAGTGAAAGAAATAAGAGCCATTATTATTATTATTATTTATTTAGCATGTGAAGACATTTCTCCTTTGGATCACCCAATAAGAAAGTCTGGTTATCATTTTCCGATGTGCATTTTTTCTTTTATTACCTGCTTTTGTGTAGACCTCTTGATTCATTTTTTTGAGTTTCGTTTAAATAATGGCCAAAGAGCTGTAGCTCAAATGGCACCTCATTTCCTGGTAAGAGTACGATGGAGGATGATGTTGGCCTCAATACTCACTGGCTGTAACTTTCAAATCAAAATAACAAAAAGAATTGTTAAAATAGTGAATGATACTAAAAAGAGTATGACCAGGTAGCAATAGATTTGTAAAGGGGCAGGTTTACAGTATGTTGGTTTTCGTTGATATGCCTTTTATGCCAGTTTTTTTAAGGGCTGGATTTTTATTTGCTTTCCTGGTAGTGTAGTTAGGTCAAATGTTTCTGGAAACCCTGTCAAGTAGGATCTGTGAATGAGTTCATAAAATCTGTTAATTTTATGTAGGGTTCATGGTTCAGTTGGTTGTACTAATACTGCATGCATTTCTACTTTTGTTGACATATGGATTTCATTTTCTGACATCTCTTTTTTTGGCTAGGCTTGGGATTAGGAGATATTTTGAAGCCGGAATTGATAATGCCATTGATTGAGACATTGCAATTGGAAGAGCATTTAACATCATACTTACCTGAGGTATACAATAGTTTGGAGTTGTAGTTTCCATAATTCCTTTACCTTAGTGTTGTCCATTTTACAATTTTAATTGCTTATGAGCTTTCAGGGTCAATGGACTCCAGAGGATATATTAGAGTTGCTACAAAGTCCACCATTCCGTCAACAAGTAGATTCATTTACTTATGTGAGAATTTGGACCTTATTTAATTTCTTATTTGTGTATGATGTTGTAGAAGTCTCTCAAGGGTAACATTTTTTTTTTCTTTTTTATCTTGACATTTCTTGTAGGTACTTAAAACTGGACAGATAGATTTGACTCAGTTTGGAATTGACCCAAGTAAATGTAAGTCGTTAGTGGTTCTAGAATCTCTTATCTTTGTTTTTTTATTCCCCAATTTACTCTGCAGTATTGTGTCTTTAGCATGCTACTGGTTACTAGTGTATAATGTTAATATATAAGGCAAAGGGAAAAATGTTGGTTTGGGCTACTTTTTTGATGGGCAGGAGCTTTCATTGGAGTGAATAAAGTCTTGAGTTTGTCAGTTCTTTTTTCCCTCGGATGTTAGTAGATGATAGGAGGCCCTCAATTTCTTGGATTCCTACTTATCAAAAAAAAAATTCTTGGATTCCATGTTTTATTGGTTTTAAGTTGCTGATGCCATTGGGTAATCTGAATACTTCATTTTTTTCCCTAGATTATTTTAATATCTTCTTTATTATTTATGTAAATATTTATTTGTTTGTCCGAAAAAAATGCAAAGCGCAATGTAAGTCAATGAGCCCTGCCTTAAATGGCATTTCCTCTTCTCTCAACAGTAGATGAAGGGTGTTTTCATGGGTGTTTTCAAATCAATCTATTGGGAGTGCTGTGTAATTTACTGATAAAAAAAATGCACAGCCTATTGTAAGGTTCATAGCCTTTATAACGAGCAGCTGGTCTAGTGGCTTTCCTTTCTGTTTCATATACTGCTGTGATGTTCACGAACATTTCCTTGAAACCATGTGGCACGAAATGTTCGTGAAAAAGAGCATCTTTGTTGGATCCAAACATGTAGAGAGCTGTTGCCAGTTTTTAATTTTCAGTCTTCACAATTCATTTTTAGAATAGGAAATAGTGAAGAAAGAGGGGTTTATAGTTATAAGAGGGGTTGTTATGTGACCATTTTCTTTTCGTCTTTTCTTGCAGACAACTTCACCGTATTGTCCTTTCTTGAGGCACTTGAGGATTCAGTTTCCAAGACATTAGATTCCCAGGAGTCAAGGCAAGCTGACAAGGATTTAAGATCTCAATCTTGTAATCGTAATGATCACATGGATGAGTCGTAGTGGAGGCACTTTCGTGCTTCCTGTTCGTTTCTTTTCTCCATGTTTATTTTAGGCAAATGAGACTCTCCTTTGCTCACCTTGTATTTTTCACATATATTCAGGAAAAATGTTTTTTTTTTTTTTTTTTTTTTGGTGTGTGTATGTGGGTAAAGGGTTGGTTTTAATTTGCATTTATAACTCCTCTCTACATAGATCTATAACCCCACTTTTTTTTTTTTTATAATAAAACAATCAGATTATGCGTCTCATTGAAATGATTGTATAAGATTACCGTTTTTGATACTCCATTAGCAATGTGAATTATTTGGATAGAAAAGAATAATCGAACCGTTGTAGGAGCAGGCCTATAGTAGCTTCACCCAAAAGTCTTTAGTTCTAAGTAGTTTGTATGATTAAATGGGAATTCTAACCAAGATGGGAGTATTCTTCTGTTGTAAAATTCATTGATCGTTTAAATTTAAGTTGTAATTTTGTAGTTGTTGTTCTAGAATACTTGTGTGCTAGAATTATTTTCTTAGATCAATAAAAATGATATTTTACTTATAAGAAAATAATTTTAATATGAACGAGTTCAGCTGGAGGGATGTGTTCTTTGATGTGAGATCCAGAATGTTTTAGAATTACTTCCTAGAAAAAAGTTTCATTTCTTTGTGATATGAGTCCATGTGATTTCGTATGAAAAAAAGTGGCAGCAACATGTCTTTGGATCAATGACTAGAAATCACCGCAGGTAGTTGAAAAAATAAAAAAGAAGAAAGAAAGAAATCGTTGCAGGTAGGGTTTATCAATGCTAGATTGAAATAGGGGCGTGGCAATGGATGAAATTATGTATACCATATTATAATGGTCTGGGAGAAATTACATTGCCTGTCCAATTCAAAAATAACAAATTAAATTCTGAATCTTAAGAAAAATAACAAATTAAGCCTCGATTTTTCAGTAAAACGATATTGTGTTTGAAGTTTAACAAAAGGTCAGTAAATCTCATAGTTTGATATTTTACTTTTTAATTTTTAACTTTATAAAACACCAAGGTCTAATATGCTTTTGAAACTATGGAATTTAATCTTTTACTTTTTCAAACCGTAAGGTTTAATTTGTTGAGGGTTTGATATGTTTGAGCCCTTAAAATAAAGGATTTAAAGTATTTAAAATCTCAAGGTTTAATTTGTTACCTTTGAAACTAGAGGGTTTGATTTGTTTGAGCCTTTACACTATAGGATTTAAAGTAAAATATTAGGTAAAAGTTGTGTCATATTTGCCGTGGATGCCTTCTCATTTTATTTATTTATTTATTTATTTAATATCATGAAATGCACTATAAAAATATTAAAAATTGTATATCATAATTTTATTTTTGTCACGGAAGACATTAAACTTATTGTATTAACATAGTTTACTTAACTGAAACTCTGTTAGAAGGGTTCATTATTTATTAGATTTTAGTAAAAAAAAAATTTGGCTATGTAATTTGAAGAAATTTTAGAAAAGGAATAATTAAATAAATTTTAATTAAAATTTTTTAAAATCAAATTTAATATGGTTACTCCTTTTCTATAAATTATTTAATTTAAAATTTTATTTATATATATAATATAAAATATCATTTAAAAATACTTTTCTATAAAACTTCCCCTTTCATGCACATGTTAATTTCTAATTTTAGATCAGTTTCAAATACACAGGTAACACAGCATTTTAATATTTATTTATTGAAGTGAAATATTTTTTTCCAAATGACTAAATTTTTTACATCTAAAAAAGAATAAAAAGAAAATATAAAATAAAAATTACACTCTTTAAGTTTGGTGAATTATTATTTTCGTCCCTTAAATTTCAATTGAGTCATTTTAATGCTTAAAAATATATGCTTGTTGATCCCTCTATCCATAAAATTCTATGAACTATTTAAAAAATACTTTTTAATACTAAATATTTACAAAATTTCATTTTATTTTTGGCAAGAGTACAATTTAAGACCTTAACATTTAAATTTAGTGAATTGTTATGAAAAAATATTTTAATAGTAAAATAAAGTTGTTATCAAATGTTTGAGTATTTAATTTTTTTTAATTGTTAACTAAGTCGACCTTGACATCAACTTAAACTTTAAGGACTAACATGACAAAAAGGAAACTTAAGAGATGAAAATGACTATTCACCAACATAAAATGTTGTAATTTGTAGGCCAAAAAGAAAAACACTAAAGTACACCTAGCCCTTTTAAATTTAGGGTTCTTTTTCGTTTTTACCCTTTACTTTTCAAAATTTTCATTTTAATCTATCATGTCTGATTCCATTTTTATATTAACCATGCGGTCTATTATCGTTAGTAATCTACTATTAAATGCCTTTCATATTTTTTTTCAAAAAAATAAGTGCCTTTCATATTAACTATTTAATGACAATTAGCTTTAAAAATGTTGTAAAAGGCACGAATTTTATTATTATATGCATTTATATATTATGGATTGTCATATTATTTATAGAAATGATAGTAGGATTAATGTGAAAACATACTAATATATGAAAGGCCCAAATGAAGATTACCTCAACTTTTACTACCTCAACTGTCACATATGATGCGTGACAAACTTATGTAACACTTAACAGAAAATACTGATGGAGGGGAGACTGATGATACAAACAGAATATAATTTCAAAAGGTAAAATTCAAATTTTGAAAGTTTCAGTCGTAAAATCCAAATACGAGTGACTTGACATGATGGAGACAAGACAATGGAGTTGGTCCTATTTGTGTTGAGTTATTACAAAAATGCCACTTAGCTTAGTTTCCTAATACTTTAGGCCCTATTTGGCTGCAAAAAACTAATCACTTATCACCCATCACTCAAATATCATCACTCATTACCCTATAATTAATTTTCTATCACTCAAAAATCCCTAAATATCACCTAAAACTGTTTGACACCTAAACCCAAACATGTTTTCAACTCCAAAAACTCCAAAAAGTAGGACCCATATTCTGACCTGGGTAAATTGCTCCTTGTGCTATCAAAACCCCACCTGTCCCCTCCTCATCCTATTTACCCCAAAAGCCAAAACCCAACTTTACCAAAACCCAGTTCGTCACTCCCCAACTTCGAGTTCCGATCATGACCAGAACATTATGTCTATGTATAAAAAGATTTACAAGGGTGAGTTTTGGTGTCTGGGGTGGTTTTCGCCTGAGTTGATTCGACTATTAACTCGGCTTCTTGATACAAACCCTGAAACTTGGTTTAGGATACTGAAAATCATGGAGAATCGATGGTTCAAGAAGGGGTTTAAGCACAACAAGTGAACGTGTTGATCAGCTTTGTTTGCACCTGGGTATGTCTTTTTCTTGATTCTTTTTTTTTTTTTTTTGGTCTTTGATGTCGTCTTACCGGAAAACGAAATTAGTGAACAGAGCTGTGTGTATATCTCAGGCTGAAGGTGCTGATCGATAGAACTGGAGCTTTGCTTCAGTTGTTGAAGTGTGTTGTGGGTTTAGGAGAAGGAAAAGGGAAAGTGAGATGAAGAAGTGATGGGTAGTTGGGAAAGTTATTACAAAATACCCGTTGAAGCTTCTATGGGTCTACAGTGATGTAACTACACATTGCTGTGGGACCCATTTGGAAAGAAAAATTACAGAAATTGCCACTGAGTTAACAAACCCATAACTTGAAAACAAGCTGGGGCCGTTTGGTTTTTGTGTTTTCATCGTCCATAACTCTGTTTCCATCACCTATAACTCATATTATGTGGGTCCCATAGTTGAGAAGTCTGTTTGGTTTTTGTTTCCATCACTCAATTCTCTGATTTTTGAATGATGAGTTTTGGAAACTAAAAACACATTTTAGGTGTTTTCAGTTTCTAAAACTCAATTTCCAATGACATTTTCGTAATTAAACCCACATACCTGGACCCACGGTCAGAGCAATACAGGTGAGGCGCTGCTTTTGATGGCCTCCTCAACGAGTCTCTTTACTAAAGCAGAGCACTTCCATCTCCAGATCACTCTCATCTCCATTCTAGTACCACCACAAGCTAAAAGAAGCTCTCCCTGCCTTCACCTCCTCACGCACTATTTCACCGGTCCCAACTCAGCCAACCTTCACCGCCGTGTCACGATCACGCAGTGCTTCATGCACCAACCAAACTGATCTCCCCGACCTCTTTCTCAGCTTATTTCATAGAAATCCAAAGGTATTCTTTACATTTAAGCTGTTTATATATCTGATTTGTTGGTAATAGCAAGGTATTTCGCATCTTTTACATTGAATCAAGGATTCGTGATAAGAAGTTTGCTTCTCTGTTTTTTTTTTTTTTCCTTTTATTTTTTTGTTTGATGTTTGGGTTTTCGCATCTGATTTCATCTATTGAAATCTGTGGTGAACCTGTTTGCTTCTCTGTTTTTGTTTTTTTCCTTTTTTTTCTTTGTTTGATGTTTAGGTTTTCACATTTGATTTGTTCCATTTTGGTGCTCGTGGTGATGGGTTTTCAATCCGTGTTGATGAAGTTTTTGCTCGTCGGCATTGCTGGGTCACGACCGAGGAAATAGCGCCGCTGGTACACGTCGGAGAGATGGGTGTTGTTCATTAGTGATGGTCCTGACGAGGCGAGGGAGCTTCTGAAATTTTTATGAGTTCGGGTTTGAGGTTTTGGAGAGCAACAAGGGTGAAGGGGTGAAAGGGAAATGAGAAAAAAGAAAAAGATGGGTCCGCAGGTAGGCTAACAGCTTTGGTCTGACCAAGTTACAGGTATGGGTCCCACAAAAATAAAAAAAGTGTGAGTGATAAGAAGCTTAAGTGATGAGTGCCAAATGGGTGGGGTTGGGAAAATTGGGGTATTTTAAGTGATAAGTGACGAAAATTGAGTGAGGAGTGATGAAAAAAAAAAAAAAAAAAAAACCAAACAGGGGTTGTTTTAGAAATTGGTAACTCAAAACTCAAAAACTTAGTTTTGTAAACTGAGTGAACAAACAAAAAATCATCCAAACAATGTTTCCTTGTGTGGGCCTCACGGATTTTGGGTTATGAGTTAACAAAACTCAGTTTTGCAAAATTCAAACAAGGCCTTAAAAACTCCCAAAGTTGTTCTCATGTCTTATTACCCATTCTCAATTTTTGAGTAATGAGCCATGAGAATTAAAAATAAAAACCAAACCAAACAATAACCTAGGTGATGGGGTTCACAAAAAATTGAGTGATGAGTGATTAAAATTGAGTGATAGGTGATGAAAACATAGCAAACCAAACATGTTCTTAATGTGTAATTAATTTGAGTAAAGTTATTCTAGGTCATATATACAACAAAAAAAAAGGAAAATTACACTATACCACCCTAAACTATACCCAAATTACACTTTGCACCCTAAACGTTTTGAATGCACATTTTACACCCTAAATTATGACCCTTGTTACATTTTGCACCCCAACATTAAGTTTGCCATTAATTTAGATGGAAATCTAAAGTTTAGGGTGCAAAGTGTAATTAAAAGTATAATTTAGGGTGGTAAAGTGTAATTTTTTCTTTGTTTTTAAGGGATTGAGAAGATGGGTAATTGAGTTTTTTTTTTTTTTTTTTTTACATTATGTGATACTTTTACATCCAAATTAATGAAAAACTTAACATCGGGGTGCAAAGTATAATAATGGTCATAATTTAGGGTGCAAAGTATAATTTTGGATATAGTTTAGGGTGGTAAAGTGTAATTTCACTTTTAAAATAAATGCGAAAATGCATTTTTGGTCCCAACATTTTCGGCCAATTCTCATTTTGATCACAAAATTGATTTCGTTCCTATTGTCATCCTTGTTTTTAAAAAATCGTTTTTATTTTAGTTCTTGTCGTCAGCCAAGTAACGGAACCCTCCTACGTGGCAGACGGAGTAACTTGCCTACTGACGTGGTGCTGACATGGTGCTGACGTGACGATGACATGGCGCTGACATGGTGCTGACGTGACGATGACATGGCATTAAGATATTATTAAAAAAAAGAAAATGCTATGTTTACAATATTTTTACAACATTTTCACAACAAATAAATAAATAAAATAAATTTAAAAAACCTTAAATCTTGTTCTTCATTATTTTAATAAAAAAAATTGAATAAATTTTTTTAATAATATTTTAATGCCATGTCAACACTACGTCAGCACCATGTCAGTGCCACGTCAGCAGGCAAGTTACTCTGTCTGCCACATAGGAGGGTTCCATTACTTGGCTAACGACAGAGACTAAAATAGAAACGATTTTTTAAAAACAGGGACGTCAATAGGAACAGAATCAATTTTAGGACCAAAATAAGAATTGACTAAAAGTGTTGAGACCAAAAGTGCATTTAGTCAAAAAAAAGAAAGAAGAAAGAAATATAAAGTGCCTAATTTGAAATTTTTAGCCCTCCAAAGGAAGAAAAAGATCAAGGAAAAACAAAGAAAAAAAGAAAAAGAAAAAGAAAGCAGCAAAGCGGCTCAACAAAACACACCGTTTAGTGCTAGTCTGTAAAACCCTAATCGCCTAAACCCCTCTAGTCTCTCTTTCTCCTTCTCTCTCGTCTCTTCTCTCTCTGTGAATTGGTTCGAAAAATGGGAATATTCGAACCGTACAGAGCGATTGGATACATAACTAGCGGCGTCCCCTTCTCCGTTCAACGTTTAGGCACCGAAACCTTCGTCACCGTCAGCGTCGGCAAAGCTTTTCAAGTCTACAACGTACTCTCTCTCTCTCTCTCTCTCTCTATTCATTGATTCAATGCGAAAGAATGTTTGATTCTTATCAATCTTCCTCTTTGTTTTTTCAGTGTGCCAAACTTACTCTGGTTCTTGTCGGTAAGGTTATATATGCAAAAATATATGTATGTGAATAATAATGATGTAATTTCGTGTGTTTACTTTAAAAATCTATGAATGAAGGTCCTCAATTGGGCAAGAAGATCCGTGCTCTTGCTTCGTATCGCGACTACACTTTCGCAGCATACGGGAATGAGATTGCGGTTGTTAGGCGTGCTCACCAGGTTTGTCTCTTTCATAAATTTGTTAAAATTTGTTTTATTAGACTCTAACCCACTTCGTGGTACACTGTTTTTGTATCTCCAATTACAACTGACCATGTAAGATGTTATGAAAAATTGTTGGGTGTGTTTGTATAAGCATGGTTTTTTAGGCTCCCAAATAAAAAACTTTCCATTTTGTTAATTATATTATGTTCGCCTTGTTGTGAGTTGCAGTATTAAGGCGGTTCTTTGTATGCTTTCTTTATGGAAGTATTGATTATATAATGAGTACAATGTCGTGTAGTGGAGAATGAATGAAATGGGAAGTGGATAGCTCTATGTTTTGTGAATATCTTCTCGATATTCCCGGTAGATGTCTTGCAATGCTTTTGATTGTAAAATCTCCAAAACGATTAAAAAAAAAAAAAGGCTTTGATTTTGCTAGCCGCTTCTCTTGTTTCTTATTATTGATCGCCAGGGAAAATGGTGACGCTAACTTTTGAATAAATGCTAGTCTTGGACTTTCGTTTGCTGTACAAATTTCTGTATAATCATGTTGTTCTCAAAATTGTTGTCGTGTTTTTGTGTGCGGTGAGGCATTGTTGAGTTGACCTGGGCTTGGCTTAAATTGTCAAGTAAGCCAAGAAACCAAACTAGATAACTTAATGCCATACAAACAAATTGATAGTGACGCGGGAGACGCAAGAAAATTATTGTTTATTATTATTTATGTTTACAAGCCAATTGTATTTTTATGTTTTAGGTCCTGTTAGTTTATTGGGCTATTAGTATTTTAATTTAGAAGTAAGGGTATTTTTGTAATAAGGCAATTAGGGTTTCCTAGTCAATTAGAACTAGGGTTTAGTAATTCTTTATAAGCAACCTATTGTACTCCTTGAGGAGACAGTTGATATTTTGATGAATGAAAACAATGGCCGTTTGGTCTTTCTTTGGTCTGGTGCTGACTCTAGGTCTACCCTAGGTGTTGACTCCTTGTGGTTTCCCACGCTTGGTGCTGACTCCTAGGTCATATCCCTTTATTTTATTGTTGTTTCATTCTTGTTCTGGTTGTACTGCGTCAATTTTGGTATCAGAGCCATGTTGGGTTATTATGGCAATATCTGAAGCACCTTATTTTGATGGTTGTGAAACTTATCCACGAGACTTTGTCAACTGGATGAATGGGATGGAGCAATTCTTTGAGCAAGCAAATTTTGTAGATAACAAAAAGGTTAGGTATGCCAAGTTGAAGTTAAGAGGTAAAGCACAAAGGTTTTGGGAGAAACTTGAATATTTCCGCTATATGAATTATGAACCTATCATTAGTGTGTGGGAAGATATGAAAGAAAAGCTTTGTGATGAGTTTTTGTTACCATACTATCGAGCTAAGTATCTACTCCAATCTTAGTGTGGTACTTTTCAAGTTGAAGCAAATACGACGAATCTTCATCCTCATCCCATTTTATGTCCTTAGTGCACTTTTAAACACTCTATCAAGGAATTATCTACCAAGGAATTAAAAGAATTATCTGAAATGCTTAGGAAAAATGTTCAAGACATGATTGCTTAGATGAAACAAATGAAGACCCAAACTGATTCAATAGGGAAACCAATGATAATTGATCACAATAAAATTATTGCTGCCCCCATAGAAGACAACATTAATGATGATATGTTGGTAGTGGAGAAACCTCAAGTGACACACTAAAGCCTAATGTTGATAAAGACGTACACGCCTCGGCAAGTGTTGCTTTAACATGCGTGCAAGGAAACAAATCTATTGAAGAACAACAAGGTGAAGAGATGGTTTCTAAAGAGAGTATTATGTTAGAGGGGGTGCATGATGTGATATTGGAAGCTAATGAATCTGCTTTTGATCAGCCTTCCATGTGCATGAAGACAAACAGTTTGCGATGGTGGACAAAGTGGATAAAATAGTACTTCAAATGGTTCAAGATAAGATTATATTGATTCCACACATTGATTTTGTTATTTTAGAAGAGTTTGACATGGTGGATATCAAGAATTTTCTTTTCTCTATGCTCCCTAAGGTGATTCCAAACTTGAAGCAAGTGTTACTTGTCAGCATCCTAATCCTTCAACGCTTTAGAACTCGAGGTTGAGTTTTCTCCAATCAGAAGAGAATGATGCGAGAGACGCAAGAAGAATATTGTTTATTATTATTTATGTTTGCAAGCTAATTATATTTTTTTGTTTTAGGTCCTATTAGTTTATTGGGCTATTAGTATTTTAATTTAGAAGTAAGGGTAATTTTTTTTTTTTTTGATAAATAACGTAAGAATATTATTAATAATAAAGAATTGTCAAGCCGAGTACATTGGGAATGTACTATGGGGGCACAAATCAAGAAACAAAAGAGCAACGGTCAAGAAAAATAGAAAAGGAAGAACAAGAAAAGTGAGAAAAAACCACACTCCAATCAAAGAGAGTGTGTAAGAAAAAAGACTTGATCTCCAGCAAAGAGCGTTCGCAACCCTCAAAGCTTCTAGCATTCCTTTCACGCCAAATGCACCATATCAAACAATGAGGCACAAGCTTCCAAACATCAATATGATGATGTTGCGCAAACTTTCCTTGCCAAGCCTCAAACAACTCACGAACAGTATGAGGCATAACCCATTGAATACCAAACAAGCAGAAAACCAAAGACCACAACTCCCAAGCTATGGAGCAATGAAGTAGAAGATGATCCACCGACTCCCCACACCTCTTACACATATAGCACCAATCAAGCACTATCACTCGTCTTTTACGAAGGTTGTTTGTTGTTAAGATCTTATCTAAGGAAACTGACCATGAAAAGAAAGCTACCCTTGGAGGAACCTTCGTTTGCCATATCATTTTCCATGGAAAGGTAGCAAGATTAGAAGGGTAGAAGGAACTATAAAAACCTCTAACCTCAAAACCTCTATTCCTTGCAGGCTTCCAACAAACCTTATCTGGGCCAAACCCTTGCACTGACGAAGAATAGATTAACCCCATAAACCGGTCAAAAGCTTCTTCTTCCCAATCTTGTGGTGGACGACGAAATTGCACATTCCAGTGAAACCTCCCAGCAAACCAATCCATAACTTCAGCCACTGAGGAATCCTTTGACCTACTAAGACTGTAAAGCTCTGGAAAGGCCTCTTGGAGAGTACAATCCCCACACCACACATGCTTCCAAAATTTCACTCTAGAACCATCCCCCACATCATAAACAAGGAGTTTAGAGAAGGTTAACCAGCCACTTCTAATGTATTTCCACAAGCTGACCCCATAAGGATTTGTCACCTTTTTCGTACACCAACCACCCCAAATGTTCTCATATTTTGCCTCTATAACCCTCCTCCATAAAGCATCAGTCTTCGTGCCATACCTCCACAGCCATTTACCTAGTAAGGCAGAATTAAAATTTCCCAACCGTCTTATACCCAACCCCCCAACCTGCAAAGGCCTACAAACCTTGGCCCAATTAACCAAATGAAATTTAGGTTCACCACCAATCCCATTCCACAAAAAACTCTCTGTAATTTCTCCATACGCTTAGCCACCTTACCCGGTAAAGGAAGAAGGGAAAGAAAGTACGTAGGTAACGACGAGAGTGAGCTTTTAATGAGAGTGACCTTACCCCCCTTTAGATAAATACAATCTCTTCCAACCTGCTAATCTCCTCTCCATTCTCTCAAGGATAGGATTCCAAACAGATAAATCCTTAAATTTTGCACATAAAGGGAGGCCCAAATATTTCAAGGGCAGAGCAGACTGCCCACACCCCAGCAGAGCCACCAAAGCCTCCAAATTGGGTACTCCACCAACAGGTACCAACTTAGATTTCCCTAAATTGATACGAAGTCCTGAAACCTCCTCAAATCTAGCAAGAATCGCCCTCAAGTTAGCAATCTGAGAAGGTTCAGCATCATAAAAAATCAAAGTGTCATCTGCAAATAGAAGGTGAGACACCATCACTGATGGTCCAATTGTACTACCCACAGAAAAGCTTGAGAATTGCTCAGTGGAGGCAACCACATCCAACATACGACTTAAGGCCTCCATCACAATATCAAACAATAGAGGAGATAAAGGATCCCCCTGCTGAAGCCCCCTAGAGCTTCCAAAGAAATCAGTTGGGCTGCCATTGATCAGAATGGAAAACTTAACAGTAGAGATGCAATACCTTATCCATTTTCTCCATTTCTGTGAGAAGCCATTTCATGGGTGTGGCTTGTGGAGAAGCATCCGTATGGGTTGGGAGGATTTTAGCAAAAATACTCGGTTTGAGGTAGGGGTGGGTAATAGAGTTAAACTTTGGACAGATCATTGGTGTGGGGAGTCTTCACTTCACTTGACCTTTCCGAGTGTGTACGGGATGGCTTCCAATAAAGAGGCATCGGTGGCCTCTTCTCTTGAGCGGATGGGGTTAGAGGAGCGGAGAAGTTGGGATGTTCATTTCTTTCGGAGTCCTAATGATTGGGAAATGGGTGGTGTGGACGATTTTCTCCGCACCTTGGATTCAAATCTTCCTCCCACTGGGAATGGAGACCGTATGCGGTGGAAGTTGTCAAAGAATGGAGATTTTAATGTCCGATCGTTCTACAATAAGTTAAGAAGACCGTTGCCCATTATCTTTCCTTGGAAAGGTGTATGGAAGGTTAAGGCTCCTCGGCGTGTCTCTTTCTTTGTGTGGACTGTTGTCTGGAATAAGATCCTCACAGGTGATAATTTGAGGGGTAGAGGGATGGTTTTTGTAGACTGGTGCATTATGTGCCGTGGGGATGGGGAGACGGTGGATCATTTGCTACTTCAGTGTAGTAAGGCTCATAAGTTGTGGAGTTTGGTGTTTAGATCTTTTGGGATTTCTTGGGTTTTGCCAAGAACGGCTGCAAATACTCTCTTGGGTTGGTGGAATTGGCCTGGAAAACTTTCGTCTAGCATTTGGAATTTAGCTCCTTTGTGCTTAATGTGGTGTCTTTGGAGGGAGCGAAATGGGAGGACTTTTGAGGACATGGAAAGTTCGGATGACCAGCTTTTGGCCTCTTTCAGTGGCACTCTATTTGACTGGTCTAGGGCTTGGGGACTCACCTCTAGTGAATCTCTTCCTTTGTTTCTTAATTCTCTCCTTTTGTAATTAGTTTCTTTTTCCTTTCTTCTTTTCTTTCTTGTTTTTTTTTTCTCTTGTACTTTTATCTCTGCCTTATGTTTTCCCGCATAAGGTAGTGTTCTTTAATATATATCTTTTTTACTTATCAAAAAATATACATTAAAAAATCCCAACTCACATGATCATATGCCTCCTCCAGATCCAGCTTACACAGCACACCCGGAACTTTTGATTTCAATCTACTATCAATACATTTAGAAGCAATCAAAACCGAATCCAAAATCTGTTTGCCCTTCACAAAAGCATTTTGAGAATCCGAAATAAGCCCATGCGCCACCCTACGAAGCCGATTAGCCAACACCTTAGAAATAATCTTATAAATCCCACCAATTAAGCTGATAGGTCGAAAATCCTTGACCTCCACAGTATCCACTTTCTTAGGAATAAGGGCAAGGAATGAAGCATTGACTCTTTTCAAACACTGCCTGAGTATGGAAATTGTGGAATACAGCCATAATTTTTGTTTTCAAAACACCCCAACAAGACTGGAAAAATGCCATGGAAAAACCATCCGGGCCAGGTGCCTTATCACCATTATAATCATGGATCACTCCAAACACCTCTTCTTCCTCAAAAGGCCTATCTAGCCAACTTGCATCGTCCACCGAAATGCTAGAAAACTCCACATCGTCTAGGATAGGTCTGTGAGCCACCACCTTAGAATAAAGCTGCCTGTAGAATTGAGAGACACAGCCTGCTATAGCAGCCGGGTCTGAAGACAAAACCCCATCCACCATCAGCCTATCAATAGTATTGACCCTCCTATGAGAGTTAGCTATACGGTGGAAAAATTTAGTATTCCTGTCTCCTTCCCTAACACAGAGAATTCTAGATTTCTGCCTCCAACATATTTCTTCTAACAAAGTAACTTTTTCTAACTCATCACGAATTCTTCCTATATCCACCCTTTCCTCCGCTGATAATCCCCGACTCTCCTTTATAATCTCTAGAACACTAAGGTCCTTCCACAACTTTTTAATCCGAACTTCAACATGACCAAACACCTCCACATTTCATCTTTTCAAATCATTTTTAAGAAGCTTTAGTTTATTGGCCAGAATAAAGTTCGGAGCACCGTGAACCTGGTAGGAATCCCACCAAGACCGAACCCTATCCACAAAACCATCATCCTTCAGCCACATATTCTCAAATCTAAACGGCATACTCCCTCTCTGAAAAGAACCACCCTCAAGGACAATTGGGAAATGATTTGAGCACAACTTAGACAACCGTCCTTGTGAAACTGTTGGAAACTTATCCGCCCAATCTGCAGAGAACAAGAATCTGTCCAGCTTAGCCTTCGAAGCAGCTTCTCTATCATTTGACCAAGTATAAGTAACCCCCTTGCAATGGCAGATCAATTAAATCCTGTTCCGAAATAAAGTTTGAAAACTCCCGCATAGCAGTAGTAAAAGAATTAGACCCCAATCGTTCGGAAGGGAACCTTACTACATTAAAGTCACCACCCACACACCATGGGACACTCCACCAGCTATTTAAGCCACAGAGTTCCTCCCATAATAACCTCCTGTCTCGTATTAAATTGGGCCCATATACACTAGTAAACGCCCAAACAAACTGATTTGATACACTTGTAAACTTACAAGAAACCGAAAATCTCCCCACTGCTTCCTCCATTTTGTTCACTATCCGAGTGTCCCACATCACTAACACCCCACCAGAAGCTCCACAGGATTCTAAGTAAGACCAGTCAACATGTTGGCCACCCCACAAGCTACGAATCACTGCTCTATTAATCAGCCCCATTTTGGTTTCTTGAAGACAAACATCTAGCCCCCATTTCCTAATCAAATTTCTCACCCTGAGCTTTTTATCCTGCTCATTCAACCCTCTTACATTCCAAGAAATAATCTTCACATTCATTGATAAGGCACAACAGCCCGTTTAGAAATTGCACTCCTTGCTTTATTTGGATCATACTTAACATTCAAGACAACAAATTCTTCAACTCCCGTTGACCTTTCTGGCCTGACTTGACCAATTTCGTCTGATCACCAGCTTCAATTTTCTGTTTCTCTTTCTTTCTGGCCTCTATGGCTAGTAACAATCCTGTAATCTGCTCTTCAAAACCTTCCAGCGAAGTGCCCACAGATTTCTTGAAAGCCTTGATCCTATTAGTCATCCATTGTGATAACTGACAATTATCCACACTCTCCTTACACCAATCTCCTTCACATGACTAGACCCCAACTCCAACGGACCTTCCGTGGCCAAAGGTACCACAGTTAAAGGCTCATCACATCTCTCACAAGATTTCAACCTTTCATCAACTTCCCACATCTCACTCTCTGACCCAGAAACCACCAACGAAGACTTTGCTAGCCTCTCACCCTCATCCGCCCAACTAACCTGCTGCCCTTCATTAGTAAAAGAAGTAGTACTTGGTACACATTCTCCTTCCAAACTTGAGCTGACTGACATACAGTCTGGAGATCGATACAGTGACAATGGGAGCACTAATTGTCTGCCATCACGCAATTGCAATATCCAATCTTTGGAATTACCCCAAGACTTATCCACGTCTCCAACCAACTCCCTAATAGTGGGGCCAGGTAGAGGAACTCCCTCATAGTCAGAGTCATAATTTGTAGTGACCGAACCTTCCGAACCCACAAAATCCTCTTCCCCATCTTCCGTTGCCATCTGAGAAGTCATTGACACTAACGCCGACACCATCGAATCGCTACAGGTTGGTACTAGTTCACTGGCTGCCTGAATCACCCCCACTGGCTTGGCTGACATGGTGGGGGGCTGAGACTGATCACTCCGACCACCACAACCATCGACACCCATCACTCCCGGGGCAATATTAGAGAACTTCATGGCCAAGGACCCCACCGGTATCAACATCGACCCACTCAAGTCACCCATCGCCGATATTAAGTCGTGGGATGTGTGGGCCACCACTTTTGGTCTCATCGGCACGGTGGGTGTCACCTCCTGTCCTATCGGCAGGGTGGGTGGCATCTCTGATCCTATCGGCATGGTGGGTGTTGGAGCGAATCGGGTCTGGCTTTGTTGACCACCTTCACTTGCTTTAATTTCACTCCTACCTGAGCTCATCTTAGCTACACAATTCTGATAGGAAGTATCCAGCACCTTTGGGCTACTAATAGAACACTCTCCAACCTCAAAGTTGCATGGGCTTGACAAGCCCAAGCCCAACGTAGACTTAACATTTCCCTGAAGACCCACTGCTTTCCTCAAAACACCGTGGGCTTCCTGATTGCATGGGTCTAGCCCTACTGATTGTTTCTGAACATCCTTCTTCTTCTTCTCCTAGCCAATTAGAACTAAGGTTTAGCAATCCTTTATAAGCAATCTATTGTACTCCTTGAGGAGACAATTGATATTTTGATGAATGAAAAACAATGGCTGTTTGGTCTTTCTTTGGTCTGGTGCTGACTCCAGGTCTACCTTAGGTGTTGACTCCTAGTGGTTTCCCCGCTTGGTGCTGACTCCAAGCAAGGTCTAGGTGTTGACTTCTAAGTCATATCCCTTTATTTTATTGTGGTTTCAATTTTGTTCTGGTTGTCTTGTGTCAGATAGACATGATTGTACTTGTATCAATTGTATGAAGTCGAGTAGGAGGATGTTCCATTCTAAATAGGAATGCACGATAATTTGGGACCAGCTCAATACAGTTTTAGGCCCAAGGCAATAGCTTTAAAGGACCATTTATATACTTAAATATCACTAAAATAATATTTAGTTAATGTTTTATATTAAATATTTTTTTTTTATTTAAAATTGATTATCATTACTTTTTAATGACTAATTCACTTAATGGTAATTGGGTTGGATTTCTATTAAACCATAATTTGTTTTTGGGTAAATGCTAAAGCTACTACAAATTTTATTATGAAAAGCTTTCATACTAGCGTGGTAATGAATGTGATTGGTGACATTTGAACAAGATAATAAATGAGTGTTTGAATTATTTCTTGTGATTGGTGACACGTCATTTTGTAAGACCTATGTAGTAAAATATGTGGTATCTCTAGCATCACTTAATTTTTTGGGCCTTCTTAAGAGTGGAGGAAAAAATATATTTTTAAAGTAAAAAACAAAAAAAATTAGTTATTGCCGCCCACATTTCAGGACCTTTCTCTAGTAGTAGGGGGCTTTGGGCCAGGGCCTAGGCATAAGGTCGGCCCTGTGATCATTCTTCATCCAATGGTCAATGTGGCCGTTTGGACACATCTTAGAAAGCTGTCAAATGTCAATCCTGCAAAAAATTTTGTTAAAGTATCTAACTGAGATTTTATTTTGTTATGTTAAAGTGATTTCCACTATGCAAGTAGCAAGATATGTGCGTGTATAGTACTGAAAATGATATATTTAACAGGTAGCGACTTGGAGTGCGCATAACGCTAAAGTCAATTCGTTGCTGTTGTTTGGAGAACATGTCCTTAGTGTTGATGTGGAAGGTAACATGTTCATATGGGCATTTAAAGGAATTGACCAGCCTTCTGCTCCTGTTAGACATATCATGCTAGATGATAAATTTAGTCCTAGCTGTATAGTGCATCCAGACACCTACTTGAATAAGGTAACCACCACTTTTTTGTTCCTACAAACATTTAGGTGTCATAAACGTTATATCAAAATGTATGGGGTTGCCTATTGCTCATTTCTAGAAAGAACCTCTTATCAAGAAGCACTGCAACACAGGTTCTTCTTGGGAGCCAGGAAGGTTCTTTGCAGCTTTGGAACATTAGCACAAAGAAAAAAATTTATGAGTTCAAGGGATGGAACTCATCTATATCTAGTTGTGTTTCATCACCAGCACTTGATGTCATTGCAGTTGGCTGTGCTGATGGAAAGATTCATGTTCTCAACATTCGCTATGATGAAGAGTTGGTTACCTTCTCGCATTCTACACGGGGTGCTGTAACAGCCTTATCTTTTAGCACAGGTAAGAGCTTGAGGCTTTTGATATAATATTGTAATTGTAAAGGTGTTTTTAATGTCAGCATGGTGTCATCAAGGGTACTGTGCTAGATTTGGAGTTTTGTATGTTGATGAACATATTTATTTTTCATTTGTAGTCTATGCTTTTGCTAGGCTTAGCAAATTACTTTTGCATTTTTGCTAGATTATGCTGAAATGGTTTTATTCTTTGTGCGTGTGTATTGTTAATCACAATCACCAAAATTTGAAGTTAATTGTTGCAACTAGTAAAGCCAAGTTGCATTTTCCATTGCTATACAGCCTTTAAAGTTGAACTATTCTTTGTTACATTACTTATCCAGAGGAGTATTCTTTTGAGATTCTACAGATAATCTCATTGCCTTTTCTCCCAATCGTATATTGTGTTATAATTCTGGAATAAGTATCACCACTTATACCAATGGAAGTTTGGAACTTCATTTGATGATTGTTGTCTCCCCCTACCCTCTTCCTTTTTCTTTTAAATTATGAGATGTTCTCTCTCTCTTGGTGTTTATTTTTGAACTTATGATGTGGTTTCTGCTTGTGTTTATTTACTATGCTTTGTAGATGGACAGCCTCTTCTAGCATCTGGAGGCTCATCTGGTGTCATTAGCATATGGAATCTTGAGAAGAGAAGGCTCCAATCAGTCATACGAGAGGCTCATGATTGTTCGATAATTTCACTGCATTTTTTTGCTAATGAGCCTGTCTTAATGAGTTCATCAGCAGACAATTCTATTAAAGTAAGATGAATGAAGTGTCCTTTCTTGGTTTTAATAGTGAATCTTAGTGCAGGCAGAATATTGTATAAGCTACATAATTTAAACATGATTTTCCCTTCAGTGAAGATTCTTAAACTGAGCATATCATTTTACATATAAGTTGTTATCTGTCTTTCAACTTTTCCTATGGGCCTTAGAGCTATTCCAAATCAAGTTGATTTGAAAGTCTTGTATTGAAATTTTTTACTCAAAAGGATATTAGAGTTTTTCTATGTAATCTTTGTGCCAAGCTTCTCATGTTGTGGTAGTTAATCCACATCTTCCATCAGGCATGGTAATCATCTTTAGCATAATTTTGTTTTGCATTTTAATGAATATTACATAAAATTGATTTGAGACATAGGGTGAAACATTATAAATTTAGAATATATCATCCTCATGCTTTGGTGTTTCCATAATGACGTATGTAGCATTAGCAAAAAATGGCATATTATGAAGATTTGTGGGTCTGTTGATCAAAAGGACTTGGGTGTTGATGTAGCAGTGATTTGGCAAAGTTAGGAGATGAAGAGATATGTACTTACCAAAAAAAAAAAAAAAGTAGATGAAGAGATGAGCATTCTGTCACCACAAGTCGTGCATTGTCTTTTTAGTTTATATTTGTTTTAGGAAATCAAGAGGTGGTTATAGGTTGCGTATCTCTTATATTTATAGCTTTTGATGCAGTGAAACTTCATTGTAAATAAAGAAGGAAATATGGAAGGTTAGGATATCTTTGCACATGGAAATACGAAAGCTAATAACTTTGAAATCACAAAATTATTGAGAAGACATTGGAGGAGTTAAAGGTTTTATGCCAACGTAGTCTTTTTGAGTGGTCTCGTTGTTGGGGTTTTACTAATTCTTCTTCTCTCTCTGAGTTTATGTTTTCCCTTATATTAACTTCTTGATTACCCTCTTTTTTGTTTTGCTGTTTACTTCTTCTGTTTCTTGTTGTTCATCATCATGAACAACTTGTACTATTCATTTTTTACTCTTTAATAATAGTTCTCTGATTACCTATCAAAAAAGAAGAAGAAAGAAATCACAGAGAACGTTGAACATTGTAGGTGAAGATTTTTTCCAAAAGTATTCTTTATATTAGAGTTGCATTTCTTAGCCAGGAAGTTTACTTCAGTGTTGACTAATCCTTTTGAGTCCCTTCATAGGAAATTCTCTTGCAGAAGTGAGTGCCCTTGATCTTTCTATATACTGGCATATGTCTCTATTTACTCCTGTCATCACCATTGGCCCTTACAATTAGTGTAGTAAAATGTCTTTTAACAATGACATTAGAAATTTGGTGTAATTGCCATATTTTAAGCCATACAGTAAGACTAGAAGCCTGGTTTTGATAGAATTGTCATAGTCTACACTCAACAGGTTTGAAGGGAGCATATACACGAGTATCATTATTACTTATACATGCTACACCTGCTCCTTTGTGGTTGGTGCAGGTTCAAAGGGAACATCTGTGAGAGTTTGGCCACAACAGGTGATGGAGGAGTTTGAACATATGGTTAATGATTGTTATATGTAGAATAGAAAAGGAAAAACCCCTATCTTACCACTGAGAATAATTGAGGGTGGGCATTCATTTAAGTTGGTGGCCAAACTAATTTCTATAATGTTACCAAAGCCCGAACAGCATCCTCAAAGATCTTTAGTTCCTCTCCCACAATCCCTATTCATTATTTTAAGAAATTTTTAAAAAGTAAATGATATTGTGTTTTCTTCTCTTCATTATATGGTTAATAGTGTCACTTCAAGAGGAAGAGAAATATAATTTTGGTTAGTTGGTGTTTCATGTGTAAGTAGGATGGGGAGATGGTGAGTCATTTACTATTACAATGCCCTTTTGCAAGTGAATTATGGGATATTGTTTTTGGGTTATTTGGAGTTCATTTTTATAAGTAATTGTAATCTATTAAAATTGGAAAAGCATATACAGGAAGTATACAGATGTAGTTGTTTGGAGTTCATTGGGCAATGCCTAATGAACTGCTAGGGTGAGTTCATCTTTCAAATTTTATGGATGTATGCTACTTCTATCCTACATGAAAATTAATATCTGGCCCTTTTTTTTCCCCTTTTCAGATGTGGATTTTTGACACAAGTGATGGAGATCCCCGTCTTTTACGCTTTCGAAGTGGACATAGTGCTCCTCCACTTTGCATAAGGTAACAATGCTTTGCCATGATTCTGTATTAGGTATGAAATTTTTAGCTCATTAATTTCATTATTATTTTACTCCAGAACCTTCCATCCTTATATCATTAAAGGGTTTATTCTTGCTAAGGAAAAACTCTTATAGGATTCACAAATTCCCAACCATTGATCGGGTGCTCTATCTTTCTTTCTTGATTGTAGTGCAGTCACATGAACCTGAGAACTTTTCATAGAATCTTCTAATTCCCACAAATTACTTAACAAAACAAAAGTTCAATGTGAATCCTTTCTTTCACCATGGTTTTTTTGCCCTTTTTTTTGTCTAGCTTATACCTTTGCTTGCTTAACACTGTTAGAATGTACATTTGCATTCCTCACGGCATCCTTTCTGGTTCTGAGTTTTTGTCATATTTGACAGATTTTATGCAAATGGGAGGCACATTCTATCAGCTGGGCAGGATCGTGCCTTTCGCCTTTTCTCAGTAATTCAGGTTTGGCATCATGTACCAATACAATACATTGTTGTTGTTGTTGTTATTTTTTTTGTGCACGCACCTGGTGGGTTTTGAACCCACAACATCACCCTCCAGCTCCACTTGTGGGGAGGAATTGCCATTTGAGTTGGCTTACCAAAACACAGTGATACTTTTGTGTTTCTTTTTTCTGGACTACACAATATGTTGTTGTTGTTGTTTTTTTTTTTTTTTGTTTTTGTTTTTTGTTTTGTTTTGTTTTGTTTTTTTTTTGGTTTTTTGGGGGGAAAAAGTAATAACTTCTCTTTGTTCAGTGGACACTTTTTAGTACGATTTTTATTTTAGGAAAATTTCACTTTACCCCTCTAAATTATACCCCCTTTAGACTTACCCCTTTAAACTGTGAGAATGCATACTTATCCCCTAAACTATTACCCGCGTAACAGTTGCCCCCCCTATACATGAGACCTGGAGTTCAAACTTGTTTACATAAAAAACTAAATGGTGTCTTGGCCTAATGATAAAAAGCAGTCATTATGGAGCGGATGCCATAAGTTGAAATTCTATTGTACCTATCAGAATAACGTTAATTGCCAATGAAGTAATATTACATGATCTACTTGTGTGCATGTGGTGTTTTTGAAGTTTTTACTCTCATATATTTTTTTGGATAGTTCGATAGTTGGGGGAGGGGGGATTTAAACCTTGGACGTCTCTGTTGGAAACTCCAGGAGGTGCTAATTGAGCTACTAAGCTCTTGGCATGTTTTTACTCTTCTTAAAGTTTCTTTGAACTGTTATTGTTTTTTTCTAAGTGATGTCCACTTTAGTTATGCCCGCAAATTTTGTTTCTTTACCTCTATAGTTTTACTTGTGTTTAGGATCAGCAAAGTAGGGAGCTTTCTCAACGTCATGTATCTAAGCGAGCCAAGAAACTGAGGGTGAAGGTATGAGTGATGAGTTGGTACTTTTGATCCCTATTTATCATATTACTAAGTTCATTTGTAATATTGCTTATGCTGTATTTCTTCTGCAAGTTTAGTGTGAAGTTTTAAATTGTGAAGGCTTAACTAAAACATCTCTAGGCATAGCATAAGTAACTTCAAAAGTTTCCTTCCTGCCACAGCAGTGATATATATAATTCTTCATTACTTGTTCTATTACAAATCTTTAAAAGACGTGTTTTGTATATCATGGATGTTTGTAAGCAAGCTCATGTACCAGTCCTTAAAATCTTTTTAGCAAAATGCTTGATGGTTAGGGAATTTCGCATTTTTTTTTACCCTAAACTACAATCTTGTTTTAGTCGTTAAGTTTTACCAAGTACTTTGTTTTTATTTGTTGATTATTTTTCAGGAAGCAGAGATAAAATTGAAGCCTGTTATTGCATTCGATTGTGGTAAGGTCTTCTTATAATAGTTCTTTCAATGATTTTTGGTTACATTTTGATGTAATTGAGATGTGCAAAGGCTAATGCATTTAGTACTAATAACTGAAAGGTTTTCCAATTTTGGTCCTTTCATTTCATGGCCTATAATGTGGCTGTTTCTTTTATTAGTAGGTTTTTAGGTATGGGTCAAATGTCCTTGTCTCACCATCCTTATTGAGTATCTAGACTTGGCTGCATTTTATATATATATATATATATATATATATATTCCCACCCTCTTTTTTGCCAATATGGTACTTTGCAGGGCATTTCTGTCAAACTAAAGGCTTACATTTATCTATGTCAATTCACGTCTGGTTTCTTAGCTAATCATTTCGTCCTTCTCTTTCTTTAGTCCTTTTAGCTGGACAATCTTTGCAATTATTGTTTACTAGTCGCTAACCCGTGCGATGCACGGGATAGTTGAATAAAAATTAAAAATACTTATTTTACTTAAAGGTATATGACTTAAATTTTAAAAATGTATAATTTGAAAATGAATGAAAATAACTAATTTGTTCAATATAATGATTTAGAAAAATTCTTTTTCTTTCATATTATTGGTTCACATAACACATTCCGACATAGGCTATTTTACGGTGATAACGTCACATAATACTCAACTGCAATTAAATCTATTATTCACTACCAATATAATCTATGTTATCTTGATAGTAGATCTACAAATTGCATTCTCATTTTCTTAGAGCTTGTCACATCATTATTATTATCTATATATAATGTAAAACCGAAAATTTTAACTTTTTGAAAGACTTACGTTAGAATTAGGATTAAAAAAATAATAATTATTTTTTTAGTTAGACCTCACATTAGAGTTTTTTTTTTTTTTTTAAAACTCACTTTAGGTTTTTTTTTTAAAAAAAAGACTCACGTAAAAAAAAAAAACTTTAGGATGAAGGAAAAAAGAGAAAGAAAGACTCCTATAAGGACTCTCTCACTATTTAGTTTAAAAAATTAAAATTTTTTTATAAATTAAAATAATGAGGAAAAAAGAGAGAAAGACTCCTGTTAGGACTCTCTCACTATTTAGTTTTAAAAATTTTAAAAAAATTATAAATTAAAATGATGATGTGGAAATTTGTGGGAGTTTCAGAAGTTTCGGTTTTATATATATATATATATATATATAGATTATAGTGTGCTAACTATTGATTGAAGCTGCCTATGGTCATCTTGTTGCACACTGATGGTGCATTTCTCTTCTCACAAATGAGTCATTTTGGATTACATTCTTTATTTACACGCTACTCATACCTACTTCTTTTGAATAAGTAATATGAAGTTTTATTAGAATGCGTAGATACCTCGTGCATACTAGATTACAAAAGGTTTCCTGAATGAATTATAATCTAAGATTTAAGAAATCAATAAAGTATTAAGACGGAGGAGTGGATAAAAGCACTACAGGGTCCACAAGAAATAAGGCTTAATGTACTCATCAAAAAAAGAAAGAAGGCTTAATGCTATTTTTGTTAGAGTTGTTCAGGTCTGGAATAAGAATGGTAAAATTGATATTTGTATGTATTTACTTTGATGCCCTTTTTCTATTTAATCATCATGTGTATCTTCTTATCAACCATTGAGTTTATTTTTATATGTTGTTGTCAGCTATTTTATTATGAAATAAATGCCTAAAAGTTAGTTGCAATTAGTTCTTTATTATCTGACCTCAAAATTAAGTATTTAGCTGAAATGGAAGCCTTTTCTGCTAAATGACTTAATCCGTGGTTTTTTTTTGTTATAGAATGTATTGATTTACTAATTTTTATTTTGTCAAATCAACTTTAGCTGAAATCAGAGAGCGGGATTGGTGCAATGTGGTAACATGTCATATGGATACTGCTCAGGCATATGTGTGGAGACTTCAAAACTTTGTTCTCGGTGAACATATTCTAAATCCATGTCCAGAAAATTCAACACCTGTTAAGGTTAGAGTTTCATTCTACTTCTCGTTTTCATTTATTATTTTCTTATGTGGAAGGATTTTAGATTTCCATTATGTACAAAACCCATTTCTATCAATGGAAAAAATGAGTTGTTTATTATTTTTTTGCTTCATCTGATTAGCCAAAATTTTGTGATTTAGGAAAAAGCACATGTATCTTGACAAATCAATGCGATTTGTTAGTATTTCTGAACATCACCAAATTGGCAATGAAAATATAATTGAGAACTGAAAAGTTGTGGCAAACGACTCCTATAGTGCTTAATCTTTTAACTTTAAAATCAAGTAGTTGATTATTGCTTTTATTTGGTGACAGGCCTGTGCAATCAGTGCATGTGGCAATTTTGCTGTGTTAGGGACAGCAGGTGGTTGGATTGAGCGATTCAACCTTCAATCAGGAATCAGCCGTGGCAGCTACCTGGACATGTCAGAAAGAAGAAGCTGTGCCCATGATGGGGAAGTGATTGGAGTTGCTTGTGATTCAACAAATACCCTCATGATAAGTGCAGGATATAGTGGAGATATAAAGGTCTTTATTTCTTACTCCCAAGATATCTCTTTTTTTCATATAGGTTGTAATTGTGAACTTTCATTTTTGGCTAAAGCTTTTATGTCATCATCCAAAGGTCTGTTTGTTTTAGCTTAAAATGCCATCTTATTTTCATTGCTAGCCTATGTACAACTTTTTAAAGCCTGTACATTTATATAACTTATTTTTTTTAACAAAATAAGCCAATTAAAATGAGCTCATGTAAACACACTATATTGTGTGGAGTGAGTTTAGGAAAAACCAAAACAATGAAATTTATTAGTCTTATTTATCGTATAAAATTAGCCAATCTCTTTGCTGCCTTTGAATTTTTGCTCTTTGACTGACGAATTTTATTTCTAAAACTCCTTTCCTACTTTATTTAACTGAGGCAATTACTTTTGTTAATAATTCGGTAGTTGGAGAAAGGGAGATTTGAACCTCGGATGACTCTGTTAGAAACACAGTTGAGCTATAAGGCTCTTGGTTTAAATTGAGGCAATTACTGTGATTTGAATTCTGAAAGTTTGAGTAGATGCTTCTTGTGCTGACTTTACATTTCTGAGTCTTGAATGTAATGATTAACATGGGTTAACCCCGAGAAACATATCAACTTCAACTTCTCTCTCTCTCTCTATATATATATATATATATATGGTGCAAGGTCTTCTGTTTCCTGATGTGTGATATCCATAACACAAGGTCGTAGGAAAGGAATTTTCTCCTGTCCAATCTGATGTCTCTGCTGACTCTTGATTGGATTTTTCTTGGGTCCAAATATCTGTTATGATATATTAAGATTGTCCACATTTATATCGCTTTCATGGTGCACTAGTAAGGGTTGGGAGGTTTTTTTTATATTTTATTTAAAATTTTTGGGTGCAGATGGGTTGGGTTGGATCTCCAGCTTATAATTATAATGCTTGGTACATCATACAGAAAAATCTTTGTTTATGATCAATTAATTTCTGCTGGAAAGTTCAATTCCTCCAATGTTCTAATGTGCAGGTATGGGATTTCAAGGGACGCGAACTAAAATCCAAATGGGAAATTGGTTGTTCTGTTGTTAAGATTGTTTACCATCGCCCTAATGGTAACTTTTATGCTGATTTTCTGTTGTTATCAATTTTTTACTTTATTATTGTTCTCTGTCTTGCTTTTCTGTTGTGATCAAGCTATTTTTGACATAATTTTCAGGTCTATTGGCTACTGTGGCAGATGATTTAATTATCCGCTTGTTTGATGTTGTGGCTTTAAGAATGGTTCGTAAATTTGAAGGTCATACAGATCGCATTACAGATTTGTGTTTCAGTGAGGATGGGAAATGGCTCTTGTCATCCAGTATGGATGGAAGTCTTCGAATCTGGGATGTTATCTTAGCAAGACAGATAGATGCACTACAGGTTGATGTGTCTATCACAGCGTTGTGTCTGTCACCCAATATGGATGTTTTAGCAACTACCCATGTTGATCAAAATGGGGTATACCTATGGTAAGTTTGTAGTTATGTCTTACGTTTTGCTTTTAAACGGCATTCCTGATAGGTATAGTGTCACACAAAAAGGTAAAATGAATGTTATTAATGTGATTGTAACTGTATCTTTTCTTCCGACTACTAGAGGATCAAAATGAGATTAATAATAATATTATGACATTGTAAAAGAATTTAGCATGCAACATGCAGTATGTTGACTGTGCTAGGTTTTCTTGCCCTATTTTTATAGTAGAAGAAGTGAAATTCATAGCAGACAATTTTATCAGGGTAAATCAGGCAATGTTTTCTGGAGCTTCAAATGTCGATTCTTATGCAAGTGGAAAAGAAGTTGTGAGCGTTAAGCTGCCATCTGTCTCTTCGATGGAAAGTTCTCAAGTTGAGGATTCTGATAAGGCCGTTGTGAACCACTTAGAGTCTAAGGAAGCTTCTTTTACTACTCCAGATCAGCAAATCCCGGATCTAGTTACTCTTTCATTACTGCCAAAGAGTCAGTGGCAGAGTTTGATCAATCTAGATATCATAAAGGTCTCTTCTTGCCTCCATTCTTAATTGTTCTCATTCTAACTTGATAACCCTACTAAAAAAAGAAGGATAGTATCCATCTGTATCATGGTTTTCCTTATCTTGTATGAGTGGATGGTTACTTATTAGTTCTTTGTCATGAACATGCAACTTCCAGGTTCGTAATAAACCAATAGAGCCTCCAAAGAAACCCGAAAAGGCTCCTTTCTTCTTGCCTTCTGTTCCATCTCTCTCTGGAGAAATATTGTTTAACCCTAGTAAGACAGCGGATGAGGAGAAGGATACTAAAGTTAATGAGGTGGAAAACAAGAGGAGGGAATCTGATATGCCACCATCCCAATTTTTGCAACATCTTCAGTCCTCTATGGAGATGAAAAATTGTGAGTATGCCAAACACTATTTGATTATTTCTGAATGTTGTGAATCATCAATTTTGAGTTGGTGGTAGTGTAACATCTTCGGAAGCACATCACTGGTCTTATTTTTGTGTATATCATATTTTGCAGTTACAGCATTTACTGATTATGTTAAAGGTTTATCTCCGTCAACTTTGGACATGGAACTTCGAATGCTTCAAATTATAGACGATGATGATGATCAGCAAGAACCAGATGAAAGACCAGAGTTGTTTTCAATAGAACTACTTTTGGATTACTTTATACATGAGATTTCCTGCAGAAACAATTTTGAGTTCATTCAAGCTGTAATTAGGTTGTTTCTGAAGGTATAGATCTTTTCCTCCTTTTTTTGTTTATTTTTTATAAGATAAAATTTTATTGAGTAGGGAAGATATTTATGTAGTACACAGCAATCCAATCTTTTCTTGTTTTTAAGTTGAGCAATATCAAAGTTTTCAAAATGAAAGGAAATGTACCAACTAGTCATGCTTCCAGATTTGGATGGTTCTAGTTGGTGTGGGAATGATTATTGAGGCTAACATCTTTTCCCGTTTTTGGCTAGATTCATGGTGAAACAATTAGGCGTCAGTCAAGATTACAGGATAAGGCGAGGAAGCTTCTTGATATTCAAAGCACAGTATGGCAAGGAGTAGATAAATTGTTCCAAAGTGCTAGATGTATGGTCACTTTTCTTAGCAATTCACAATTTTAGCTGTCCTGAGGTAGCAGCTCATATGATGTAATGCCTCCCGAATTTTGTTTGCTAATTTGGCTAATTTATTGCGAAGTAGGAATAGTATCATAGTTACAGAAATCATCATGGCATAGATTAGATGGAGCTGAGACTGTGAAGCATCGATGTTGTAGTGAATTTTATTTAAAAGGTTCCATGTATTTCAATGGATATATCAATCAAGGAACGTAGTGTGTGCGCGCACACTTGCTTATGTGTTATTACTGGTGGATGAGTCTTCATGTCATGGTATGTTGTAAGCTATAGCGTGTTGAGATAAGCTCAACTCCATATGATACTGATACCCCTGGGAAAAAAGGAGAAAACTTAAAATATTCATCCTTACCTGTCAAAATGTGCTAATTTACTTTGAGTTTTTGTTTTATTCTTCTTTTCATTCCACACTGATTTCCTTCTTATTTTGGTTGGCATGAGTTCCCCACTATTGTAAGTAGATAACAATTTTATCTCTATCGAGTTTTCCAATCTATCTCTATACAAAAGGTAAAAGAGGGAAAGCATGGAAATAAGTTTCTCTGAAATATTTTGGTTAGCGCATCTTCTTCGCAGGCACCAAGTGTAGTCATTTTCGGCTTGTAACGCATTCTGGTCTTGTAGCCACTTGATAAAAGTAGTTGTACCCAAGTCATGTTTAGATAGTGTCTTCCTAGACTTTTAGCCTTTCAGAATCGGAAAAAAAGTTGGATTGAATTCTAGGCAAGAAATTTTGATAGAAGGAAATAAGTTACGAAGACAATTGGTATTGAGATTGTGATTACTGGTAAGTTATGGTTGTTAATTTATTACAATTATTTAGGAAACAAAGTTCAGCTACAAAATTAGTTGTAATCTAACGCTATAATCTTATTCAATAAAATAAACACTACTACATATGTTAAAAGTCTAACCGTTGAATTGTATTTTCTTTACACTTTTAATTCACATGTTGAATTTTGTATCAATAGGATATTATTTATTATATGATCTATAAATTTATATTTTATGCATAATTTTAAACTATAAAAACTTACAATTTATTGATAACATAACTATTGATCTTTAATTTTTTAGAAATTTTACAAGCATGGAGGATATAAGAAGATGTAATTTAATAGTGAATTTGTCAAGATTTACCTCTAATAAAAAAAATTAAGTAAGATTATAGCTTAAGGTTATAATCAATTTTGTTGTTAAATTTTGTCCTCGTTTAGTTTGATAGCTAAGAGATGACTTGGGTCAGTGTCAAGAATAGATTTCAAAGTGTGTCATGGTCATTTGATTATTACACTTATTCACTTTAGCAGCAAAGGAAGTTAGAAAGTTTGTAGATAACATCTCTAATCATGGTCATATGTGTTTGGTATCAGCTATTTTGTTCAGTTTTTAGTTTTTACTACAACTTTTTATTTTATTTTATTTTATTTTATTTTTAAAGTATACTTTAGCAAAAAGCTAAATATACGGACTTCCAAAGAAAAGCTTGCCTAGAAGTCCTAACGGGGTATAGTTTGTGCAAGTGGTTCCATTGTGATCCATCTGATGGCCAAGCGCAAGCTGATCATTTTGCATAGCATGATTAAACAGATAAAAAATATCGTTTTCTCAACTGCAATTTTTTTTTTCCCCCTGAAACATTAGTATGACAGTTTCGAGTTCTTTGATTAATTATTTCTTGAAAAGTAGGCTGGCAGTGGATGGGTTAAATCACTTGTATGCATTATTGAACATTGACTTGAATATTAGGCAAGTCTAACCTGGTTTGTGAGTAAAGAGGAAGGCTATTTGGGATAATGATGATTTTTTTCAGTAATTGTTTGTTCCATTAGGCCCAAGGACGAGGACGAGGGGACATGCTAACATCAATACCAAACCAATAGTCCATGTCGCCCCTCAACCAAAGCCAATTTCACCATATTTTCAATCACTTTAATTCCCTATTTGGTTACAAGCTCACATAACTAAGCTTAGTGGGGTAATGATAATTTAAACCTTATTTGAGAACTAAAATGGAATATAGGCCAAATACTTTGAGATAGATAGAGTATTATTTAGGAGACAAGACTGCTGCTATATTTGAGTAATGAGTCTTCGTAACCTTTTTCTCTTTTTGCTTCCAAAAGGAAAATGTTGTGATAGCAAAGCTCTCATTGAGAGCTTTTTAGAGAACGCTAGTTTTAAAACCCAAGTCACGTTTTAGCACAGCAGCTTTTGGGGGCACTTGCAGCAGGGAGCTAAACACCAAAAACAGCCATTCAGCAATAGAGTTAAACCTATTTTTTTTAGGTTCATTGTTATAGTGCACATCTTTTTATGAATGTGCACTGAGCTAATTTTTTTTTTCAGCTCAGATTAAAGTAATACAAGTTGGTTCATCTCTCTCTCTCACGGTCACTCTCACACCGTGCCCCTCTCTCTCAGTCACTCTCATCTCATCTGAAGCCTTCATCTCTCAAAACTCTCTCAAGCTCACTCTCTCAATGTCAATCTCTCAAGCTCACTCTTTCACCGCCGCCGGCTCGACTCATCCTTAACGTCACCACCACCGAAGCTCGAAGTCTTCGATCCACCAGCCGTCCCAAGCTGCCGATCAGCCTCAGACCCACGCCGCCATCTGCCTTAGACCCCCGTTTCGTCCTTTTCACACATACACTCTCTCTCTTTATGTCATTTCCGATACGTTTCGTTCTCTCTCTCTCTCTCTCTCTCTCTCTCTCTCTCTCTCTCTCTCTCTCCCCGTTTTTAGCTTCGATCGAGTCCTACATTACTCGACTCACCTCAAATTGGAGCATTCCGTTTCGCTTTGCACTCATCATCACTGTCTATGATCATTGATCGATGCTCGGCGTAGGTCTCGTCGGCCGGTACCGAATCGGATAGAGTATCGAGCATGGGTTTTTTTTGGCTGCGTTGATTTTTCTGGGTTTTTTTTTGTTCTTCTTCGCTGGTTTTGATGGGTATGGTGGGGTTGTGGTTGTGCAGTGATTTTTATGGGTTTGATGGTAGTTGTGATTGTTTGTCCGTGGTTGAATGAAATATTATTTTATCGTAGTGATTATATTATTTTATTGTATTAAAAGTTAAATTAGCTCTACTGTTGTAAGATGTGAGAAGGTAAAATAGATAAAGTAACTTTTTGTGTAGCTAAAAAGTTAAAAATTTATCTCCACAGCTGTGAACGCTCTCAAAACCAAAATAACCCTCAAATATCTTGCTTTAACGACCAAAATATTAGATAAATCACAGAAGACTTTGATGAGAGAGAGCAAAGGATATTCATATACCTCAATTGATTTTTACTTCAATTGATTTTTACTCTTTCACAGTCTTGATTGTCGTGAGATCCATCTTCAGGAGCTTGAATTTGAGACAACCTAGCTTTTCGTCAAAAGAAGTATGCTCAGTGCTAATACTGCCGCTTTTTAAAATTTTTTTTATATTTTATTTAAATGTATTAAGTTAACTTGGGTTATATAAGCGATTATGAGAACTCCTAGTTGCAATTTGACTACTCCTTATGCGGAAATAACGTAGATGAGGCTAGTTCTTTCATTAGATTGTGTCAATGGTATCAGATCCAACTTATTAGCACCATCTCGCTTCGGCTACTACAACAATGTAGGTCCTAAAGAGAATGCCAGGGGGAATAAAGTGGGGGAAATTATGATTCTCCCTAAATTTATTTTAAAAGGCTTGGCTATTAGATGGTTTATATATTTTGGATAAAGATTAGCTTCAAACTAGTTTGGGTTAATCTCCTTCAACTCAAGATGTGATCATTTATGAAAATATTCATGTGTTTTATTTAAGGACAAAATTTGGTTTCAAACTTGATTGTAGTCAATGACTACAATTTCACTCAATATTTTTTTATTAGATGTGATTTTGATAAATTCACCATCGAATTATAGTTTCTTCTTATATTCTCATGCTTGCAAAATTTCTAGTAGATCAAAGATCAATAACTATATCATTAATCAAATATTTAAATTTCAAACTTTTATAATTTAAACTTATGCATAAAAAATAAGTTTATGAATTGAATAGGAAATAACATTTGATTGATACAAAAATTGACATACATATTAAGAACATAAATAGTATGTAATCCAACACATAGATTTTCAAAATATGCAGTCATGCTAATTTTTTTAGTAGGGTGTTAGTCATTGGCTACAACCAAGTTTGTAGCTAAACTTACTTAATTTATCCTTTATTTAAACAAGTCATATTTATCATTAAAAAAGTCATCTAACTAAAATTACGTATCTATTTAGGAGCAGTTTATTTAGTTGAAACTGAAATTTTTTTACTGAAAGTACTATAGATAAAGGTAAAGGTTAGCTGAATAATGTAGTGGAACCCATGAATAGTATCAAAAAGTGCAGTGAAATCTACAAATAGTAGCAAAAATAAGTTGAAAGTGAAAATAAGCTAAAAAATTTAGCCCATCTCAAGCGCACACTACATATAAATAGTCTCTTTAATCCACATAATGTGTTAGGGGAAGATAACTACAAACTGATTTGGAGTTTATTAAACTTTATTCATATATCTTTTGAAAGACATAAACTATACATACTATTCTTTGATGGTAGCTTTGTAACAAGTGGCTCATTGACCATGGTAAAGTAGAATTCTGTTGTTTTCGTTGTTGTTGTTCTTTTTTTTTTTTTTTTTTTTTTCGCCACATAAAGGGAGAGCAACAAGTAGTAAAGTTAAGGACACAAAGAGCTGGACTAGACCAGCATTGGTGGATTGGCATTCTAGTTGCCATATCTGCTAAATGACAAACAGAGCCAAGAACAACTTTGGAAACTAGTCCATTCTGCTGAAGGGAAAGAAGATCAGCAATCATAGTATTCTCCTGCCAATGTGGTGCACTTTCCTTTTTGCAAACTTGGACTAATCTGTTGCAGTTGCTTAAGAACAGAACTCTACAAAAACCAAGGTTCCTAGTTTTTATAGCTGCCTCCACCAGAGCTTCCTGAGCTGCTCCATAGGCAGTACCTGCTGCACTGCTAGCAACTCCAGTAAACATAACCTCTCCCTGCATGTTTCTGGCTTCAAGGGCATAAGCACTCCTCCTAGCTCTTTTCCTTAGAACACCAGCAACTTTGATGATGAGCTGCCAGGGCCCTTCTATTGTATGATTTCGTGGGACGGAATTCATAAGCTGCCTGGATGTGATCAGATTTCTTGTGAAAGTATCCTTTTACCTGAGTGGAATTCATAGTTTTCATTGTTGTTGAATGATCCCTTTCATCTATCTTTAGCTATTATTATTTGTGTAACTTTTCATTAACCTCATTCAACATATTTATACATTCTCTTTTAACACAAGACCTTCGAAAAGAATCAAGAGATATCTTGTAACTTTAAGGTGGTATCTTCACGTTCGTACTTATAATCACATGTTCATGAAGAGGTAGAAATTCCATCTTTAAGATCACTGTCACCATTTTTATTTATTTAAATTATTAATTGATATTACCTCATTTGAAAAGTCACTACCACACACACACACACACACACACACACACACATATATATATATAACAAAGAGACGTATCTGCACGTCTTCACCCTTCATCAAAAGCCGCTTAATCGCATGTAATGAAACAATTCAGTAAAAGATCACCAGTTTTAATTTAAAGAATTAGTTTTAGGTATAGAAATCTAATAAAAATATATACAAAAATCTTGAGACTAAAATATTACTTGCATTAGAAAATTTTCTAACAAATCAAGGTAACTAAATAAGCAACGAGCACAACATGATAAGCTAACCCGTCGGCTTTAAGAAGAGGATTTAATTCTTATTTGTATTTGGCATGCATGGATTCTCACTATAAAATAGAGGGAAACCTTCTTCTCTGCACAAAAAAGTAGTATTAAGTTTATATTATGCTCAGATGAGTTTAGCTGAATAGATGATAATGAACAAGTGGGTTTTGATTATGGTGGCCATGGCTGTATACCAAGTCTCAATTCTGCATGCCTTGAAGGGAACTGCCACCTTTTACAACGACAGTAATAGTCGTAAGTAAATATTGTGACAAAATAATATATTTCTGACAAGATATGTGTAAAGTTAGGTGAATTCAAGATAATTAATTAATTATGAATTCATCATAAAGTCTGCAACAGTTTTGAAAGGTAAAAACCCAAAATTTCTCACTTTTGCTTGTTAAGATGAATATTCAACAACAAATATTTAGAATTCCAAGTAAAAGGAGAATGGCGAATATAATGGAGAAAAAAATTTAACAACAATAGTCCTAGCCTAATTAAGTTTTTGTAGTAAATTTATACTATAAACATCATGACCTTGTAACCTAATTGTACTTCTCCTCTTTCAACGAAGGTGACATCCAGTTTAATAATTGTGGGATTTATGGGCTTTATGGGATTATGGGTGAAGGGATAATTGTATCAATTGTGAAGAAAGAACAAACATATGAGGATTTGAAGTTCTGGTTGCTTATAGAAAAAGAATCTACTACTCTAGCTATTACTATTTGCAAAATGGATTTGTAACAAGTCAACTGCATGTTATCAAGGCATTTACTATTATAACGTAAAAGGAATCAAGATATGTGTAGTCTCTGCTGTCTCACACATACCAAGGTTATTACATTAAGGAATTAGTACTTGAGGTGGCCTCAAAACGCTAGCTAGAAGTTGCAAACTTAGGATTTCATGGATCTCATGAGGCTTTAGAAACCTTTAAACCAATCCCTTGAGGTTTTTATTTTCCTATGTTACATAGTCCTGACTATTCCCATGATACTTAATATGATTGCTTTTGTATATGTTAGGTTCTAAAAGTTTAGAACAACTGGCAAATCGTGAACACACAAGAACATATAAGCTGCAGGAAGAAGATTTCATAATCTGTCTGGTTCGACTGATCGAGAAACAGGCTCGACTGATCAAGAATCGTATCTGCAGAATTTTAAATTGACCCAAACAATAGTTCAAGCCCATTATGGATTAGGGTTTCAGATCAACTTCTCTTAGTATATAAAGGAAACCCTAAGCACGTTTTTATAAAGCTTTTCAGAGAGAGAAGAGTGTGCTTTTTTGTTATTTTAGGGTTTTGTAACCAAAAAACTCTCTCATGTCTTCTACCGGTGTTATTGCTTGAAAAATCTCAAGATTCGGTATTGTTGAAGCTGTTGCCTTCTCTAGTCATCAAAGCTGCTGATGATCTAAACCTTCAAGGATGGTCTTGGAGTCATAAACATGAGAGTTTGTGTTGCTAAAATTTTGAGTGGGATCTCAAAGTCACAAACGTGAGTGTTTGTGTTGTGCAAATGTTAAGGAAAGAAGTCGTCCGTGGACTCAAAGCTGTCACGTGGTCGTGGTAGTAAGTTTTCTATTTGAGGTAGCAATAGAATGTTAGTGGTTTAAATTCTATTGTACAAACTTCAATTCTTTTATAGTGGATTTGCTGTTTTACCTTGAAGATAGCTAGGTAAAATCCTTCTCAGGTTTTTTACCGGTTTGATTTTCCTAGGTCATCATATTGTTATGTTATTTATTTTTCCGTTGCTTTACATGATATGATTGTTATTGTTTTAACCTAGATCTAAATAATAAACCTAAGTATTCACTTGGTTAATCAATTAGGTTAAACAATCTAATTTTATAGGGATCTAAAAACGTACAGTACACACTCTTTGTTTGTTTCCCTTTGATATTTATGCTTAAGTTCTAAACTGATAACACAATTATTACTTTTATTTTTCTTGATTTGCAACTATCACCACAAAGAAGTAGGTTTAGCCCTAAATTATAATGTAAATTGCAGAAAAGGGATGAGATAACAAGTTCAACATTATTAGAAATTGTATGTTAGATTAGTCTTTGTAATTTGTACGTTGTATTTTAGTCTACGCATGCATTTTCTATATTTTCACATGTGATTTTTGTAATTAGTTAGGCATTAGTTAGTTTGTTAGTGATATTTTTCTTAGTGATGTAATTTACACAGATCAATAACACAAGAAGTTATTTATTATACTCTCTCCATTTTTGACAAACTTTTATTGAGCGTGTATACACTACAAAAAACGCAGTTTTAAGTCACGTTTTTTGAACGCGGCTTTAGACCTCTTTTTTTTGTAGTGATAACTTATTAAGTACAAAAGAAAATTCTCAAAATTTTTGATGTTCATTTTCTGTTGGCAGCTAATGCATGCCAAAGATATCCAACAGATATGGACCTTATAGGTGCAGTAGGCGAAGCCTTATGGGAAAACGGAGTAGCATGTGGGAGATTGTATGATATCAGTGGCATTGCGGCCACAAATGCTGCACCACACATCCTTGCGATCATACTGTGGTAGCAATCATTGATTATTGTAAAGGATGTCGTGATACTTTCAATCTTTGGGTAGAAGCTTTCTCCGGGATTGCTGATCCTGCGGCCGGGAGAATCAAGATTGAGTATACTCAGTATGCTTAAATGCCCAAAAACTAGTACTTCTACCAGTATGTTATGTAAGGGGTATAAAATGGGGTTTCGATTCTCACATATTAATAAAACTATATATCTCTTTTTCATATATTCTTTTATGTGTTAAAATATAGATATTCTTGTAATAATTGCGGATATGTGTGTGAAATAATGGATGTATGAACAAGTGTGAAAGAATATATTTCTGTAACATATCCAAAAATGTTATTCCTGACTATTTCCCATGTCCTTGATACAGAGTTACTATGCTTATTAGGACTTCCCTGAGAAAGTTATTGTAATATTAAAATATGAAGCGCATCAATAGATAAATTTCTCTCTTTCATGCAAGATGTTAAGATGATGTTGAAATTGTATATATACATGTCAACTGGTGACAAGAAAAGCGCCCATAACTTTTAATATAATATTAGAAGTTCAACTTGCATTAACAAAAAAAAAAAAAAAAAAAAAAAAAAAAAATCAACATGGGTGATAAGTATATTGTTGAATTGAAATTGAGCCGGTGCAATTAACCAATTACCCAAGTTGATTAATTAATCAAGTTTTATGCAAAATTCAATTATAGAGTCATAGGTACAACTATATCACATATAATAAGTGCAATGGAAAAGTAAATTGACAAAGACAATATGGTCATGATGGGAAAAACCCTCACAGGCAAAACTCCATCGGGTAATTGTGTCGATCATTACTTCTGAAGAATCCACTAATAAAAAAATAGAGTTTACAAGTACAGAGATTACCCAATCCCAATTCTAGGTACTATAGAACCTATTGATACCTCAGCTCCAAATTGGACTTTGTTTGACAACAGACTTCTTTGGTTAGCACAAATCTCCTATCAACATGACTTATTGTCTAATGTAGAAGATGGATGCAAAGTTCTTCACAGTACACGCTAGTGGTTGAACAAAAGTAGCTTAGTACAAAAACCTAAGGTGCAGAAGGTTGCAACAAACTTCTCAATGATGCATATTGATGAGTATGAAATATATACAATAAAATACTCTTATATTTACATAATTAGCCTTAGTTTTATGCTATTTTGTAACTGATTATAATAATCTTTGTTTTATTGGAAATAAAGTTGTACATGGTAATAGGCTTTATTTGAGGCTGAAATGTGGACTCAATTCAAGTGGGCTAAACCCAACGCAGACTTGAAGACCTACAAGATGTGATAAAGCCTAATCAATCAAGAAGTCATCATGTTGTGTGAAGTTGAAGACAGAAAAGAAAAAAGAAAAAAGAAAAAGCAAAGGTTATTCACGTTGATATGCTGGTTGCTGGAACAATTGATAAGGTGGAGCTACATGGTGGGCCAATTAAGTCAAGCCTATTTGAAAGGCCCAGCCTAGGCGTATCTGAAGCAAGGAAAATTAAAGAACTCGGAGGAGACCCAAGTCTAAAGTGTGCGTTTCGAATGAGCAGAATTTTTTGGCTTATCTCCACTTTCATTTTATTTTTGTTACTATTTATGGATATCACTGTATTTTTTGATACTATTCATGAGTTCAGCTGCACTTTTTGATATTATTCATGTGTCTTATTGTATTATTTAGCTTATTTTTTAACATTTTTTCTATACTTTTAGTAAAAAGTTTTCAATTTCAGCTAAATAAGCTATTTCAAACGAGAAAATGTCTTTTTTATTTTTTATTTTTTTTATTTTGATAAATTGGAGGCTTCTTTTATGTACAAGGGCTTTTAGGTCAGCATGTTAGGGAGCATACATAAAAATGAGCAAAACCAGAAAAATAAGGAGGCTAGGATTGCTGGCTTTCCTTGGTGACAACACAATGATTATTTCTTTCTTTATTTTATTTTATTTTATTTATTTAGTTTCATATTAGACAAAGTTTGACTACAAACTTAGTTGTAGCCTAATGCTACAATTCTCGCTAAAATAATTAATATGTCTACATATTTTGAAAATCTAATTGTTGAACTGCATGTTCTTTATGTTCTTAACATACATATCAAATTTTGTGTCAATCAAATCTTATGTACTATTTAATTCATAAACTTATTTTTTATGCATAATTTTAGACCACAAAAAGCTTGAAATTTAAACATTTGATAGATTACATAGCTATTGATTTTTGATTTTTTGGAAATTTTGCAAGCATCGAGGTTATAAGAAGAAAATATAATTCAATGGTATATTTGTCGTATCCAATGAAAATATATTGAGTAGAATTGTAGCCTTGTACTACAATCAAGTTTGTGCCCAAACTTTGTTCTTTAATGTTTAGTATTTTAGTATTTCTTTTTATTTCAATTATCATGAGTAGCTAAATTTTCAAATTAAAATTGAGGATGAAATTTTCTTAAAGATTATCAATTTTATTTATGTGATTTAATTTTTCCGTAGTGATTGTTCTTTATGTATTTAATTATTCTTACTTCATATCAATTGACTAAGATAAGATTCTTAATATGAGTTCAATCATATTTTTCTCATGATTTATGATTTCTTTAATTAATTGAATGCTTGATTTATTATTTCTTAATTTTAAAATTGGATATCGCTTGTGATTTGTTTGTCAACGGATAGAATTGATGATTTGATTTGAAAATTGGATATCTCTTGAGATGTTTTGGGTTGACGGATACAATTGACGATTTGATTTTACATTTAGGAAGCAAAGAAGAGCATGCTTTATATTACATATTCAATGCACAGTTTGGCAAGTAGATAAATTGTTCCAAAGTGCTAGATTTATGGTCACTTTTCTTAGCAATTCACAATTTTAGCTGTCCTGAATTAGCAGCTCATGTTTGTGATATTATGCAATGCCTTCCCAATTTTGTTTGCTAATTTGGTTAATTTATTGTTGAAGTAGGAATAGTGTCATAGATCATAATGGCATGGATTAGATGGGGCTGAGACTACAAAGCGTCAATGTAGTGGTAAAATATTTCAAAAGGTTCCATGTATTTCAATGGATATAAGATGATCATTGTTTGTATAGCTAAATCCAAACTTGTGCACGCCTATGTGGACCAATTGCAAACTTGTATAAAATCTTCTCTTAAACTACACTAGGATCAATTATGGGTTATGATACCACTAGTTGTGAAAGCTGAAGTTATGATACTACTTGTTATGCAATGGCACTCCCAGTATTTAGATTTTTAGTATGATGCTCTCCCAATTGAGCTATCCCTATGATTATTTAGATTGGATATGAGTCTGAGCTGCATGGGCAGATACTGAGTCCCACACCAACTTGTGTTCAGTCTAACTGGGTCATTAACCTCATTCAACCTACATTCTCTCATTTAGCATTGATGAGATATCTTGTAACTTTCACATTCATGCTAACAATTTGCATATTTAGGAACTGGCAGAATTTGCATCTCTAAGATGACCCTTACCAAAACTTCTTAAATCATTACTTGATATTACCTCTGTTAAGTATTGTAGTGTTAGTTAATTTCATGAAAATTTTATTTTATTTGGGTTTCAATATTTCTTTGTTTCTCTGTAAATTTTGTGGGTGTTTTTTTTTTTTCCCTTGTATTGGGCTTGTGGATTGAAGAGGTTCAAGTGCAAAAATGGAAGTCGGTTGCAATGAAGTTCGTCACTACGAACTACAATGGTATGAGGCGAATGTTAAATATATAAAGTGAGAGAGAAAGACTGAATAGTCTGTATATTGACGTGTAAAATAATAATGTACAATAGAGAGCCTTATATAGGCTAAGTATGTGTGCAGTACAAGTAATGTGAGTAAACTACAAGAACAGTATACTGGGCCAAGCCTAATGAGCTAATCTAGTCTAAGCTATACACTAACATCCCCCCTCAAACTTGAGGTGGCAAGGAGGAAGCCAACTGGAGTTTGGATATAAGATCTCGAAGACGACCAGGCGGGTGAGTCTTGGTGAAGATATCAGTAGGCTGGTCATCCGAGGAGATGGAGAACAACTTGAGATTGCCTTTCTTGAGATTGCCTTTCTTGAGATGCTGGCGAGTGATGTGGCAGTCGATCTCAATGTGTTTGGTGCGTTCATGGAAGACATTATTATGAGCAATGTAGATAGCACTATGATTGTCACAATAAAGAGGAGTGGCAGTAGGTTGTGGAGCATCCATGTCAGCCAAGAGTCAGCAAAGCCAGACAAGCTCGCAGGTGGTGTCGGTAAGGGCACGATACTCAGCCTCAGTACTGGAATGGGAAACCACATCCTGCTTCTTGCTTCGCCACGAGACAAGAGAAGTACCCAACAAAAACAAAAACCTGTGATAGAGCATCGATCAGTCGGATCACCTGCCCAGTTCGCATCTGAATAAGCATAAAGCTCGAGAGAAGACGGAGAGGAGTAGTGGAGACCATGATAAAGTGTGCCCTTGACATATCGGAGAATTCGAAGAACAATAGCATAGTGGACAGAATGAGGGGCATCCATGAACTTACTAACCATACCCATGGCATGTGAAATATTTGGACGAGTAACAGTGAGATAGATCAGACTACCAACCAACTTACGATAGCGAGTAGCATCAGATATAGGTTCACCATCCAAGGGTGTGAGCTTTGCATTGTATTTCAAGGGAGTGGACGCAGTCTTGTTGTCGGTGATACCGGCTTGAGAGAAGATCAGAAGCATATTTAGCTTGGGAAAGATTGTATCCATCAGAGGATGAGGTAACCTCAAGCCCAAGAAAATAGCTGAGAGTGCCCAGATCTTTCATCTCAAAATGTTGACTAAGGATGTGCTGAAGAGAGCGGATACTTGCAGAATCATCTCCAGTAATAATCATATCATTAACATAAAGAAGAATAAGAGTGATACTAGCAAAGGATCTTTGGACAAAAAGAGCAGTGTCATGAGGACTCGAAGTGAAACCCTGCTGAGCAACAACTGAGCTAAACTTTTCAAACCAAGCTCGAAGAGCCTGCTTAAGGCCATAAAAAGCACGACAAAGGCGAAAAACTTGACTGCTTGAGTGTGGATAGCCAGGAGGTGGTTGCATGTACACTTCTTCTTGGAGGTCTCTACTGAGGAAAGCATTCTTCACATCCATTTGATAAAGAGGCCAACAGCGAACAGCAACCACAGCAATGAGACATCTAACAGATGTAAGGTGAGCAACAGGAGTAAATGTTTCCTCATAGTCAATGCCATACTCCTGAGTAAAGCCCTTGGCAACGAGGCAAGCCAGGTATTGTTCAATAGATCCATCAGCCTTGGTCTTGATCTTGTAAACCCATCTACAACCTACTATAGACTGATTAGGAGGCAAATAAACCATATCTGAAGTGTGATTCTTATGAAGGGCATTTAGTTCTTCATTCATAGCTTGCTGCCAAGGAGGGTCAGTACGAGCTTTACGATAGGTGTGAGGTTCATAGAGGGTGGCAAGAGCAAAAGAATAATGATAATCATTGAGATAAGGATGAGGAATGCTTACCCGGGTAGAACGATGAAGTTTAGGACCAAAAGGAGACTCAAGAGAGGGTGGTGCCACATGATCCAAGACAGGTGGGTCATATGCTAGGGACGGAACCGAAGATAAGTAGTCTGGAGAGGAAGCCGATGTTGAAGAATCCTCCACAATTTCAGGATAGAGAGGGAGGAAAAGATTAGTAAAAATGGGAGACTCTGAGGAAGAGGACGCAGGAAACTGTTGAAGACTCGTGAAAGGACAATGTTCCCAAAACTTAACATGACGAGAGACACTAAGGCGATGAGAAATGAGATCATAGTAGCAAAACCCTTTTTGAGATACACCATAACCAAGGAAATAACAGAGACGAGCAAGAGGCTGGAGCTTTGTTCATTCATGAGGAGGAAGAGAAATAAAGCAAGGACAACCAAAAACCTGAAGAGAGGAGTAGTCAGGGGTTTGACCATAGAGAAGCTCAAATAGTGATTTGTTGTTTGTAGTTGGTGAGAGAATATGATTAATGTTGTACACAGCAGTGAGTGCTGCTTCACCCCAAAAGCACTCAGGAAGAGAGGCAGAAATGAGAAAGGTGCGGACAACATCAAGAATGTGACGTGTTTTCGTTCTGCACGACCATTTTGTTGAGAGGTGTAAGGACAAGACCACTGAGGAAGGGTACCATGACAGTTTAAAAAGGATAGGAAAGATTTATCATTATATTCTTGAGCATTATCTGATCGAAAGACTTTGACGATGCGATTGAATTGTGTTTCAATCATTTTATGAAATGTTTGGTAAATAGACACAAGTTTAGACCTATGGTGAAGCAAAGAAATCTAAGTACATCGAGAAAAATCATCCACAAATATGACAAAATATCTAGGTCGCCTCTCAGTGGGAACCGGTGGAGGACCCCAAATATCAAAATGTATAAGATCAAAAGGTGTAGAAGAAAAGGAGTCACTATTATTAATGGGCAATTTTGTTTGTTTGCCAAAATGACAAGAAGTACAATCAAAATTTTGAAACTGAACAGAACCTAAATGACCTTGAAAAGCTAAAAACTAAAGACGAGATAAGGATGGATGACCAAGACGAGCATGCCATAGATTAGGTGAGAGGGTGGCAGTGGTAGTAGTTGCAGAAACAACTTGTGAAGGAATCTTCAAGTCATGAACCTCAAACATGCGACCAATCTTAGGGCCTGTCCTAGGCACTTAACCCATCCGGAGATCCTGCACATTCACACCATAATTAGTAAATAGAAGATCTATGCCTAATTCACAAAGTTGACCAATAGAAAGCAAATTGAGGGATAACTTTGGGATATGAAAAGTGTCACTAAGGGATAAACAAGGAGAAGATATTGTTCCTTTATGACTAACAAGCATAAGAGTTCCATCAGTAGTGTAAATGGTGATGGGGTGTTCTAAGGGTGCCTTATCAGAAAATTGGGATTCATCAGGAGTCATATGGTTACAACATGCATTATCAAAAAACTAAGGTTGTTTACCTGATGTGATAGAAAGGGAAGTGGAAGTTCGGGATAAAACCTGTTGAATTACGGCCTCAATATCAGCCGAAGTAAGTGAGGAAGAAAAAGAAAGACCTGTAGGAACCGATGGATCTAAAGGACATACAATAGCTGCCCGAGGAAGAAAAGCTTTATTCTACTCTTGCATAAATTTTTGCAGTTTGCTGAGATGTCATGGCCTTTGGCACGGCAAAACTCGCAGTGAGTACCTTTGGAAGACTGAGAGGTGAGATGCCCAGAGTTTACCTGTGGAGGAGCAGTGAATGCAGCAATGGGAGGCTGTGGAGATGGTGTAGCCAATACATGATCAGATGATAACATGTGATGAGTAGGCTGACGGTTCTCCTCAGAAATGAGCTCCTTGATTGCAGCATCAAGAGAAGGAGTAAGAGACTGGCTAAGCAGAGAAGTCCTAGGAGGCTCAAAATTCTCACGTAAACCTATCATGAAGTCCATAAATTTACAGCGATCCTGATATTTGACAAAGAGCTCAATGTCCTTAGAACACACTAGTGGAGGATATGTAGCAGAGAGTTGTTCCCACATAGTAGAAGTTTGAGAATAAAAATTAGAAATAGACTGACCTGTCTCTTGGCGCATTTGATAAAGCTTTGATTCAATGTGGAACTCTAGGCTTGAATCATTAGTACAATTATAGTGATCGGCCAAAAATTTCCAAGCAGCCTTAGCAGTCTCAAGACGAGGAAGAAGATTATGAATGGAAGGAATAGAGGTATTGATAACCAAGACAAGATCTTACTCTGAATACTTTTCCATTCCTCTAGGCGTTCTTCATAATCATCCACCGTAACAGGAGTCTTGGAGACATCTTCAACAGCTGTGGCTTTGGACGTAGGCTTTGGTACTAGCTTAGGAATTGAACCAGTCACTTATCTCCATAGTTTATGACCCTTGAGAAAGACAGTCATATTCTGAGACCATGTATGATAGCTAGTAGAACCATCCAACATAATGTTGATAGGACGTATGATATTTTAGTCGTTTTGTTGAGCTATAATGAAGAAAATGAACAAAAAGTGGGATTTAGAAACCTCAAATGAAGAAACAGAGTCCAAAATCGGAATCTATGCAAAAAACTAAGCAAGACAGGCCCTATTGAAATATTTTGACTTTGGTCAAAGTCAACGTCCAATGGTCAACGGTTCGGTCAAAGTTAATGGCTAGGTCAGCGGCTGGGTTAACAGTGTGGTCAAGGTCAACAGCTCGGTCAACATCTCGGGATGTTGATGTGTGCTGTCGTGAGATGTTGACGTGGGATGACGTGGCAGAATGACGACACCTTAGGGCTGACGTGGCAGAATGCGATATGGAGTAGGCACTTGTGGCGCGTGGTAGCGTGTCACGACACTGTTCCTAGCATGTGAGGCGCGTGTGAGTGACTGATGGAGCGTGGTGGTGCATGGAGTGCGTGCTTGTGAGGCAGGAACTCCAGCTAGGGTGTGGGGGCGTGTGTGAGGTGGTTTCTGGTAGTTCTTGTTTGGGTTTTGCTCGGGATTGTGAAATTTGTCAATCTGTGGCTTGGCTTTTGCAGTTTGATCAACAAAGCTAACGAAATCCGAGTGTTGTAAGGGCTGTGGGCGTGACGGCGGTGGCTCATTTCTGACAGTGATTACTGGATGAAGGCTAGGGCAGCGGAAGAATGCCAGAGATGTCCACAGGAACCAAAAAGTCAGAGGAATGACTCTGATACCATGAAAAAAATAAAAAGTGAGAGAGAAAGACTGAATAGTCTGTATATTGATGTGTAAATAATAATGTACAATAAAGAACCTTATATAGGCTAGGTATGTCACTACAAAAAAATGGGGCTATCCCGGCGTTTCCAAAAGCGCCGGGATAGCCCTAAAAAGCGCTGGGATAAGGTCAAAAGTCCTATCCCAGCGTTTTTTTTCCCGGCGCTTAAAACCGCTGTGTTTTGAGTGTCGGTAGAGGGTCGCGGGCCCTGTCCCGGCGCTTTTGAAAAGCGCCGGGACAGGAATAAACCCTATACCAGCGCTTTTTAAAGCGCCAGGACAGGCCTTTTAAATTACTCCTAGTGAAGACCTATGCCGGCGCTTTTTAAAGAGCCGGGACAGGCATACACCCTATTCCAGCGCTTTTATAAGCGCTGGCTTAGGTCTTTGCTGGGCGTAATTTAAAAGGCCTGTCTCGGCGCTTTAAAAAGCGCTGGAATAGGACGTATGATTGTCCCGGAGCTTTGAAAAGTGCCGGTATAGGTCTTCAATAATATAGTTTTTAAGGACCTATGCCGGCGCTTTTAAAAGCGCCGGCATAGGTCCTTTTTTTTATTTTTTAATTTTTTTTTAAAACCTGTACCGTACCTAAAATACATATTTTTCGATACCTGTTTTATAGCAACTGTAATGAACTACAATTCATATTTCCCAATAACAAATACCATACCACATTTAACCAAGAAACTAAACATATTTAATTACACCGTATCAGTAATTACATCCCAAATGTCTAGAATTTTATACACAAAATAATACGTTCTAAACAACTATGTAAATGCCCTACACAAAATAATACACTCTAACTATATAGTAACTACTCCAAAATAGATGCCCAAAGTATCCCCTACTGCGTATCATCAAATGATAAGTGCTGAGCACCGGGAGACTGGATATCCACTGCAGAATCACCATCATCGAGATCATCCTACGAATTAAGCAACACACAATGGATTAGTGTACTAAACAACAGAGTTAGTAGCTGAATGACACAATAGCACTAGTATTATTACCAAGTGCCACATTAGCAATTAAAACACACTCTAAATTACAGATTCCAGTTAAGTATACAGTTGGGTATTAGTCTCAATAAATTTCTCAAAAAGTAATTAATAAACAATTTATGCAAAAGATTCAGTAAGTGATTACTTACAATTAGTGAGGCGAAGTTTAAAGTTTATTTCTCGCCCAATGTGGATAGGGATACTAGGGAATCATTAAGTGATATCCTTAGTTTTGCCTCCACTCCTTCGCTTGGTAAGTACCTTAGGATTCCTATTAGGCATCCGAGATCCTCCTCCCATGAGTACAATTTTGTTTTGGATAGGGTTAAACAAAAACTTGCAAGATGGAAGGCAAGTATGCTTTCTTTTGCTGGTCGTGCTATCCTTATTCAAGCCTTTTCTACGGCTATACCATCCTATGTCATGCAATGCGCTAAGTTACCAGGAAGAATCTTGGATGGGATTGATCGGGTTACTAGAACAAAAGAGGAAGGAGGG